>CAOLHI010002027.1:0-300047 GCA_948474755.1 Ctenosaura bakeri
TCCTCTTCAGCCATTACCTTTCTTCCTATCATTGTTCTTCCTTCACTTGCCTCCTCAGCCTTCATTTTTCTTTCCAAACTTGAAGTCAAAAGCTATTTCTGCACTACAATGTTATAATGCTATTATTCCACTTTCAACGTCCTGTGGAATTCTGAGGTTGGTAGTTTACTTAAGCCAAAGAGCTCTCTGGCTGACAATTCTAAATGGCCCCCCATAAACTGCAAATCCCAGGATTCCATAGGATGTTGAAAGTGGAATAACAGCATTATAACAGTGTAGTGTGGAAACGGCCAAAGACTAGGCAGAAGTGCTCTTCATAGAACCTTTTCCCAACCATCAATGCATTTCATGGACTATGAACTTCACAGACTTCATAGCACCTTCCCAAAACATCAGTGTACTTCATGCTCAGCTGCTTTTTTTGATGGGCTGATGGGATACTGTGTTTCTCAGAATCATAGAGTTGGAAGAGATCATAAGAGCCACTGAGTCCAACTGCCTGCCGTGCAGGAATACACAATCAAAGCACTCCTTAATACCAAACTCAATACCAGACAATTTGTTGTAATAACATAAATATGTTTATGTCTTCATATTAAGATGAAAGCGGAATGGATGAAGAAATGCTACCCATTCTAGAAATTACAGACTATGCTTCTGATCATTTCATCACTGCAGACAACAAATGTGATGACTAGAAGTACTAGAAGAAATTTTTCAACATGAGGGGAGGAGGTAAACCACACTAATATTATAAAGTACAGCTAGAACATGGTGGTTTTCATATATTTTAATGCGTTCCCTTAATTGTCTCATCTCTGACTAAATGCCAGTGATTAGGTATCCCTGTTATACTACTCAAATTTAATTTTTTCGCTGCTAATTGTTCTGGCTTTTCAATTTGCTTCCATTTCATTATACAAAGACATTTATCAAAGTAATATGACAGTGGACAAGGTCCTCCCTTTTGCATTAATGCTAAAAAAGGTTAATACAGGACTGTTTTCTCTGTGGTGTCACTTTCATGATTGATTTTCTTGACATTACAGAGGTTCAACATGTGGCCTGCCCTAAAAACTCAAGGTCTTTCTTTTTAAAAAATAGCAAAAAAGAAAATGAGAAATAGAGGGCAATTAAAGTTCCAAAAGAGCTCCGTGGTTGGACAAAGAAGTAGCACTGTCCATGCCACATTCTGTAATCCCTCACATTTGAGCTTACCAGTCTTGGAGTTTTATATGCCAATGCTTGGTTCTGAATTTGGACTGGATTCATGCCAATCCTCCCTGTTAGTACTGTACATTGCCAAGATACACATGAGCCATTGGTGTAAACAATTTTATTGGCGATTAAGGGATGCAACCGGTGTTTCATGGCACAGAAAATCTTCTCTTCCAACCCATCTACTCTGAGGGCTTCCAGATCATAAACAAATGCCTGTCTTGACCTCCCTAGATGCTTCAGCATTTTTCTAAACCCATGGGAAAAGCTAAATGAGTGGCTGTAACTAAGGAGCATTTATATGTTTGCCTAATCATATCAAGCAAAGGAAAAGCTAAACAAAAGAACCTCCTATAACCTGAAGAAGCTACAACAAGATCCCTTCACTGTCTCTCACTGCTCAACAATCTAATGTCTGCTCCCTCCCCAGTTCATAATGGCCACAAATCAGATAGACAGACAGACAGACGGACGGACGGACAGCTCTCAAGCCTCTTAAGCTTGAGAAAATGACCAGTCATAATATGCAAATGTTAATATTGGAGCACTGAACAACAAAGCTGGAGCAAATGTGTCAGTCTCTAATTACATCTCCTTAATTTCTTGGATATAATTTTGATACACAGTTTTGATGGGCTACCTAAAACCGCTAGTCATCATGAATATCTCCTGAGGGGATCTGCTAATGTTACAGAACGATTGCCAAAACATCTTGCTGCTCCAACCTTGTTCCCAAGGGTGACATCTCCAAAATGACAACATTGCCATTCCCAGCAGAGCAAGGAAATGTTATGTTGTGATGCAGCAGCATCAATCCTGTTTCACAGCTCTGAAAGCATCATTAAACAGAGATTTTATTCTGTCCATTGACGTAGTTGGGAGGGGTAAAAATTACAATTGCAGGGTGAAAACAGGTATTATGGCCTTATCATTTTATTTCACTAGAGAGTAATAAAATGTCAATTGGATAGCATCTGCAAGAAATGCAAGAAGAAAATCTGATATTAAAAACTATATTTTTGTTCGGTGTATGAGCCAGAAAAATCCCAATACAACCATTGCCTTTATTTATTTATTTTTAGAGTTTTTACAAGGGAACTGTAGAAACACATTTCTGTTTTCCCCTCTCACTTTTTTAAAATCTATTACACAGGAAAAGTAAGAAGCATGCAACCACAGTACCTTAATAAATTACTTTCTGCAAATAAAATTGTAAATAACGCCTTCAAACTTCTTCCCCAAATAGGTTATATGAATATCCTTAGTTCACCATGATATCCAGTCAGATTATTTTCTCTGATGCAGAAGACTGTGAGGTGTGGTGGGAGTATCAAAGATTATTTTCTGTTTCTTTATGTGGGTTATTAGGTTTGCTAACATGATCTTCTGTTAGCAAACCCAAAACCTAAATACTCATAGTAAGGGATCAGGGAGAATTTAGGATTCCTAAAAGATGGAGAACTGAGGGTGTGGAGAAATCTGCTTTATCTGTTGTGAAACACGTCTCTGATGACACTGCAAAAGCTGGAACCAGACAGTATACAAGTGAAAGGTTGAAGCAGGGGGAGTGTTCGCTTTTCCTTATTATACATTCTCTTTACCAAGCTCGTCCTTTCAGTCTGGGCACTAGATGGTATATTTGCTCATAACTGTGCTGTACATTTCCATAAAAATTATAGTAACGTGATAATAATTGATTTTAAGCTTTTTATGATCAATGGAGAATCCATTCCACAGCCACACTGCTATAATGGCTTTGCTATTTTAGGAAAATGTAAAAATAACTTTCAGTGGTAGGTAAAACAGTGATAAAAACCTGAAAAATTATTTTTGTAGCCACAGCAACTGAGGGGTTTAGCACTTATAGTCTAAAGAAGTAACTTTTCTTTCATCTTTCTTTCATACCTTGTTTCATGCCTTTACTACACTGAGGGTAGTAAAGCAACCATGTTTTCACACCCCAATATCAGAGCAGCTGTTAGAGTAAGGATTTGACATTCACTGAAAATTATGTTTGCACTTTATGCAAGAAATTAACCATAATGGGCAAAATCTTGAATCATTAGTTTTACAGTAGTCAACACTTAGTAAGGATGGTATTCACATTGAAATGGCTCAAAAATGAACTGAATCATTTTCAAACACCACATATACAAACCAACCCACAGTCCCCAAACATTTTCCCTGTGTGAACTATGTGCTTGTAGGAACTTGTAGGACTTTGTAGAACCTTGGCTATTTTTTAAAAAAATAAAAATAAAAATCAAGTTTCATCTAACCAAATCCAGGGCTTTTAGTGCTTACCTTCACATTTCAGATTTAAATCCCCATGGATACAATCATATTGTTTTTGAATTCAGATTTCCACTTCTTCTGAGAGCTTTAACCCTTTCATGGCAGGCAGTACAGTGTGGTCCTCTCCACTCTGGGAGTAGTCCTACCTTCTGTATTTTACTTGGGCAAATAGGAGTGACATTTGTTTCAGTTTTTTTTAGAGAAATCATTAACATTTCACATATTTCTTCATGTTTGGAATTGAAAGAATTTGAGGCTTAAAAAATTCTAATGCAGGAGAGAGTGCAACTGACAGATATCTCATCTCTAGCCCAGTATTCAATCCATATAACCTGTCTTTCTTTAAAGATGTTTCCTTATGTAGTAGTAGTAAGTTTATTAATGGCTATTTGCATACAAAATAAGTGAGTACAGCTAAAAAGCCATTGCCCAGATTTTGTATGATGCTGCTGTCTGGGAGGTGGGATGATATTCAGATGGCTAAATTTTGTAAGAAACTTTCAGTTCTTCCATCTGGCACTTCTTCCACTTTGGTTCATGAAGTGGTTGGTTTTCCTTCCATTAGACCTCAATTCGTTTTGTTTTATTATTGGAGAATTTTAAAAAATTCCTCAGTCAGGGTTTTCTCCAAGTTATGTTTGAACAGTTATTGAACTGAAAAGTTTGGCATTCAAAGTATCATAAGCATCCTACTCCATGTGACAATTTTTCTCTCCTAAATTCAAAAGAGAAGCTCCATGAGTACACTTTTGGCTATAGTGTTCACCTGGAAAGACAGACTATTAATAATTCTAATTTTTACAGATGGTATCAGCTCTATAAACTTGTCCATCAAAGTCTATTTACTTAGCAAAGCTCACATTTCTAAAACTTAGGCAAGTTTTTAGAGTCATTCACTTTCAAACCATGCCTACAGCTGTGACCTCTGGCACTCTCTCTCCATTTGTGTGGCACCAGAAATTGAGGATTAGCCTTATTATTTATTATTTTGTTTTTTATATGCAGAACGAAGAACTAAATTTTTGGGATCTTATGCTTATACTCTTTCCCTATGAAGCACTTCCATAGTTTCTGGTGAAACTGAACATTGTTCATGGCAAATTCTGGGCTCATTCAGACAGGTGGTTTGTGCTGATTTTTACCACACCATTTAATATTATTTCCTAACACTTCTTCACAACTTCTGTAGTTTTCCCATCCAAACAGCTACTTGTCTGAAAGCCTCCATACCTCCAATCCTGTTGTTGCAAAACTCATCCAATTATTGGTATATAGCAAACAATAGAGTGCTGCCTTCTGTGCAGGAAACTTGCTTTGCCGAAAACATGTTAAGAGTTAAGCAAGCAGGAAAGAAAAAAAATCAGTAAAATAGTTTCCCAAAACTGCAGTTTTCAATGACTTCTTTGCAGTGAGAAAACAATGGTACAATTATGTGTTCTTGCCTGCCAGGATAGCATTTATGAAGATTTACATCCCAGTGTATAGAAATGTGCATATGTATAAATGAGTGGGGTTTTTTTTTAATTTGCGTGTGCAGGAACGCATTTCACTCTACTCCAAATAACGTACCAGCACACTAGGATGAGTTGGAAAAATTATGCCACAACTTTATTGGTTGCAAAGTAAGCTGGAGTTGGCCTGTGTATAGGCCTGGATTCCAGCATCAATCAATCCAGTTGTTGATCAGTGAGCCCACTTCCAGCCCTTGGAATGATGGAGAAGAAACCACTAGGAAAGATGTCCATACAAGGCCCCCTGCCATCAGGAAGTACAGGGAAGGTATCTTACCCCAGAGCTGGGTGGGACCATCACCACCCACATGCTCTGAGTCCCTTAAACACCCCCCCACTGCTACCAATGCCAATGAGACACTGGTACCCAAAGTCCAAGATACAGGACCCTTGTCAGCCACCTACATAGTCCTGACAATTGATAATTTCAAACAGACAGACCAGTATGGACTCCTAGTATCACAAACTTGCCCTAAAAGCTATTGCAATAGAGGATGAGTGTGTGGTATGCTGCTCAGAAAACAACTGGTAGCAGGGGAGCAGGCCCCTTAATAATCCCCCATCTGATGAGAGTTGAAACTACAGCCATGCACTCTGGTGAGCTTTGCCAGCCAATTAATTCAAACCATACTTTAAATTCATTGGCCGATGGTTCCTACCTACCCCACCCTCCCACAGAGGTGTGCCCAACCATGTGAGCCTCTCGGAAGAAGAAGTAGTTGTCCACCATTCGCTTCTGCCCCATCCTGCAACCTGGCTGCACAGGTAAGCACGCAGCTCATTTGTGAACCAAATCTGCTGTTGGGGGGGAAAAATCCTGAAAGATCTTTGTGAGGACAAAGGAGTGGACAAGAACACCTGACCTACCCAAAACACACAAAGGGCAAACTGTATGGAATTCATGCATCCTTACTAGTACCTAGTGATGTCCTCCTTGAAATTCTGACAAATCTAAACTTAGAGTCTTGTCTTTGCTGATATACCTATGAGCTTCTTTTGAGAGGAATTATAAATAAGATGTGAATTTGACATCTGTGGGAAGGGACTGAAGAGAAATGAGGAATAAGACTGGTATTCTGCTCTCTCTTGTGATTCTTGTAAGAAAAGAGATCAAAGTTGCTTTCATAATTAAATGCCTTTTCCCCAGAATGAGGAATTATAATATTAAGGGCACATTTGCTCAAGATCATCATGGCTTCAAAGATAAGAATTGATACTGCCTTTGAGAATAGCGCTTCTGCAGTATTCAGAACAGGTAAAAGAATGCTTCCAAAGTGCCTGACGGAGAACAAAGGCAAGCAGGGAGCCTATAAAGTCACTATCCTTTCCAAAAAAGGGCTCAAACAGATGGCAATTAAATTTGGTTTTTGGACATCTTCCAGAGCAACTAAATGTATAATCCACCTGCAAACAACAGATATTGCCTGCCTGTTTGATAGGCTCTACAAAAAATGGTCAAAGAGATAAGCATCTCCAGGCAGCTTTGGTTCTTCACTACCATTGTCCCTTAACTTCAAAAAGGCTTGGCTCTAATTTACATATCAGATCAAGAAAACCTCCTTGTCTATAATGGGGCACACAAATTGTGATGCTTGGCCATGATAGCAAATCTCACCATGTGATTTCAGTGAATCAGGAAATAAAAATATCCCAGCCCAGAAACTGCAAAATCACATTTCAAACATATTGCACTCCCATTACTCTGTGTCATGATGGGCCCTTTTCGCACACCACCTCCAACCCCCAATAGCCACAGGGTTGCCACGGGATCACAACAATGGTTCTGCATGACATTGCGATCCCATTGTGGTGATGTGGCAACCTGTCGCAATAGTGGATTAAATCATTGTCAAGTTTCTCTCAACAATGACACGTGATTGTGTAGTCTTCCCATCTCCCTCCCACACTTACCTGTCATGCAGAATCGCAGGAAGTGCAATGGCTATGCTTCTTCCTCCAGTGCAGCCTGGGAAACTGCCAGGATGCGCTGCGGAAGGGAGAGGCAGAGCCATCGCATTTCCTCCCATCCAGCAGGCAGTTGGTGCGGAGGGGAGCTCAGCAGAAGCCATTCCCTCCCAGGAGAGTCTTTCACTGGATCCCTGTGTGATGGCTTTGGAACCAGGTAATGTGTGGAAAAGACCATGGTTCAGATGTGATTGGTTGATGCTATTCACTGCAGTTTTAAATACATTCTGTTGAAAGTGGAGAAGATGGGATTGTGGGTCCTTTGCTAGTCCTGGGATCTTGGCAAATGCCCAGCCTTCTCATGCTCTGGACCTAGGCCTGTTGTATGGGAGTTTTTATTGACTTGAATTGGAGTGATATGAAAGGTTCCTGTCTGTTGAAAAGATGTTTGACTGATATGTAACTTGATGGTATCATTTTATAACTATTCATTTTAAAGAAAGTTTCGTTTGCTATATTTGCTGTGGATTTCTTAATATTACTGTGGTTGTTTTACATTGTCCAATACTTTGAGGGCAAAAAAAGTATAAATATTTTTATTAAATAAATAAAAATAGAACACACTTTACTGTTTTCCTGTCATGATCTGCTGGTGGTTTAAGGAGTCATTTTATCCCATATAACAAATCTCTCCTCAAGTCATGATGGCTGTTACTTCCAACCACATAGGCATGCATGAGTGCCTTTGAAATTCAGAATATTTTAAGAAATGCTTAGCAATGATAGTTGATGTAGCATATAATACAAGAAACACTCATTTTTCATTCAAACAGATCTAAGAAAATAAATGTTTAATTCAAATGTTTTGCCTGAATATATCCAACTATTGTTAATGCCAGCTATTGTATTCTGAACTTATACTCTGCCAAGTCTCATTAAATAGCTATCACTAAAATAAAAGCCATATTTCCAAATGGAACTGCATTATACAAATAATGAATAGTTCATATTAGCTTCAGCTCAAAGAGAAGCAGAGACTTACAGTCACACTTACTGTTTCTCCTCTATCCATCATGCAACTAATAAAAAGAATAACAACTTAAGAAGAAGAAAAAAAATTCTCACAGGTTAAAAGGCAAGGTCTGAGAAACTGTTTGCAACAATACAATTCCTTTTTTCATAGCACCAATTCATACATTATATTGAAAGCAGTGTTCTGCTAAAGAGGAAGGGTGAGTCATTCACTTCTTATTTCTCTTCTTGCATGGTAATATTAAAGTAAGACTTGGAAATCTCTTCCATGATGAAGTTCATAACCTTGCTCAAGAGAACATCTTGTTGCTGGCCTCCAGCGATCCCATTCATTTCTATACAGGAGCTGGGAAGAAGTGCAGGGTCACT
Source organism: Ctenosaura bakeri (assembly GCA_948474755.1). Classification (NCBI taxonomy): domain Eukaryota; kingdom Metazoa; phylum Chordata; class Lepidosauria; order Squamata; family Iguanidae; genus Ctenosaura; species Ctenosaura bakeri. Next base: position 8,331 of record CAOLHI010002027.1, read on the forward strand.
GTGTAGTCTACAAACACAATCTGTGTGACCAATAGAAATGAGAGGGATGTAAAAAATTAACTATTTTGTCCTCATAAGTGAGGATGAATCTTGTCTGCAGTTTTCTCCCCTCTGTGGAGAAAATGAATATTTCTGTGGAGCTCTCACCAGGTATTTACACACCTTGAAGATTTCCAGGAAATTATTCTACAGAGAAATACATATTTTTATTCAGATAGGCATTCATTGGCCCTTTTCAAATGCGGGCGGCAAAACGGGGCAAGCCACGCCAAAACGGGGCTTACCTTGTTCCGTCACCGCGCGGAGCAACGCATTTCGCTTCTCTACACGCAGCAGCGTCCCACGGTGTCCTCGGCGCCTGGCAGTGCCCAAAATGGCGGATTTTGACTGGCGGAGCCTCTCCGCCAATCGGAGAAGCGCGCCAGCCAGAAATCCCGCCCCCTGCCCGATCTGCAGGGGCGCCCTTTCGCACATCCGTAAATTGGTTTTTCAAAAGCACGCGGCGCCACCACTTGCGGGCACCTGACCGCGGATTGCCGTGTGGATTTACTTGCAAGTAATCCACCCCAATTTGCGTAATGATGTAGACAACCTCCATGGAGTTTTTAATTATGTATTTTAACATTGTTTTAATTCTTTTTGATTAATTATGTTTTAACTTTTGTATTCTATGGGTTTTAACTATGTCTTTTTTAATTTTTTAAACCATTTCGGGTATAAATAAAGATGATGATGATGGTGGTGGTGGTGGTAATGGTAATGGTAATAATAATACATACAGAGTTTTTGTGTGAAAATCATGGGGAAATTTTGCAGGAAAAAAAACTGCAAAAAAAATAATTGCCCCCTCTCCAAAAAAAACCCCAGTCTCCCCATATAACCACATGGGGGTTGGGTGCCAGATAACTGTTTATTGGTGAAACAAACAAACAAACAAAGAGCAATCTTACATAAAAAAAACCTATCATGTGATTATTTATGTGATTGAGAGAGACTGCTGTTCTTGGGGAAAAAAACAAAACAGCTCTGATGCTTCTCCAGCAACTAATATTCAGATTTCTCCACGGCAGACAAATCATTCTAAAAATCCAGCATATTCTATATAAAAATCCAAAAAATGAACTTTGTTTTTGCTATTTTATATAAGGGATGCCATTTTACTACACCATTGTACATAATGGGACTTGAGCACCCATGAATTTTGCTATCCATGAGGGTTCTGGAACCATAACCTACAGTATACCAAAGGCCCACTACAAAGTTGTCTTAACTGATATAGCAATTAGTATTCCTAGAAATTTCTTCCCATGGTTATGTATTCAAAACCAATTTAGCAGATGGATATTTTTTTCCAACTAGCATTTGAAGGTAAACACAGAATTTTTAGCATGTTTATGAGGCTGGAGATTTATAAACTGTTAAGCGCCAACAATAAATGCCTATGTGGAAAATATTTCTCCCATCTGAAAATATTGCATAGCAAAAATGTGAGCTGGAGAGATCAACTTAATCACATCATTTTGAAATACCTAACATTTTAATCATATTATAATAAAGAAATAGATGAAAAATAATTTTGTAAACTGTGACAAAGTGTAGAAATTAATAAAGTCAAAAGGTGCTGGTTTGGCTGAAAGTTTCTTCTGCTGGATTTTAAGAAGTCACTGTGTGTTCATGCTAAATTATATTATTAACCATGCTAAATTATATTATTAAAATATATTTTTCAGATCAGCAGAAATAAAAGGTAGTATCATTGTCAAGTCACCTAACCGTGCCGTTTTCCAGAATACTATGCTGTGTTGTTTTAACTGTAGTTTTTTTATACTGCTTTTAAACATTTTTATTATGAGTGTTTTAATAGTTGAATTCTATCTTAATGTTGATCTTTTATATTTTTTAATTATGTTGTATTTGTTTTAATGAATAAACTGCTTTAAGTTCAAGTTTTGAGGGAAAGGTGTGGGATAAATAAATGATGATGATGATGACGACAATAACAATAAAAATAATAATAATGTACACTGTAAAGTGGGAAAACACTCTAGGGATGTCATTTTGGGCAACTGGAAGTGATAACATATCACCTCCAGCTGCCTTTCAGGCTTTTGAGGACAGGTTCTGAGTGGGGAACATCCCAAATAGCTTGTAACAGCCCTGCAAAGAGGTTTTTGATTATTTGAATTGGTGGTGGTGTTCAAAAATGATCTTAGGGAGCATCCTAGGTTCTTGCAAGGCAGGTGCACTAAACATGAATCAACAAACCACTTCATCACCACATTGATATTCCAGTACTATTCCAGTTTTCCAGCTGATAGTCAACATTTTGTGGATCTTAGAAATTGCTTAACATTTTCAGTGTTCAATGAAATTTTCATTTTCCATTTATTATTTTGGAGGAGAGACTGCCCTATTAATGTTTGCGTAGTCATGTGTATCTGTGTATCTTGGCCATTTCTGCACAACGATGCTCTTCCATGTCGTTGTGCTGAATCCCAGGTCCAGAAGGGAGCACGTCAGCAACCCTCCTCTCCCTGACAGGCTCCCTGAGGAAGGGATTGTGATGGTGCCACTTCTTCCTTCTGCAGCACAGCCAGACACCTTCCCATGCTGTGCTATGGAAGGAAACGTTGCCATTGCACTCCCCCAGTTTCCACACAGCCAGGAAATACAGGCGTGCTGCACGATGGTAAGTGCAAAATGGATTTTTTCCATTTTGCAAAAAATGCACCGGTACGATGCTTGGGGATGGGATGGCAGCAGGCCAGTGACAACATTGTGCAGAAGCACGACCTGTTGATCGCTGCCATCCTGTCCCAAAAGCAGCTTAGCCCCATTGTGCAGAAATGGCCTTGGTGTCTCCTCAGCAAGCTAATACCTCCTCTTGTTTCTCAGTGGCTGGATTGTGGTTTCAGTCCTGCCAGCAAGGTGTGCTGAATTCACCACTGGAAGGAGGGGTGTTAAAAGGACCAGATTGGAAAGAGGAAATATTGTATACTGCAATAGAAGGCACAGATCTTTTGAATTGCAGTACAGGGATTTATTTATGTGTTCATTTCAGCCATGAAATTATATCTTCCTTTTCTCAGTGGTATTCCAAAGTGGCTTATAACAAAACATTCTATAGCAACCAAAAGTTGCATTATTATTTTTTTAAATCCTAATTAGCATGGTGGCATTAAAGCAGTTGAAAAAGCAGTTGAAAAAGAAAACAGCAGTCAATCATAATATGTCTTCCAGAATATGTTTACAAATACTGTTTAAAAGCAGGAAGAAAGAGAGTGGGTCAGACTGTCACACTATGTAAAACAGTTCTTTGATTAGCCAATTTCAATATTTTAAAAAAATAGTTTGCAGACTGACTGGTTAATAGTAGTAACAGATGTAATCATAATTAGGGGAAGCAGGAGATGTAGCAAGAATAATATATTACCCATGATAAATCTTTTGAGAGAAACACAGGCCTGAATAATCTAATGTCTCCTAGAGTAGACCCATTTATTCAATGGGATTTACACATGTGTCAACTCATAATTCAACAATTAAGTCAGTGGGTCTACTCTAGTTGTGACTAACCAATCAGATTCAAGCTCCATTATTTAGAACCACAGGTTGTAATTCTATAGCTTTTACACAAAGTTCAACAAATATTATATTCATGGTATTTTTTTTTTTTTTGCTAATAACCTTGCCTTGGAATATTTCCAACTTATGCATTATTTCTACATGCTATATCTATAACACAGGGACTAATACTGTTGCAGTTTTCAAAACATCCTTTATGACAGAAATGTTGGGTATACTGGGTAGAGCCACAAAATCAAAATCGTAACTGTGCATCTTTGTTCTACCTGTGAGTGTGTATTGTTTCTCTTTTTTAAACTAGGCCAGGTCACAGAAATGCAGGGTAGGAAGAGAACATGACTTTAGCTTTGGCAGAACTGCCACACAGACTCCTCAGTTGATACTACTGTGGTCTCGGGAATGGCATTTCAATGCATCTGAAGGACACCATAAAAGTATTGTATTGTAATATGTAATTTGGCCCTACAGATGGGTAGTTTTGGCTCCAGGTGCAGGAACTTCCACTCTAGATGAAAGGCAAGATCCGGGATGAAAGTGGAGAAAGTGGAGTGGTGTCTTCTTAATGGTGTTTCAATAATTCAGTATCAGAGAAGTCCAGTATATCTCATATCTTAAAAACATGGAATCATAATCATTCTAGAAATGATTCCTTAAAATGTGGAACTGGGTAGAGTACTTCTGAGAACCTTAACTTCTGTTTAAAAACAAAACAAGAACCTCATACACAATGTGTGTGTGTGTGTGAGAGAGAGAGTTACGCATGCAAGGGCACTATGCCTCTGATATGGGGAAAAATAAAATATGGATATTAGAAAAGATGTTTAGGAACAAAGATCTGGGTACAGGGTTTTGTTTTGTTTTTTGCTTTGTTGTTGTTTTTTTATTCTCTTTAGTCCACCCATCTAGGGTCCTCACTCATAAATCATTTTAAATATCATTAATTTTAATGAAAAAGATTCAGGTTACGGTGATCTAATAGTCTTGTTTATTCTGACCATTTTAGAGGATATGATTGCTCAGTTAAGTAACTGTAGCCTACTCCAAACTGTTACTGCTTCTTTTCATAGTAATTAGTCTGCCTTGTTAAGAAGAAACTGATAAGGTAGCTGAATGAGCCATTACTTTTTCATGTTTTTTTAAAAAACTCACCACTCTTAACTGATGTGAAATTAGCACTTTTATTTCACTAGAGACATTAAACAAATCCAAGATGAGACTACTGAGACCTCATTCCCACAGAACATGGAAGAATAAGATCTGGATTTTCAGCGTTGCTAATGGGAATGAGAAAAAAATATTCATGATTATTTGTTCCCAGGTTGAAGAATAGGTTTCCTGACAGTCAGGAAATCCCATTTCTTCTGGTCTGGGTGTGTTTATGGCCATTCATGTCAATGAAGAGCTGATGACTGACAATGTAAATACATTTCAAGGCTTACTCTCTGGCTTCTGAAAGTATTGTCTTGCTTGTAATTTAAATCAAGAGCATTATGCACTTAGGTTCCTATTTTGCACCTGCACAGTCTGTATTCTGCGGATGAGATGTTCAAACAGCCAGCTGCTGTGATGGCAGTTGAACGTTTGACTTGGGCTTTGTAAAATGGAAATGTAATTACCAGAACAACAATCTGCTCTCAGGAAAAGCCTGAGTATGTGTTTTCATGACAGAACTACTGCAACTCCACCTCCACATACAGAAATTACTCAAAAGAAATCAGTCATGTAAGGTTGGGTTGATCTTACAACGACTATCATGTGCTCTGTCACTGGTTACAACATGTATCCCCAACCCTGGACTGGTTGTGATGGACAATGACTCCCTTCAGCTCCACCCAGCAACACCTGGGGATGATGAAAGTTGTAGTGCAACATATCTGAATGTCATCAAGTTGGTGAATGCTGAGTTAAAGACTTGCTTCATATGAAAAATTTTGTGGTTGAATCAATGGGGTGGTTATAGGAAACAAACTGATCAACTGCATTGCTGTTTGTATGTATATTCATATATCCCCAATGATACCTTGTTCCTGGTAAATTGTGTAGCTGGTCTGTGGTAATAAGAAGATGTTTTCAGGAAGCCTCATTGCTGCTCAGATCGTAGCTCTGCCTGACGTCAACCACAGAATACTATACCTCTTTCAGAACCAAGTTGTTGTTTTTATTGTGTGCCTTCAGAACCTATGCTTTCTGAACCAGTTTTATCAACAAGAATTGTTCAGATAGGGATTGTCTTTGCCTCCCTCTGAGACAGAGAGAGTGTGACTGGATCAGCCAGTGGATTTCCTTGAACATTAAGATCACCCAGTGGGTTTTTGTGGCTGAATAGAGATTTAGACCCCAGTTGCCAGAGTTGTAGCCCAATGCTAAACAGAACCAATTGAAGGGCCTTCATGTAAAGGGATGATTTGTGCTTCCTGTATGAACCAGGAGCTGGTGAACTAATCTAATGAATTTATACAGCCATCAAATTAGCACTCCAGTCTTTTTAACTGGAGGGAATTAAGCTTTAGTATGAAGTGCTTGGAAGTAGTGTGTATGTATGTGTGTATAGATGGATGGATGGATAGATAGATAGATAGCATTGCTCAGTTGGTGCCCAGGTATGTCCACCAATGTAGGTTGGCATACTGATTCCTGGATATAACAAAGTATGCTCTCAAAAAGGTCAAGGAGGATTTCTTCTTTTGCTCCTGAAGAATATCTTAGCCTCTTATGCTGGTTAGTCTCAGAGCTTAAGACCAGCTACATCATCATGGCAGCACTATTAGTTCCCTTCATTCAACAAGAGTTCTCAGCATCCGTGATTTAGAAAGAGACTCCATACAAATAACAGTCTCCTTCAAAAGTTTTCCTCTTGTGTATTCAAACAATGTGTGGGAGAGGAGTAGGATCAATAAATGCAAAATTGCCAGGCTGTTGCACCTCTGGTCCCAAAGTTCTCATGGTGAGACCAAAGGTCAGAAAGTGGTTTCTTTGCTCTTTTGCCTGAACACACTTAGACTGGCATCCTGTTAGGGATATAGACTTGTGTAAGCTTTCCCCATCTGTGTGTTTCTCCAATTTTGGGTGCTTGGAAGTTGAAATTCCCTTCCTCTCTCTGCGGTGCTCAAAGCCCTCCTCACAACTTACTGAACAGCCTCTGAAGGTCATTGCATAGTCATTTCATGTTTTGTGAGAATGGGCAAGATCCCAGAAGTGTCTGGTTATGTCCCCACTGATAGATGTCAGTGCTGATGTCATCATTTTTCATCTAGCTATGGGGATGTACGCAAACCAAGCTATGGGGATGTAGTCTGACCCTCCTACATGAGCAGGTCGGGGTGCTAGATTATAGCTATACTTGCTATGTTGGTATGTCTTGTCTAGTTACACTGGTTAGATTAGATTAATGGTTCATAACCTACAAGGGGGTCTGTGAAGTCCTGCTGCTGGACACCAACAGCAACAATGGGGATGTGGCAGTGCGAGGTACCTTGCTCAGAAACAGGAGAACAGTTTGGGTGCATACACATGCATGTGTCCCTTTTCATCGGGAATGTGCAAATGAGGGAGCACTGTGGGCATGCTCACGTGTCTGCCGCCATGTCCCTTGTCCCAGTTTTGGCACTCACCCCTTTCCTGCTGCCATGTCCCTGATGAAAGGGACACAGCAGTATGCATGCGCACGCATCCAAACTATGAGTCCGCTTAGCAAGGTTTGAATCCCCACTGAGCCATTGAAACTCGCTGAGTGACCTTAGGTAAGTCACATTATCTCAGCAAACAAATCTTGCCAAGAATATCCCCATTATAGGTTCACCTTGTCTTCCTCTGAAGTTGAGAGAATGTGACTTGCTCAAGGTCACCCAGTGTCTGAGTGGGGATTTGAAGCCTAGTCTCCAGAAGCCTTTAATTAATTAATTCATATTTAAATCTTGAGTTAAGTCTTGTGAGTCCTCAGCAACAAATTATATTTACAGGGGGTCCCTGGTATAGAAAAGGTTAAGGAACATTGGATTAGGTTATTACATATATTTCAAAACTGTTGTCCCTTTCTTGCACTAGGTGGCAGCATTATGGGATTTACTATTGACAGCTTACTTGAAGATTTTCTATTACTAAGGATTTTACAAAGTTTTATAGCATCAATATAGTATTAAAATATCAACCACAGTCCAAATGTCTAATGTTTAGTTTTCCATAATGCCAGAATTTTAATGAACGATTGACTTGTTTTTCTGAAAACATGCTTTTAAAAGTGTTGGAGGGTTCTTAGAGGTTTCATTGTGTGAATAGATTAAAGTTAGTATGAGATTCCCATATCTCAGAACTTTCACTCTTTGTCATTACTGCAGACAGTAGTGTCAGTCATCTGTCAGATAATTAATGAAGCCCTTCAGGGCTTGGATTTTAGTCCAAACAAAGACTGTTTTACAGGTGCATAAATATCTGGAGCTCTTTGCCTACATACGTTATAGAACTGGAGAGTACTTTATATTGCTTTGCTTTAATTCCACTTCTGCCAACATAAGGCCAGAAAGAGCATGTGTTTCAAGACTCAAGGAGATATAGATGCATTTGATGCATAACTGATCAGTCTTCAAGCTATATACTTTTCCAGGGCTTCAACTCATCTTAAACTGGCTGCAGTCCCGTAGCTATTTGGAATTTCTAATAAACCTCCTAAGCCATTGCCATATACAAGATTAATAACAGGAATTACTGGAACAGAAGAGTTCTATTCTGTAATTCCTTAGGAATTCTGACAAATGGTTGGTTCTGCTCCATACTAATTCCACTTCAAAATCTGGATTTTATAACATAAATTTGTAAAATTTTGCATATATGTAAATTCTGCATATATGTAAATATGTAAATTTGCATATATATGAGTTTGTAAAATTCTGCATATATGCCATTTCCTCAAAAGAGAGAAAGCAAGATCTACCTACAATTGTGAAAGTGTTTCAATTGAAATCAATAATGAGAGTGAACAAAATTCATAACAACCATATTCCTGATGGGGAGAAAGGGAAAAAGGGAAACACTGCTAAAGAAAACCCTTAGGTGCAAGGAAATCTTCAAAAAAGTGCTATTTTTTGACACTCAGAAAGCATCTGGGAGGGTTAAAATGCATTCCTATTGGTTTAAATGAAAAATTTCACAACTTTTTTTGTTGCACAATCTGATCTTCACTGTTGCACCATTTTTGCAAATATGAATTCTCTTGCTGGATCAAGCTGAAGTCTATCCAGTCCCATGTTCTGTTTCCAACTATCATTGCAAATAGTTGCAGGTTTCATGCAGTGTCCTGTTGTGCAATGGGGCCCATAGCGATGTGGTGACCATTGTGAAATGGGACCCATTGTGCAGTGAGTGTACTTCTGGGTCCACTGTGCAATGGTCCCGAAGACATAGCTATGTTTGTGCTACGTTTCTGAGAAAACAGGCATTGTACATCATCACAATTCACCTTTACATGCTCATAAGTCAGTTCCTGTTGATGTAATGAGAGAATAGGACACTTGCCATTCTTTTTAGAGCACATCTTCTGTTTAAAAAAGCATTTTTAAAGGAAAGAAAGTGTTGCCATCTTGATCTGGTAAGAATGTAAGTGGAGGGAATGGAAAACAGGATGAATAAAGAGGTTTTGGATTATATAGCTAAGCCCAAAATTTCAGTGTATGGATTTTTTTAAAAAAGAAAAAAATCTTCTTCTTTTTTTCAGTTCAGAGTTGGTTGAACTGCTGTTTTCCACACGTTAGGTGATTAGGAGCATTATCTTTGACACTCCATTTCTGATATTTATGTGTACAGGCATCCCTCCACATTCGCTAGGGTTAGGGGCACAGGACCCCCGTGAAAGTGAAAAAAACATGAATAACTCTAGGCCTTCCCAAACCATATTTAACACATAAAAAAAAGTATGATCACCATATTCAACTCATTGTGGATTCCTTTGAGGCATCAGGGTTCCATCATAAGGCAGAAGTGAGTGGCTGGTAGGGTTTACTGCCACTTCTACAGCTGCCCCACACCAATTTTAATAGGGACGACCATGACTACTACTACTACTACTGCTACTTCTTCTTCTTCTTCTTCTTCTTCCTCCCATCTTCAATTATAACATGCTTTTCTCCTCAACTCAAAGCAGATAACCTTGTTTGCAGTTTCTCAGTCTCATGAGGCTTGCAGTCTCTATTAAAAATGGCATAGGACAGCAGCAGAGCTGACAGCAAATAATCCATGAATAATCAAATTGGCAAAAGTGAAACCTGCAAATGTGGAGGGTTGACTGTATAGTGAAGAGTTGCTGGCAGGCAGATGATAATAACAGGTACTGTTCCACAAGTCAAGGACCAAAGTCTTTTCCTAGGTGTAGAACATGTACATATTATCATACAAGTCACTTTAAAAGTGCTAAAAAATGTGACAGAGAGCTAAGTCATTACAGGGCAGAATTGCACCCTGATCCTTACCTACTCTCATTGTATCATGGGTGTTTCTAAGATCTTATTGTAATAAGACACACTGGAAAACTAATAGAGCAGCATAGTTCTTCAACAAACAAATATGGAAAGGAAGTCCTCTCTGTAGGCACAAATTAATATCCTCTGCATCCTATAGTTCAGAGGAAGTCAAAGCATAGCCCACGGATCACAAGCATCTCTCAGGGACAATTTTGCAGCCCCCAAAACCTTATCGCACCCTTCCCCCTTCAGAAATTTGGGCGTGGGGCAAAAGTGTCCAATCACATCCCCAGAGACACATTTAGCCAGTCTGACTTCTTTCCATGGCTCCTGGACTTGCTTTTGACCCATATTTTTTTAAAAACAAATCTATATAGAAAAATAAACGTTTGTTTAACAAAGAAGTTTTTTTTTTTAAAAAAAGAATTGACTTGATTTTGAGAAAAGGGCCCCCACTTTAAGGTTAAAGACCAAGGAAGGAGATGGCTAAAATGTACTTCTTTAAGACTTCTGGGCCAAATGAGGAGACATGGGAGGACAAAAATTGTAAGGGCAAGGCAAATGCAGAGGTAGCTCATCATCCCTGACCTTGTGTTCACCAGCTACAGTATTATTCTGATATTCTCCAGAAAAAAAGGGCTACAATCAATAGGTGGAAAGAGAAGAATCATACTGTACCACCATGTCCTACTTCTAAGCTTCCAAGCACTGATTCATCATCTATATATCTATTGCCAAATACAGCACAGTCAGTCTTAATCCTATATTTTGTTATTGTGTGCCATCGCACTGTTTCCGACTTATAGAGACCCTAAGATGAACCTATCAGAGGGTTTTCTTGGCAAGATGTGTCGACTTTGCCTTCCTCTGAGGTTGAGAGAGTGACCTGCCCAAGGTCACCCAGTGGGCTTCTATGGCTGAACAGGCATTTGAACCCTGGTCTCCAGAGTCATAGGCCAGCACTCAAACCACTACATCACACTGGGTCTCTAATTCTATATTTTGCAAGGTACCAATTCACATGGAGGAAGCCTATGCAAATCTCAATTACACACTCATAGACTTTGAATGCAAAGAAACAATCCACATGCTGAGGTTGTTCTTGAAAGCTATGCTGACACCCACCCATGCTTTGCAGGAGTAGACAACTTCATATGAGTGCAGCACTTCACTGGAACTCATTGAGTACTGCACTGATATTCACTTAGTACTGCACTGAATTGCTACCCTCCTTGTGTTACTGGCGACTACAGTAATGCTCTATAATGCAAGATGGTGCTCTAAGATGATTTTTCATTTACACTAGTTCTATTTATCCTACTATTGCATATTTTCCAGTTTTCTTTTCAAATAGGATGATACTAACAAAAGACCATTACAATAAATTATTCTGAACAAAGTTCAAAAGTTCTATAATATTTTTTTTTAAAAGTCTATACTGAGCCAGACTGAAGTCCTGTTAAGTTCAGCATTCTGTTCCAACAGTGGCAAGGCAGATGTCTTTGAGAAGTCCATAAGCATGGGATGAGTATAAGATCCATAACATCCAGCATGTGATAAAACCCTTAGTTTTGGAGGTAATCCTGATGTGGAAGCTCTACACATAATACTGTGGATATTTATTGTGTCTTCCCTTACCTGCCTTTCTTCTAAGGAATAAACTCTAAGCATAGTAGTATTTCCTCCTATAAAAGTTGTCTCGGCCCTTGAATACATGCATTTTGCTGCACATTTTCTTATCTTTTCTGGTGACCAGATCAGATAGTATTCTAAGTGCAACCAAACCATAGATTAAGGAAATAAAGATAGTAATGTCAGCTGTTAAGGCCCTAGGAATATCCCAGAACTATTTTTAAAAAACTGAAAAACTTGCCTTGTCTCTGCTGGTTAAGCAAGCAAGCAAGCAAGCAAGGGTTATGCAAATACTGATGAATTTAGGTGATTGCTGCAAAGAGCAACATCTGCTCATCCATGCTGTCATATTCTGAAGGGATGAAAATGCAAAAGGCTGAAGGTCAGTGCCTGTTTTGTAAGACTTCTAGTTAATTCATGCTGTGTTGGATTCAGATGCTTCTTCTCAAAAAAGAAGAGAAGAAAAGAGAAGAGAAATAAGTAGTGAATTAGATGTCTATTTTTGAGAGAAAGGAAGTTGTTTTTTGGTAGAAAGACAAATGAAAGTCAATTATACTTTAATTCATTTTAGTATGGCCATGACTGTTTTACCACTGGGTAGACATGATAATTTTGATATGAATAATACTTCTAATCCTTTCCCTTCCTGGGTTTACCCATTAAAGCAAATAATATTGTCAAGTGACAAAGCTCACTCTGTCATGTTTAAATCTTTCTAGATGTCAATAAGACTGCACTTATATATCTTCTTCTCCAGTATTTTAAAGGCATGTTATCAAGACATCACCAAATCTGACAATTAAATTATATACTTTCTTTATCTAAAGACAAATAGTGTCATCAAAACAGTAGCATGTTTACTCATAGCCCATCACGGGAAAGTAGTGCTTGTGAAATTTTTTTGTTAGCTGACAAAGCTGTCTGTACATCCAATAATGCAGAGGCAGAAAACTTATGGCCCTCCAGATAATTTTGGACTTTGCTGTTCACCAACTCTGTCCTGTGGCAACACTGATTGGGAATGACTGGAGTTCAGTTCTGACACTATGTAGAGAAATATGACTGCCTACCCCCCAACATTAATGGTATTCTGATTTCTTTGTATGGTTGTGAAAGCTGGACAGTGAGGAAAGCTGACAAAGAGAATCAACACATTTGAAATATGGTGCTGAAGGAGAGTTCTACGAATACTCTCCAAAAGGGTATCAATGAAAAACACTTAGGCCATTTCCACACTTTGCTATACTGCCATAGCAGTGGGTTGTTTCCAGGTCAGGAGTCATGCTACCACACAACGTCATAGCCATCCAGCTACTATCCTGTCCCCAAGTGTTGCAAAACTACTGTATTCTATTTCCAGAAAAAAAAATCATTAAATGCCTTTTTTAGAGCTTCAATCCCATCAGCTGGCTCTGCAGCACTGAGGAACTGTGATAGTGCTTGATAGCACTTCCTGTTGTCATGGATCCGGCAGTGGGTGGGCGGTGGGCATGCCCAGCTTGTCTGTCGCTCAGTGACTCCCATGGCATGGTAACTTTGAAATCTATCACCTCTTCATGTTTATTTTAAAGTTTTCCACTGAGTTAAAACTTTTTTATTTTTAATACATTTTTAGGCGTTATAGTGTGGAAATACAACAGTGTACTGGACTGTTTAGTACGGCTTCCAAAGGGGAGGAGGATGACCAGTTAGGGGTAGTGGGGTGAGATGAAGGCGGGGACAGAGAGTGGCCAGGGACACTGTAGTGCAGAAGGAACAGCAGTGGCAACACCACTAACTCATTGGCTGGAGGCAGGAGGGTGCAGAAAACAGCATTCCTAGTCTGCTACCATTGGACGAGTGGCAATGCTAGGACTGTAATGGTACATTGCGCTAATGGCATCTAGTGTGGAAATGGCCTAAGTAAACATTATTGATTACATGGGAAAAAGTAACAAGTTCTTGCAAGGGAAGCCAGGTTCCTGAAACTTTCACCAGCAGCCAAAGGCCTTTTTAGCTGGACAGCCTTTTGGCAACTGAATGGCTGCTAAAGAAGGGACTTCTAGCAGGTGTGTATTCTATTTTTTTTTATCAGTGTGATTATAAATTACTTTTAATTCAAATATTGTAATATTACAATTTGTTAAATTGTGTCTTAGCACAATTGTGTTTTGATTAACATCTGTTAACCTTGCAAGCTGTCTTGTGTTCCAGTTCTTGAAAACAGATGGGATACAAATCTATGTATTTCTATCCCACATTTTTCACAGAGTAAGATCCAAAGAAGGTTACAAGATGTGTTAAAACAGACCACAGCTAAAATAAATGTTAATAAAGCTCAATAAATAATCAGATTAAACCAGCAGTGGATTAAAATAAGGTTTCCAATATCTAAAGCATTTTAATGGAAGCCGTAGTCCAACAGCATCAATTCAAAATGGACTTGGCATATTCAATAGCTAGGTCAAAACTAACAAAATGAATTTCAACAGAAATAAGTAAGGAAAAATCAAATTCACAAATGTAAGAAAGCCAACATGTGGCTTGACAGCAGTACAGCAAAAAGGATCTAAGGGTTTTAGTACCTCTAGCTACACATGTGTCAACAGTGTAATGTGACAGCCCTAAAAAGCTAGTGCAATTCTAGGCTGCATCAACAGAACTACAGTGTTTATCTGGAAGTAACAGTACCACTCTGTTCAGCTTTGGCCAGACCTCACCTGGAATACTATGTCCATTTCTGGGCACCCCTATTCAAGAAGGATATTGACAATTGTGCAGAGGTCAAAGGTCAAAGGATACCAAGTAAGATGGTCAAAAGGCTGGAAATCAAGCCCTATGAGGAAAAGGTTTAGCAAGATGGGTGTTCTTAACTTGGAGATGAGAAGACTAAGAACTGATATTGATTGATTTGATTTGTATCCTGTCTTTTTCCCAAATGAGACCCAACGTTATGATAGCCATTTTCAAATATCTGAAAGCATGTTGTGTAAAAGATTGAGAAATATGTCTTATTTTGTTCCAGAGACTGGAATTCAAACCAATAGATTCAAATTACAAGAAAAGAGCTTCCATCTAAACGTTAGGAAGAACATCTTTACTTTAAGAACTGCTTAACAATGGTATAGACTGCCTTCAGAGATGATAGACTTTCCTTTGAAGGAATTTAAGCAGAGGCTGTATAATCATTTCATGGGAGTGCTTTAATTATGTATTCCAACATGACAGGGAGTTGGATTAGATGATCCTTGCAATCCCTTACAGCTCTCTGGATAACTGTAATATGAAGGGTCACAGGTTCTCCAGCCTCTCTTTAAAATCTGAGAGATCTTCTCCAATGCTACTAATTTATATTCTTATATTGGAGACTCAACTATACAGGCTTTATGCGTGTAAAGTCAATGCTCTATCACTGACCTAAAATTCTATTATAAATAAAAAATGTCATCCTGTTAATCCTATGCACATTACTTGAGAGGAAGTCCCATTGAACTCAGATGACCTTACTCAAATGACTTAACATGCTTTGGATTGTACTGTCAGTATTTTTTTTTAATCCTCTCTGACTATAATTGAAAATGATACTTTCTGCTTTCTACTGTGTTTGAAGAAGTAGCTGAATCTTCTAAAGAGTAATTCCTTAGAGTATGTCTTTATAAAATGGGTAACATTTTTTCCAAATGGATAACATGTTTTCCCTTTCAAAAAAAAAAAAAAATCACATGTGGATCATGTGAATTCTGGTTTCTTATCTAGTTTTCTTTTTCCTTTTCAAGATCCATGAACGCTAGATAGAAATGTGATGTATGCTAGCACTACTGCCCCCTACAAAAGATGAATTAAATTAAGATAATTTATATGCTAATTTATAGGTAAGAGATGCATATTAGTCATCATTACTATAAACATATGTGCAATGTGTCAAGTTACAGTGGCAAAGAAAATGACCCAGTGACCTCTTTGTGTTGGCTCAGTTTGCTTTCAAGATGCTAACTATTGACAGACAAATTCAAGACCCCTTCTCTTGCTTCTTAGAGTTATTTATGTTTAAACTGGACCCTTTCAACAGGAGATACCTTCAAATAGAAGATTATCCTCTCACTCTTCTATATAAAATAAGGCATATGGCCAACTGCCCCAAGGCTTTTTGCCTGAAACAAAGGACAAGATAGTGCCTCTTACGAGTTCTTGAAGATAGCACCTCCCTCATTTTCTTGAATCTCTCTTGAAGAATTTTGATGTGACAGCATCTTCCACCATACCTGAGGGCAGTAAGACAGTAGGGTAGCCCCTGTGGAAACTGCTTTTCTCCAGCAGTTCTGAGATATTTGCTGCTGCTCCTTCCCATGTCATCTACTGCCTGAGAGAATCAATTCACTCTGCCTAATGATAGGGCTGGCCCTGACACCAATGTATTTTTTAAACATGGCAGTATAGAAGGGAACAACTTAGTAATACTAAGTAATACTTAGTAAACTGGGCTGGATTGTGAACTCTACCATTTTTTTAAAAAAAACCAGCTAAACGTAAAGTCGGTCAGCACTCTCCAGCTTAGCAAGCCCAGAGTCTAAGAAGTTTTCTTCCAGAGTTCCTTCCAGCTGGCTAGAACAACACATAAGATTAGAGCCTGAGACACCTTGCCAGGACTGATGACATTTGGTGGAAATTTGGAAGGAATATTGAAACTGTGGCTTCTTTATGAAGAGATGTCATTTTCTGTAGAAGATGTCTCTGATGAAATAAATGGGGAAAATAATACTGCAAGGATTAACTTCTGTTTGTAATTTGTTGATTTGCCCTACTTAGTAATGGTTATAAAATCAATGCTGGGCAACAGAAATATGCACTAGAAAACAAAGCCAGGATTGTCAGTCTCAAGAGAATTTACGTGCAGAGAAAACTGAAGGTTTTTTTAAAAAAATAAAAATAAAAATATTGGACAAAGCTATTTCTAGCACTATTTATTCAGATATATTTTATTTTGATTCTTTCTTCTATGCAAGTTAGATACAGGAAATATTCTCCCTCACCCTCTTCCTTCCTGCACTGTTTTGTTTATCTTGCAAAAATGTGCCTCTGATAAATAGAACATTGAAGAATGTCAGAGTGGCATGCAGTCAAGAATAGTGGGGAAAAATGAGACATCTACTATTACTATTGCTCGTAGAAATTAATATGTGAGAAACTAAACTTCTCATCTTTCTTGGTTTGCTTCCTGTAACATTATTTTGAAGAGTCCATCCTGCTACCTGTTTTGGTAAGCAGCCGTGATTCTTTGGGAGTATCTATTCTACAAACATATATTGATTTCATACCAGTTTGGTTGCAATCCATCATAGTTTACTGAGAGTCTCAGGAACAGCATTTTGTTGGGTGTGCTGAAACTACTTTACTAGAAATTCCTAGTCTCCATCACAGAAATATAATTCCCAGGATTCTCTAGGAAGAGAGGATGAGTATTAAACCAATTCTGATTTTTCCATGTCATTATTTTTCAGAGATTCCAGTGGTATGTTTAAGACTAACTGCTTTATTTTAGTACAAGCTTTGTGGATTTCAATCCACTTCTTCACATGCATTATACTTCACTACACCCTTACACTCACCCATCTTTTCACTAAAAGAAAAAGAAGGTAGAAAGAGGTATCATTATGACTAGAAAGTATGGTTATGACTTGGGAGCAGCAGTAGTGTCACAGGTGTGATGAAAGTACACAAAGATAAGGGGAGAAATTGGATTTCACCTATACCTCTGCCATGAGAAGAATGGAGGGAAAGGATCCAAATGGGAATTTGGAACTGTACTTTTGGGAACTGTACTTTTTCCAAGGTCTGAAAACTACAGTTACCAAGAGTCATGAGGTCTCTCTCTTCTGGAAAGCTGGCAGAACTTAAAGAGAACCTCAGTCCCTGACCAAATCTTAGGCCATTTCCACACTGTGGTTCCATTCCAGCATGGGGATATATTGAAGCTGGTCTGTGATAGGTGCTACTGTACAATGTCATCATGGTCCTGCTCCTGTCAAGTCCCCAGCCATCACAATCACACATTATACTGTTACTTGAAAAAATCTGGTAATGGGCCCCTTTCACATGACAATCACGTCAGTTGGGGCCATGCTAAAAGGGTGGAAGCACTATCAAGGTACTTCCTTCCTCAGTGCAGCACAGGAAAAAGCAGGCTGCACTGTGGAAGGAAGGCACATGTCCTGATGTTACCCTGTTTTCTGGGGGTCCCAGGAGGGACACCTAATTGTGCTCACAATTAAACAAGTTGGGGAAATTAGCCAAAGAGCACAAGCTAGCAATGCAAGAGGCAGGGCAATGCAGCGGAATCTTTTACCCAATGTCTATGGGGTCAGGCCAAGTCAGGGAGCAAACAGGATTGAAATAATAAATATGATCTTTATTAAAATACAGTCAAATGGTGCATGCAGCACACTTACACAGATAACTATGGAAATAAAGGTTGGAATGGTATAGAGGGATTTTTTGAGAGGGATTGTTGATTTGGCTGATACTACACCTGTCCTGAAGCCCGGGTAGTCAGCAGATTGAGTTCGTTGGTATGGAGTCTCAGTACATGGAACTGAGGGGGAGGCTCGCCAAGCAAAGCGATCCGAGGAAGGTCTCGGAATCAGGGTTTTTTATAGGGAAAAATGTGGCTACAGGCTATTCCGCACTTGGGGAAAACAATGAGTTTTGGGCTGGAGACAAAGCCTCCGAAAGGTCAGAATTTAGCATGATTGAATTAGTTCCAAATTGACAAAGAAGTAGACAGTATGCAAACGCAGAGTTCTTGACAGTTGAGGATTCTCATAATCAAGCCTCCTGCTCGGGGCAGGGAGTTCTTTGTAAGTAGTGTGCATACATAATAGCATGCTTGCCAGGAGGTCTCCTAAAGTGGCTATCTGGTTATTTCTGGCCTGCCTGAGTGGAAAATGGAATGTCCAGCAATTAGTGGCCATGCCTAGTTTCGTGCTTGTCCAGGGGCCTCACAAACATGTGGAGAGGGATGGTAGAAGAGAGCCAAATTATTGATATCAAAGTGATAGCTAATGTCATTCCAAGCACGGCTTAGGAACTGCAGTAACACTGAGCACTACCATCTTGCTGGCAGCTGACCAGGTGCTGAGAGGAGTTTCAGGACATCCTCCCATTCCAGTAAAGGCACCACCGGGATGATGCTAGGACATTGTGGGATCACAGTAAGGTGCAGAAAGGGCCTTAGTGTTCTCTCATCATAGCTGAAGCACTTGCACCACCTCCACTGTACCTCGCTGCCTGGTATGTTAGTTTGAAGGATAGGAGCACCAAAGAAAGTGGCAAGGGTAGTTGACCTCATTTGGGTTTTCGTACAAATTTTAAAAGAGATGTTCAAAGTGCTGAATCCTATCCACCATAAGTTCATCATCTTGCATAGATCCTTTTAATGTCTCGATCCAAACCCAGAATGGATTTCCAACCTTATTGACATGGTAACCACCAACTACTGATGGAAAGAAGAGAACACAGTAGAGGTAGTTTTAGGTGTCAAGGCAGTTTGGTGCACAAGCTGGATGTTCTTCTCTGGATAAGCAAAGAATTGTGGGTATCATAAAGATCTCCCTTTGACATGTAGATGGCTTTTAGGAGTTCCAAAGCTTATATTCAAACTTAAACTTGAAGGATATTGCTAACATGTCTACCGTAGTTTTGTTACAACTTGATCCCTTTTTATCACTGTTTCTAAGATTATTCAGCTTCTTATTATCATGTGGCTCATTGCCTTAGTTGCCTCCATGGCCTTCCATGTCCTACTCCCTCTCTGTTAATGCCTTTTTGCTGTTAATTCTATGGCCCTTGAGGTATTGATCATGTGGCTGATGGAGAACTTGAATGAACACTGCTGAGGCATATTAGCTTTCAGATCCATTAAATTGTTTGGTGATGATGGAAACTTAGCACTGAAAACAATTTAGACCTAATATAGAGCTGTGTGTCCTAATACTTATTATTGAAAGTATTCCTTCATCATTCTGTTCTATTAGCCTGTAACATCTAGCATTATATTACATAGTTAGTGGGCCTTTATTGCACAATAAATTTCTTATTGTACAAAAATACATGCTGTGTCAGCGTTTGCACTCATCTTTACATAAAGTCTATGCATTAATGCCCGTCCCATGCTGTTTTGATCTGGTGTAAATCTTAAAATGTGTGCTCCATATATCCATGAATATATCTGCACTAAGAAGTTGTATCAGCTTCATAGTATTTCAACTGTCTTGGCTTTATCCTTCAGAATGCTGGGATTTTTAATCTGGGAAGATACTTAGAACTCTGTTTGAGGAAACCACAACACAGTGGTTTGCTATTCCAAGTGTTTTGCATTTCAGCTCCCGAAAGCTCCAGCCAGCTTGGCCAGTGATTAGGGATTCTGGGAGCTGAAGTCCAAAGCACTTGGCAGACCAAAGATTGAGAACCACTGCTCTAATGCCTGCCTACAAATGACAAATCCCAGAATTCCATAGGATGGAGACATGACAGTTAAAGAGGCATGGGACTGTTACAACTGTGTAGTTTTGTGTGTACCCATTATCTGTTGAATTCATAAACAGCAAGTGATATAATAGTGAGATAACAGGAGAATTTGTAAGGGAGAATTTTACCATAATACCACCATTGCCACACCCGCAAGGAGGATCCAAAACTCTTCCCATGGTTCCTGGTACATGTAATATTTTAACTGAAGTACTACAGTAGGGATGGGCAAAGTGTGGCTCTAGAGCTACATATGCCCCTCAGGATGTTTTTGCAGCCTCCTCTACCCACCCGTCAAAGACCAACAGACTCACCTGTACTTTTTCTAGTCCAAAAATAGAGAGAGAAGGTGAATTGTCTCTTCAGGAAGCCATTAGAAGCTGCAACTCGCCTATTAAAGAACATGTGGGGGAACCTCTGCACTGTTTAATGTTTTCTAAAAACACTGATTTCAAAACTGACAGTAGAATTCTGACTACCTCCTTGTTGTTGTTGTTGTTGTTGATGATGATGATGGTGATATTTTCACAGTCTTTCTTAGTCCTGGAGGCTGCTGGGGTGGGGTATAGGCTCAAAGGAAGTTACAAACCTTTCAGGGTGGTTTTTTGAAAAGTAGTTGAATTCATATTACTTTTCTGTTAGTTTAGAACCATTGTGTATATTGATTTCTATAATATTACTTCCCCTTTAAAAAACACTTGAACAGAACTCTGGGGAAATGGAGGGAAGAGACTGAACTCAGAGCAGTTGTGTTGGGTTTTTCTGAAACTGTCTCAGCCCGCTTGTTTTGTTTTGTCTTTTGGTTGAGATTTTTCAGGGGAGGTTGGTTTAGGGAAAAGTCAGGAGAGTTCTAAAGGCAGCATGGTGTGGTTTGAGCATTGCACTACAACCCTGGAGATCAAGGTTTGATTCCCTACTCAGTTATGGAAACCCACTTGGTGACCTTGAGAGCATCACACACTCTCAGCGCCCAGAAAATCTCATGATAGGGTCACCTTAGGGTCACCATAAGTTGGAAATGACCTGAAGGCACACACAACAACTGGAGAAATCTAAGATGGGACACCCAAACACTACATAAAAGACTCCCTAGATCTCATGCAGTCCATGGAGCACACAATTTATAAATTCCAGACCCTTAGCAGAGATATCATAGAATCATGAAGTTGGACAAGACCACAAGGCCATTGTCGAGCTCCCTGCCATGCAGGAATGCACCATCAAAGCATTCTCAACAGATGGCCATCCAACCTCTGTTTAAAAATCTCCAGACTCCACCATATTCTAAGGGGATATATTCCAGTGTCAAACTGCTCTTACCATCAGGAAGTTCTTCCTTATGTTTTGATAGAATCTCCTTTCCTGAATTTTGAGGCCATTGCTCTGTGTCCTAGTCTCTGGAGGAGTAGAAAACAGGCTTGCTTCATTCTCTATATGACATCCCTTCAAACATTTAAACATAGCTATGCCATCTCTTAACCTTTTCCAGGCGAAATATATATGCAGTTCCCTAAGCCACTCGTAACAGGACATGGTTTCCAGGCCTCTTACCATTTTGATCACCCTCTTCTGGACACATCCCAGCTTGTCGATATCCTTCCTGAACTGTGGTGCTGAGAAATGGAAACAGTATTCCAGGTGGGGTCTGACCCAAGCAGAACAGAATGGTACTATCACTTCCTTTGGCCTATACACTATACTCCTATTTATGGAAATCAGAATTGCATTGGCTTTTTTAGCTTCACATCACACTGCTGACTTATGTTCAGTCTGTGGTCTACTAAGACTCCTAGATCCTTTTCACATGTACTGTGGTCAAGCCAGGTATCATTCATTTTATATGTGTGCATTTCATTTTTTTTCTCCCCAAGTATAGTACATTACACTTCTACCTGCTGAAATTCATTTTATTAGTTTGAGCCCAGCTTTCTAATCTGTTCAGATGATTTTGAATTCTGATCTTGTCCTCTGGAGTGTTAGGTACCCCTCCTAATTTGATGTCATCTGTAAATTTGATAAGAATGCCATCTATTCTCTCATCCAAATCATTGATAAAGATGTGGAATAGCACTGGGTACAGGACAGAATCCGCTAGTCACTCCTCTCCAGGATGACAAGGAACCATTGGTGAGCACCCTTTGGATTTTGTCAGTCAACCAGTTACAAATCCACTTAACAGTAGCATTGTCTATCCCACATTTTACTAGCTTTTTTACAAGAATATACTGGGAACCTTGTCAAGACCCTCCTGAAGTCAAGATATGCTATATCCACAGCATTCCCTCTATTTACCAAGCTAGTGACTCTATTAAAAAAATAGAGAGATACAAGATTGGTCTGGCAAAACTTTTTTCTGAGAAACCCATGTTGAGTTTTAGTGATCATGGCACTTTTTTCTAAATGCGTGCAGATTATCTATCTAATGATCTTCCCTAGAATCTTTCCTGGTATTGATGTCAGATGATAGGGCAGTAATTGTTTCGGTCCTCTTTTTCCCCCTTTTTGAAGATGGGGACAATATTTGCCCTCCTTCAGTCTGCTGGGACTTCTCCAATTCTACAGGAATTCTCAAAAATTATTGCCAGTGGTTCTGAGATTACTTCTGCCCATTCTTTTAATGCCTTTGGATGTAGTTAATCTGGTCCTGGAGACTTGAATTAATTTAGAGTAGCCAGGTGTTCTTGTACTACCTCTTTAGCTGTTATGCTGCATATCCCCTACCACATCATCTGCTCTATTTTCCCCAGGTAGAGCATGTTTTTTCTTTTGGGAGAAGACTGAGACGACTGAGGTGCTCAGTAATTCAGCCTTTTCTCTGTCCTCTGTTAGCATTTCACCATTCTCTCCAGACAGAGGCCCTATCATTTCCTTGTTTTTCCTTTTGCAATGGACATAATCAAAAAAGCCCTTCTTATTGTTTTTAACTTCTCTAGAAAGTCTGAGCTCATTCTGAGCTTTAGCTTTTTTTACTTTCTCCCTGCACTTGCTGGCTATTTGTCTGAAATCCTCTTTGGTTATTTCCCCCTTTTTCCATTTCTTGTCTCTTTCAAGACAAGAAATGTCCCTTTCAAATCTTTGCTCAGTTTGAAGTTCTTTAGACATCCTTCCAAGATTCTTTAGACACCTCCCATTTTTTTTCTTCCTCCTTGGAATTGTTTGAAATTATGCCTTCAATATCTCACATTTAAGAAACTCCTACCCACCATGAAATCACTTCTCTTTAAGTAACTCTGACAATGGGATCACCTCCACCATTTCCCTAAGTTTACTGAAATCAGCTTATTTAATGTCTAGAATGCATGACTGAGTCTGCTTGGCTTCCCCTTTCTGCTATATAATAAACTCCAGGAGAACATGGTCACTCCCACCTAAGGATCCTGCCACTCGTACCCCATTAACCAAGTCATCATTACTGGTTAGTATTAAATCTAAAATAACTGATCCCTTGTTCTCTTTTCCACTTTCTAGACTATGAAATTGTCTGCAAGGCAAGTGAGGAATTTGTTGGACATGATAACTCTTGACAAACTTTGACTTCCAGCAAATAAGAGGACAGTTGAAATCTCCCATTACTACTGTATCTCTCATTTCTGAATGTTTGGTCATCTGTTCCAAGAAGGCATCATCCAGCTGCCCAGTCTGGCTTGGAGGTCTGTAGTAGACCCCCACAATGATATTACTGTTCTTTCTCTCCTCCTTAATTTTTTCCCAGATGCTCTCGACCTGGTTCCATTGTTTAAGTCATCGATCTATCCATAGGTGTAAAGTTCTCTGACATAAAGTGCTACTCTTCCTCCTTTCCTGTTTGGTCTATTTCTCTGAAATGGGTTACACCCCTGTATTGCTTCGTTCTAATCATGATGCTTATCCCACCAGTTTTCAATGATGCCTATCATATCATATTTACTTCGCTGTGCTACAAGTTCAAGTTCATCCTGTTTATTTCCATGGATTTGTGTACAGGCATCTGAGCCCATGGGTCACTCACCTTAGCTGCTTATTTAAGTTACTTTCTCTCCCACTGTTGGGTTGCTGTACTGTTTGTCCCAGTCACTCTATAAGATTCCGACTATTATCTCCAGCACTTAATGAACTCCTGCCCTCAAAAATGCTGTCTCCCTGCCCCCAATAAATCATTTTAAAGGTATGAAGAGAGACAATTGTTTCTTGGCACACTACATATATTACTAAATATGTCCTCACAACTAGGCATGCAACAGAACAGTTCTCTCCCACAAAACTTCTGAACTCAAGGCAATTGATCCTCACTCAGCAGATTTATTTCTTTCTCATTACAGAACTGAGAACTGCAGCTGTTTGATGGTTCATGGCCAGTGTCACAAACTGTATCTTTCTGTATCCTGTTGTGCAACTACCTAACTGCTGATATACCTGAGGTTACACTAAAATAAATCACTCTTGAAGGTGCTGCTAGATTCCTCCTTTGCCTTTGCCTTTTTCTCTTCTTCTCTGTAGTGACATTCTGAATTTAAGTCCTACCCCCACCTTCCAATATATTTATTAAAATAACGATGAAAAATATCTACAGGAGCTTCCAAATAAGATACCAGTGAGTCAGTGCTCATACTGATAACATTTCTTTCCCAAATTAATAACATAATCAGTATTGATCAGTAGTATAGCATGTTTTAATTCATAATATGTTTGGGAAGGACAAACAACATTGTAAATATAATATAATGTGGTTGTGAACTGTGGGAATGATTTGAAGAGAGTGGACCAAAGTGTAGATCTTTGGAAATATGGGTGAATTCCAATTATAACATCAGTGGACTTTTATTTGAAACCCACAGTAAGTTTAAGTAATGTCTAAATGTTTACTTCAGATCACAATACACTATTTTCAGCTAAGAGCTGTAAACTGTAATACACTGTATTCTAAATGCTCCTGTAAAGATGCTGGTTGCATAAAAGGAGGAACCTCGTAAATCCTGCAATCCTGAACACACTTACAAGGGAGTAAGCCTAACTGACCATATCATGACATGACTCACTAGAAAATACAATAATTCTTGATAAGGTAGAAGGCAGTAGGAAAAGAAAATGACCACATTACAGATGGGTAGACTCAATCAAGGAAGACATGTCCCTGAATCTGCAAGACCTGAGCAGGGCTGACCATGGTAGGATGACTTGGAATTCTCTCATCCATAGGGTTGCCGTAAGTAAAAGGCAACTTGACAGCAGTTAACAACAAAGCCCAATTGAACACAGAACAGTTTACTTTTGAGTAAACACACATAAGATTTCTCTATTTTTAAAATTCTACCTATTGATTGGAATTTTACACTGTACACTGTTGCTTGTAATTGTGCATTGTTCAAATTAGGAAAACAATTTGGCTGCTGCAAGTAATAAGTTACAACAGAATCTCCTGGTTACTCTTGGAGTGGGAGCTACTGACTATGTTCATTTTCAGGGTTCTGCATTGCATGCATAGGCAGTCATGTGCAGGCTTATGGGACATGCATAATTCCATGCCACTGAACTTGAGCATCTTGCTACAAGTCCTTGGCAAGCTACATTGTCTGCAGTGCTCTTGTAATTAAAATAACTTTTCAAAATGTACAATCAGAAATCTTAACTATGTTAACAAAGCAAGTGTTTAGCTATGTATTACATAAGTCTCATATACTTAATGTTTTTAATGAATAATGCAAAATATGTTAATTTCAAAGATTATTATTATAAATGTCTTCAGTTTTGTTTGATTTTGAAAAGGAAAGGCATCTCGTTATGAAGAATGTATGAGCTCAGATATGTGACTGGAAGAATATGATACATTTGCTTAAACTGTTATTGAAATTAATAGGTCTTCTGCAACATCTAGAGAAGTTGTTGTTGTTGTGTGCCTTCAAGTCATTTCCTACTTATGGCAACCCTGAGGTGAACCTACCATGGGATTTTTTGAGGCTGAGAGTGTGTGATGTGCCCAAGGTCACCCAGTTTCCATGGCCAAGTAGGGAATCAAACCCTGGTCTCCAAGGTTGTGTTGGTACTTACTATGAAGTCACACTTGCATATTCAGAGGAGCAATCCACCCCTACCCAGGACAGGTGACAGCAAGTTTAATTTTGTTCAAATGGTTAAAATGCAATTGGGAAAATTGGCTGCACTGTGGATTCTTTGCATCTCGCTGCTGGAGGCTTCATCTCCAGTAATTTACTGCAGGCCTAGAGTGCAGCTTTCAGTTCTGTAAAGTGAATACAGCTGGCCTTCCACATTTGTCGGTTTGAATTCACAGATTTGATTATTTGTGATTTTGTCCAAACCCTTCCTCCCCGCCTCAAGTACTTCTTTTCCAGGGGAATCTTCCCTCTCAGCAGCTCCAATCAGGCCATGCAACATTTAAAAACCTACTTCTGCTGCTGCTCCTCCTCCTCCTCCTCCTCCACCACCACCACCACCACCACCCACTGCCTGGCCAGCTAAGGAGAGATCACAGCCCAATTTCTCAGCACCATGAACCCTCTCCAGGTGCCCTACACACACCCAAAGAAGGAGATGGCTGTTGGAGAGGAAGAACAGGGCCACCATATGACCCACCCCGTCATCTTCACCCTTCCCTGACCTGGTTTAGACCCTAGGTGCCCACTATCCCACCATGCCTTGGCCCCCTTCCCACAGACACACATATAAATTTTGATATTTGCAATTTTTCCACATTTGTGAGGGTCTTGTACCCCTAATCCTAGCGAATGTGGAGGGCAACTATACTATCAGACATTTTAGGCAAGGCTAAGTAACTAAACTGAAGGGGAAAGAGAAGAATCATAGCTGAAAAAGAACTTTGAACAAGGGTGGTTTGTAAATCTTCACCGTCATATTGATAATGTTAGTTGGGGAAGAAGATCTCTCCTTCTTCTCAAGTGTGAATAGCCAGCCAAATAGCAATGCCCTCAGTCACTGACTGGGTGACCACTGGTCCTTCTTCCTGAAATGTACAAGGGCAGTATACTTTTCACCAGTCTATGGCTGGGGATAGTGTGTGACAGCTGTCCAGCTAACCTTTCACAATTGAAGCAAAGATATTGCACAAGGAGGTACTGCATACCTCACTGCATATCAATCAATGGAGTACTAACACTGACATAGCCCCCAATTATATCAGTGTAAGTCACAAACAGAATTCTAGTCAATGTTTTAATTGTTGTTTTGTTTGTAATTACTTATACAACTTCTATACTACAAAGCCCATAAGGTAGCATTTTTGCAGTGCATGTGTATGCACAAAAATATTTGAAACCCTGTCATACAATGAAGAATTGTTAACACTACATAACGGAACATGGCGCTAGAATGAAATAGATTATAAGCTGGATCTTCTGTGGAAATTCACTGCTTAGATCAGCGGTCAGTAATAAAGAACTTTGCAGACAATTTAACACTTGCCTATTAAGAACAAATACTCCCAAGTAGCTCGGATGATTAATATTAGTGCTACCAAAAATAAATGTTCAACCCCTCCTCCTTCAGTAAATGAATTCATCTTCTCAGAAACATGTGGCTGTGCAAATATGTTAAGAATGTGAAATTCCTAACATTCAGGGACATTGGGAGTGTGTTGTGTTTTTTCCTCTTCCAAACAAACCTCAGTATAAATTATACAGTGGTATATCACTTTCCATAAATACTATTCCACCCCCGCTTTTTGGTCGGTTTAGCAATGTTTATAATGATGTTTCCTCAGTTTCCTTTGTAGGTACATACTGCGTGCTTTCCAAGGAAGCTGGGTGGGAAGCTAAATCTGTCCTTCAGAGAGGTGCTGAGGAGAAAGTTCAGTCTCTGTTTAATGTTGTTTATAATGGTCTTCTGTTACAGGTCAGTGGAGACTGTTTTTCTGTCCTTCTGCGCAGTCTCTGCCCTTACATATAACTGAGATGCTGGCAGAGTGCCGCTAAGAATTAGTGCAGACAGAGAAGCAGAAGAATGAAAGGAATTCCCTCAGTCAGGTGTTAGAATAATCACCTCTCTGGTTTTTTTTTTTTTCCTGTTTTCCCAGAAAAACTCTGCAATAATAATTGTCTAGAGGACAGATGTGAATATTCAGTGATTAAAGGGTTTGTTTAACAAACTGCAATACCGCCTTCATCACAGGGGCCATTGTGCCAGAGTGGAAGGTAAGATGAAGCCTCAAAGGACTGACATAAACATTTGTGCTGGTACTTTGAGTTTCAAATGATTCCATTCCAAATTGCTATGTATCTTTTTTTAAAGTATCTATGCTACAGCGAGTTAGCTTTAGAATAAATCAAGAATCACTTGTGTTCTCAAGGCAAGACTGAAACTGAGTCAGGGAAGACTCAAGATATTTCATGCCTGGGGCAGAGGAAAAAATGACATCCTGAGTCACCCAAATCAAAGTGCATATTATCCAAAATTGGCAAATTATGTTGCCATATGAGGCAGAAATGCATTAACCGTCTCTTCCCATGCCTGGAAATAAAATCAAGCAGGTAACAATTTACTATCTTTTCCCAACACCTCAAATCTGATGCCTGAGGCAGCCATCTCAGTCCTGTTAATGGTAGGAGCAACACTGCTCTGAGCAGCCTCTGGCTGCACTATGGATTCTCTACATCTAGATGCTGGAGACTTCAACTCCAGTAATTTACTGTAGGCCTAGAGTGCAGCTTTCCATGAAAAACTATGTATATGCATATCTATATCTAGATTAGGATTGCCGGTTTAGAGGCCAGTCCCTGAGTCTCCAGTTTCTGTGGGTCATCTCCAGGCAGGAGATGTGGGTAGGCTCAGCTCTGGACAAGAGGAAAGGACTGTGTGCAGATCTCAGCTAATAGAACAGCAGCTTGCTATAATATAAAAGGTTTAATTGTTTTGTTATTGCAACTTGCAACGACTCTTTCTTAGCTTCCTCCTTGCAGCCCACTGGTTGTGGTGCTAGGGCTCACCCTCCATTTTGCTCTGCATCTACTTTGTGACTAAAGCAGATAGGTTAAATTAAATGTTCCTTATCCCATCCCCTTAAGTAAGTGAGAAGGAATAATCCACTCGTTTTACCTTGACCTTGGAATAGCGCATAGCACTTTTAACTAAGATTTCTGTTTTAATTTCCAGAATATCTTCTCTCTCTCTCTCTCTTTCTGTCTCTGTGTTTTTGTTTGAATTATAAGCTGTAAGCAGAAGAGATTGGTACATAATGCTCAGGATTTGATGATATCACCAGAGGCTGTTTCCAGGTCTCAGATTTGGCCCTGGAAATCTCAGAGCTTGTGATGATCCTGAACTGGTACATATTTTGTTGAGGAAAACTATGTGTATTCTTGCTCAAATGAATTCACTTTGACTAAATCCTGAAGTATGAATACTGCTTTTAAAATATTGCAGACATGCTTGTATTCTCACAGAGCATAGAGAAAACTGCAAATATTATCCATGCTTGCATGCAAGAATGAACTCAGCCAAGATCACATCAATACACACACGCACACACTTCTTGTTGTTGTTGTTGTTGTTGTGTGCCTTCTAGTCATTTCCAACTTATAGTGACCCTAACGTGAATCTATCACAGGGTTTTCTGGAGCTAAGAGTATGGGACATGCCCAAGGTCACCCAGTGAGTTTCCATGGCCAAGCTGAGAAGTGAACCCTGGTCTGCAGAGTCATAGGCCATTTCTGCACTAGACTGTTATAGTGCTGTTATTCCACTTTCAACATCCTATGGAATCCTGGGCTTTGCAGTTTAGGGAGGGGCCTCAAAGGATTCCATAGGATGTTGAAAGTGAAATAATAGCACTGCAACTGTCTAATGCGGAAATGGCCATAGTCCAAGACTCCCAGTATACCCCTCCCTCCTTCCCTCTCTTCTCCCTCTGTCTCACACACACACACATATTTCTGTTGATTTGGAAAGTAAGGCCCTTTTCGCATGCGACTTCGAACCTGAAATGGCCACGGGAGCGACGCAGAATCATGAGGACGGTTCCATATGATGTTCTCACAATCACATGTTGCTCCTGTAGCTATCCCATGGCCATCACACATTATATCATTTTTGGCTCTCTGCACAATCTTCTCACATCCCTCCTGCACTTCCTGGTGTGTGGAACCTCAGGAAGTGCAATGGCCGCACTTCCTCCCCCAGCACAACCTGGGAAAGTACCCAGTTCCACTGTGGAAGGAAGGAAGGGGTGGAGCTATCGCTCTTCCTTCGGTCCAACATGGAGCTGTTGCAGAGGGAGGTGCAGGGGACACAATTCCCTCTCACAAGAGGCTTTTTGTGCGATCCGCCCAAGATGCCAGTGACACCAAGTAAGGTGTGAAAAGGGCCTATGTCCAGCTATGTAACACCCCCCCTCCTGCTGCCCAATTTCAAGCTTAACCAAAAGCAGCCACCCCTAGCTGCCATTTTAAATATCCCACAGTGTTCAGATCATCCAACATAGTGGGTTAAATTAATTTCCGAAGATTAAAATGGGGGCTTGACATATCCTCCAATTTGTCAAGGACAGTCCCAATTAATCTGCTGCCCCATTGTTACAGCTGCTTTAAAAATGTCCCAGTTTCTCTTTCCTCTGTGTCCTCAACTTACTTCAATTGCTGAGTTCAAAGTCAAAAATAATTGGCACTCAACTCAATGGAGTTTGCCTGTGTGTGGAATTTTGCCTTTCCTGTAGATTTAGGCAAAAGCAAACTGCTGCATTGTCTCCTATTTTGTGTGTTCAGCCTCATTAATAACTTTTGCCATCTGATGTTCCTCAGCTCTATGTATCCTGGATGTCATCCATGAAATGTTGGAGGGTATGGTGTGATATAACCAATACCTATCAGATGGTACATTCCATATTTGTTCAGTTGTGCTATAGTCAAAAGTAAACATGAACATGGATCAAATGTTAATAGCATATACGAAGAGGCTGAAAATATAGCTTTGTGTATATATTCATTTAGGTTTGCATGTATTGTTCACTCAGACATTTCACTCCTGATAATCTAGCGAAGGAGATCAAAGGTCTTTTGAATGAATCTGAAGTTAACAATGCTACGAATTCATACAGATGCTTCCTTAATTGAAATACATAGTTCCCTCTGTAAAAACATCTATATAAATCAGAGCTTTTAGACTAAAGTTTGCAGAATCCCTAGCTACAGTTCCCCATGCTGCCTATGAGATTTGGGGTGACTGGAATCTAAAAAAGTAACTTTTCCAAGTTCTGATAGACAGACGTATTGTAAGTATTTTTCATGGAAAGCCTGAACACAGCCTGAACACAGCAGCCCTTCAAAATGCCTTGAGGAGGTGAGCTCCTTAGATAAAGCATTCTGTACACCAAGTTTGAAGTTCAATGCAGAAGGCTATGCTTTGCTCTCTACCAGACATTTCTGTTCAGGGAGATGGAACTATAAACAGAGGCTCCCCAGCCAATCTTTAAAGTCTTGTGGAAGAGATTATGAGGGAGCCATGTAAATGCCCAATCCCAAAGATATTTATAGACTGAGAAACGCTAGATGAGAAAGTGGTGCTTCTGAGAAGCCTTAGGCCCCAGTATTTGAGTGCTGCTTTGATTTTATTTTTTTAAAAGAAAACAGAAATTCCAAACAAACAAACTGTGCAGGTCTGACTGCTCCTGGGGTATAGCTATGAGGCTGGCAAAATAAGGGCATTTCCTCCTCCAAATAAGAATTTTGTGCCTCAAATGAAATTCTCTTTCAATTGCCAGATTTCTAGCATTGGCATAACTTAAAAGTTTGGTTGAGCATTTAGAAATACAGTTTTGGCATCCAAAGAAAAGGGTCTAACAAAGTTACCAAGGGAATGTGAATGTGAAAGTTCTCAGTATGAATGATTTTTTGGTGTCTTGCTCTCTGCAAAGGCAGATATTTAGGGACTGAAGGAAAAATTCATTGGTGCCAAAATGCATATTTAGATGATGAATGTCCTCGTTTTGACCCCTCCCCTCGGTAGCTACACTCTGGCCTGCCCAGAATTTAGAAAACTAACTGTTTTAAGGTCCAGCTGCCAAAAGCCCCAACTAGTCATGCTGGCTGGGGAATTCTGGGCATTACAGGCCAAAAACTAAAATTTCCTACCTATATTGTGTGTGCATCA
The DNA here is from genome assembly GCA_948474755.1 of Ctenosaura bakeri. Lineage (NCBI taxonomy): Eukaryota > Metazoa > Chordata > Lepidosauria > Squamata > Iguanidae > Ctenosaura > Ctenosaura bakeri. Next base: position 40,589 of record CAOLHI010002027.1, read on the forward strand.
TGTCATAAGGCATAATGTAATGAATAGCATTACATATGACCCAAAGGAATAATCATGATGTAGCAGGAAACTTGCAGAAGGGAAGCAGGCCTGAGACTGGCAAATGCTTTAACTGGAGACTGCTGTAAATCTCCTTGGGTTCCATGATGGTAGAGTATCAATATGTAAAAGCTTCCTGCTTTTTCTGAAATGCAGCCCTTACTCCACTCTCCCCCCGCATGTTGCTTCATAAGCTGCTTTTCATCTCTCTCTTCCACTTTCACTGAGTTTCAACAGTAACTTGTGATGTGGTGGGGGAAGGAAGGCCCTGCTGTGTTCACAAATTGCCTATGCATGTCTCTAGATTGTGGCCATTGTGCTAATGCATGATTGATTGGAATGAAGTTCTGTTCCAGCTCAATGGGGGTTTTTTTCCCCTCTAAGAACTGTATTTTTGTTCATTTTTCTTTAAAAAAATTCAAGTGTACTAATGTGCATTATAAAATAATTACCTCTAAATAGCTGTCATTTTGAAGACATAATGCCATAGAATGGTGTCTAGAACCATAAAACTGCTCTCTTTCTTAGCTATTTAAATGGCATATGTTATAAAAAAAATTATTACTTCATGTAGGAGGCCCTGGCTATGACTCATCCAGAAATATCTGAGTGCATGCTTAAGGAAGAAACTTTTCCCCTCTAAGTAGGGAAAACAATAGATGAGCTTTGGCATTTGTACAGTGGGCAGAACACTTCCAACTTCGGCAGCAAAGTTTGTGCTGTCTCTGTGATTAAAACCAGACGTGGAGAAACCATGGAAAGGGGAGGAGGAAATTAGCTGCATTTAAGAAAGAGGAGAAGATGACAAAGCCAAAGATGGTGCACCACTTTGTGTGTGTGTGTGTGTGTGAGCCTTCAAGTTGCCTGCTAACTTATGGCAACCCCATGAATTTCATAAAATTTGCTTAGGCAAGGAATACTCAGAGATGGTTTTCCCAGTTCACTCCTCTGAAATACAGCCTACAGCACCTAGTATTCATCAGTGGGCTTGCATCCAAGCATCAACCAGGGCTGACCCTAGTTAGCTTTCAAGATCAGACAGGATCTGGTGACTTTAGGGTAGCCACTGCCATTTAGCCACTGCCATGTTAAATTAAGCAGGGCTCAGAGAAATTATTTGTTTATTGGATTTATTCTCTACCTTTTTCATGCCATGAGACACAAGGCAGCTTGCCATAATTTAAAATAGAAATTATCTAAAATATTATATTGCAAAAGTTAAACACAGTTAAACAGTAGCCTTAAAAGCAGATAATTAGAAACCACTTAAAATAATTTAAAACATAAAAACATGCAAGATAAAAACATAGCACCCCACTGTCAACATTGTTCTGCCATATGGTCATAAATCAATCAAAAGTCTCCCTGAATAAATAGCCTGCTAGCAGAAAAAGAGCAAAGAGGTTAGTATATTTGTTCTTTTAACTATTACCATAGGTTTTCAGGTATAGTTTGATTGAATTTGTGTTGTGAGCTGCTTTAGACCCCATAGTGGGAGAAAGGCAGGATATTAAATAAATGAATAAAGAATCTCAAGTGACAACATTGATGGGATATTTTGCAAGTGCATCTTCACCTAAGAATATACCTTCTAGAACTTACAGCCAGGTGTACCAGTTGCTAGAGAAACCCATATTTAATGAGGTTTTGTGCATCACAAATATTATTTATAAAATAATAGTAATGAAGTAAATACAAGCATGAACACACACACACACACACACATGTACATACAGTGGCTTATCAAGGCTCAGCAGTGCCTGGGGCAAGCATAGAATTTGCACCCCTAGGTGCTGCTGCCACCGTCACCACCTCCACACTGGGCCAAGAAGGACCACTGCGGGGGCTGCAACAGCGGCAAGCAGCGGGCGACAGTGGGTGCTGGGCGCTGCAGTGAGTGCGGAGAGGGTGGTGGCAGGTGTGAGGGAGGTGCAAGGGAGATGGTAGCGAGTACAGGGGTGGCAGCAGGCAGGAGGGGATAGGCACTCCAGGGAATTGGCGCCCAGGACACACACCTCAGTTGACCCACCCTCAATGCAAAGATTTGAGATCCTGTGTCTCTAATTCTCCAAACTGCCTTGTCCCAGTATCCGTAACTTTTCCCCATTTTCCCCAATCCAATCTGTATTCAGAGTTGTTAACATACAGAGGTTCGGTTTCTGAGGGAATACACTGGCCTTCTCCTTGCTGCTAGGCCTCATCTCTATAGCAACCGGCCAGGCCCAAGAGCTCTCTGGCTGAGATTTCTAAAGGTCCCTCCCTGAACTGCAAATCCCAGGATTCCATAGAATCTTCAGAGCCAGCCAATCATATGAGGTCTTCTCAGCTGTCATAGCTGACACAATTATATGAGGTTTTCGCCTGCTTGACACAGACAAACAGACAAACTCACAAACTCACAGACAAACTTTGATTTTTGTATATTAGACATAAGTATATATACACGCATACATATATACACACACACATATATTCATACATATATATATTTTCAGCTTCCCCGCAGTCCATGATCTGAATTCAAGATCTGTCCATGAACAAAAGCTTGAAGGAAGGGAACATCCATTTACTTCAGTGGATGTTAGAAAAGAGAAACTTGTTACAATTCAACTCTCTACAGTAAAGCTACAGTCCAATGTGTATTAGGGATGTAAATCTTTGTTCTTTCATTCTCAGCAGGAAAGAATGAAAAATGTATTCAATTTTCTCCCCATTGCAAGAACACCTTGGAAAAGTATGCATTTTTCAAATACTATTTGCAGTTTGGAACTCATTCTGTGGGAATGTGGGGGTTATTTTTGTACAAGAAACAACATTCCTGCACAGAATAAATCCCATTGAACCAAGGCCTTCTTGGGATGGATAGTGGGTCTTAGTGAATTCAGTGGTAACTTAATTCTGAGCAACTGTACATAGCTTTGTGTTACAAGTAAGATTTCCCAACTTCCAAACATGTATAGGATTTGGCTGCAATGCTCCTGTTTTCTTCAATGATACTTATAAGTAAACTTTGTTGAGCCAACATGGTATAGTGGTTTGACTGTTGAACTAGGACTCCAGGAGTCAGAACCCTGCTCAGCCACTGAAACTTGCTGTTTGACCTCGGAAGGCAATGGCATACCTTCTCTGAATAAACTTTGCCAGGAAAACCCCATGATAGGTTTGCCATAAGCTGGAAACAACTTGAAAGCACACAAGAACAACAAACTTTGTTGAATTCAGTGGGACTTACTTCCAAGCAAATGTACCTATGTATATAAATATAAAGAACATACAGTTTCTTGGGAATTGATCCCACAGTGAGGGAAAAATGAAGTGGCCAAGTCTGAAAGTGTAGGGGTGGGGGGAAGGAACAGAAATTATTAGTCCAGTGTTATGTGGTGATTAGCACTTAACTGGGATTTGGGACATCCTGTTCATATCTTCCTGACTTTAGCACAGCCACTCTTTCTCATGCTGACCTTTTACTCACAGACTTATTGTGAAAGTAAAGTGGGGAAGGGAAGAGCCACAGGCAATATTCTGAGCTCAATAGAGAAATATTCAATATCAACTTATCAATATGACTACGAAGAACAAAAATTGGAATCCCACCCCAATTTGACCAATGGTTCTCAGTGAGAACAAATGTCTAAGATTACAGTTCATACACCCATTTCATCTTCATGTTGCCTGCCTCCATTTTCCCCCTACAGGTGTTTCGTGGGATGACTGTACCTTGGGTAAAGGCAGAATATTCTATGGTGAAGTTGCCTTTGCTCTGCTGAAAACTGTTGCCATCTCTATGGCAACTGTGACTTGGCTGCTATTTCCTTTTTCCCTATGAGACAAGTCACAAAGTAGACCTGTGCCTAAGCAGCCATGGGGAAATCACTCCCAGTGGAAATTAGCATGATACAACAAAACATGATCTGCATTTTCAAAGAGATTTTGAAAACCTCAGAGCTCCTTATTATTTTCCATTACTGAGTATGGTCACATAAATGTGTGTATTCATTCTGTATTTCAGAGAAAGAACAGAACATTTTTTGAAAAAGCAAAACAAAGTTCCTTATGTTTACAGTAATCTAATGTTTGAGAATAAAACATCAAACATTACTGATTTCTTTAAAAAGAGGATTTGTTTTTTGAGGAAGCAGATGAATGCTACAGAATGTTTTATGGAGCAGACAAGAACATGGAAACTGTGGAAGTAAGAAATGGGGAATGAAGATTTTCTGGACCCCCCCCATCCTGGCCATTTTTTTAATAAAAAAAAATTATGTACCCCTTTGCATTCTATAAAGTGGTGTTCCTTAAGCTATCTGATGAGGAGGATGAGCATTTTATTTTCCATTGTGTGCCTAGGACCAGTACCACATTTGTGCCCATTGCTACAGCTGCTTCTTTCTTTCCTGGAAATTCTTCAGGGACTGGGAAGTGATGGTTGATGGACCAGCACCAGTCCATGAATGACCACATTGACTAATATTGCTCTAATGACTCTCATTGCAATTCACAATATACATACTGTATGAAAATCAACATAATCACATTTGCAACAAAAAGAGCAAATGGATAAAATCTACAATTATACCTTAATCACTAAGTTCTCTAAGAAATAAAAGGATCTTTAGTCTTGTCCCTCCAAAACTCCATAGGAGCAAAATCTGCCACAACAGATTCTGGTAATTCAATTTATGAACAAACTTACATTCATATGTAAATTCACATTCTTCATGTATTTCAGACCCATGCTTTGATGATAAAAGTATATTCCTGTGGCTAATCCTGTTACTCCAAAATGTGGATGACTCAGAGGTCCACCCGTGATGCCAATGCCTCCACAAAAGGTGGGGAATTATTAGCTCAAAGGAAGGCCTGTGAGATGTGGTAAACTAACAGGATCTTTTACACTTGTGTATACTGGTAGTAGTGCAGGGACACCAGTTGGAGATTTAAAAAGAGAATGTTTTATTGGGGAGCATCACAGGCACACACAAGGTTCAAGCAGTCTCACAACCATGCAATACTAACTGAAGGAGAGGAAGGAAAAATTGGATGGTGAAAAGTTTAGGGTGAAGTGTGCAATATTTACCTATCCAGCAGGGAATAGACAAAGTGATGTGGCTTAGACTAAGGGTCTGATGGTAGTACAAGAGTGAGAATTGGAGTAGCAGAGTGACAGCCTATGTCCGGAGTACTATCAGTTTTCTGGCACAGAGCCAAGGTTTGAATACTCTCTTTTTTGTCTTCGAGAATGAGGTGTTAATGGTTCTCCAGCAGAATAAAACAATGGGCTCTGGAACAGGTAATGGTCTTAGCATTAGGAGACAAAGAACTGATGGAAATTGTGATAGTTCCTTAGTGGCTAGGCAGGTGAGGAAACAAAGGCAAATTTTGACAGGAAGAGAGAATGGGTTGATAACAATCAGTCGCTCTGTTGAGGCAGTTCTGGGTACTATTGTTTCTGAAGGCGAAGTTGTTGATGGGATATTTTCAAGTTCATTAACACCAGAGCTTCCTTGACTATGACTTGGCCATTCCCTGCAGTCCCATCTGACCTACTTTCACATGTGTTCAGCCAGTCCTTTTAGCCAATATGGCTTTTCAGATATAGCAGTATATCATTTATATTTCATGCCAATTAAATGATATTTGCCAGTTATATCATGTCATGGAGTGGGTGGGTGTGGTATGGTAACAATTCTGAGATATACCTGCATCATACTAAGTTTTAGTGTACTCTCATGTTTCAGAGATGAGTGTAAGAGGCTAGTAGGCTGTAATAGTCCAGTAAGAGCTATGTGATAGCTCACTGATAAATACTGAAGAGATGAAAGCTAAGGATGCCACCAAAAGCACTGGTGCAAACTAAGGATTAAAAGTTAGCCTTAGTTACACTGTCCCAGAGAGTCAATGAGAAAAATTTACCAGCCCTGTCATTATGCAGGTGAAATGATTGCTTCAGACAGCAGATGCTGGAAAGCAGAAGCAAGATGGTAGGGGAAAAGACTGTGTGCCATGTGTCTTGCCCTATTTACTCTAAAGTAACTGCCTCCAGGTATGGTGGAGAATGTTCTTCTATTTACAGCGTTGAAAAAAGATTCAGCTGCCAATTCAGCTGGCTTTTTCTCCCCGTGGGCTGAGAGAAATACCATCTTGTTCTTCATCTCAGACAGTGCATGTGTGGAATGACCCTGTTCCCAAGGTGAGATGGTGGTGAGTACTGGTGCCAGTTTAGTATTTTTCTCTTCTTCTCCTAAATATGTTTAAGGCTAACTGTAAACTACCATCACAGAATACCCAACTTAGCACAAAATACTTTCAATGGATAGTAAGTACTTCATCATTTTCTGTGATGTCATGCATATTGAGCACCTGCAAACCAGTGTATGGGTGTCCCTAGAACTTTTCTATTTGGTATTGCCAGTCACTAGTGATTAGCTGAACAACAGCTTCAATTAATTCACTGATTTATGATCTCTCCAATGTCTGCATGGAGTTGTCCATCTTCTGATACCACCTTACAAAAGAAGTACCCCTTCTCCTTTATAGGTATTCTGCTCTATATATCCACAAATACAATGAGGAAGCTGATGGAAACTTGTGCTGCATTAAAATTGTTATAAAATGCTACACAGTGGTTTTGCTTGTTTCAAGTGAATAGCATGGCTATATGCCCTTTCACACTACACAGATATAGTGGTATGATTAACTGCCATGACTGCACCCTGTGGAATCCTGGAGTTTGTATTTTGGTGAAACATTAAACATCTCTGGCTGAGAATTCTTAATACTCCTCCAAATCCTGGGATTCCACAGGGAACCATGGCAATTAAAGTGGAATCATAGTGCTATAACTGTGTAATGTAGAAGGAACCCAGGTTTTGGGGTTACGCTGCCCTTTCCTGAGAAGGTCTATAGAATAAAAGGCTCATCTTGAAATTCAAAGTTAAAGCAGGGAGCAATCCAGTTTTTTGGGGAGAGTTTCCATATATTTGGGTGATGACTTTTGATTTAAATGTCTTCCACAATACTTGTGTAACAACTTGTTTCTTCGGTAGAAACATTCTCTGCTGGTGACTTTCAAGATATTCAATGACAATGTAATATGACTTAAAACAAAGTAATGGTCCTTCCTCTTTTATAGGTTCCAATATTGCCATTTCCTGAACTGAAGGTTCTCTTTCACTTTTAGTATAATATGGAATAACTGTATTATTTTCCTAATCAGTCAGACTGTGTGTCTTTTCTTTTTCTTTTTTTCCTTTTATTTATAGACTGATGTTTTTTCAAACATGGGACTCAAGGCAGCTCACAGTATACAAAATGCCAAACAAGTCAATTTAAAAAAGATGTTTAATTGAAATGTACAATTTAATATATAATTTGTCCTTAAGAAATGTACAGCACCTACCCTAGAGAGGTACTTCATTTCTGAAAGCCTGCCTAAATCAAAAAGTCTTTATTGGTTAACAGGGAGGTGGCCAGCCTAGACATCCTTGCTAGGGATTTTCAGAGCTTGGGAGCAGTCACGAAGAAAGCCCTTCATGAAAGATCACCTTTCACAGAAGCTCCATGAGCCTTTTCACACTATCCATGTATAGCAGTGTGATGAACTGCCATGGTTGCATCCTGTGGAACCATGGCGTTTGTAGTTGAGAATCCTAAATACCTCTCCCTAAACTGCAAATCCCAGGAGTCCATAGAACATAGGCATGGCAGTTAAAGTGGAATCATAGTGCTACAGCTAGGCAATGTGACAGGACACCTAGTGACTGTAGAAACTCTCAGGTCTGATAACTTCTACAGTTGTTAATCCTGAAAGTAATCTTTTCAGTTATTTCTCAGCACTGCAACCAACTAATCCTCCAGCAAGATTTCAAGGTTTTTCTTGCAACAAGAACAGTAAGCAAGGAAACTGCAATGAAGAGGAAATTACAGTAAGTTCCTTCTTTTTCTGCAAGAAGTAGCCAAGTGGAGATGCAGAAGATGAATTATTGGGTGGCAGTGTTGAGCAAAAACGGTGCTTAGGAAACTGTCTATAGGTAGTTGTGTAGCCCCTAGACAGGATTTTACAACCAATAGCTAAAAACATCAGTTATTTAAATCCCAACAACCATCTTAAAGATCTATTGTTTCTAGAAAAACATAGTTATTATATATGGCTGAAAACCAGAGTAGTTTACCATAGCATAAACTTATCTGCATACATGCTGCCAGTAGTCCTATTGACCGGAGACATAAGCTTCAGTTTACCAGTTTGTTTTGTTATGTTTGTAAAAGCTGCAACAAGCCTTTTCCTTCTGAAACATACGATTATTATTCCTGTTTAGACTGCCATGTTAGAGAACTGCACTGACCACGAGCAATGCACAAATTTGTCAGTTTCATTTCCTCCCCTATTTTAAAAAATCCCCACTTCTTTCCATTGTGCCCATGATGAAATGTATGGATTTAGGTTTAGTTTTTATCAACAAATAAACCAAATGAAATTCTCACCTATCATGTTGACCACAACATTCATTTTGGACTCTGGTCTGGCTATTTATAGAGTAGCATTATTTGTACTTTTGCATGGCAGGGAGTTGGATCTGATGGCCCTTATGGTTTCTTCTAACTCTATGATTCTATGACTTGGACTATTCTGGAGGCTTCCAAATTTATTTCAAGGCTGACTCAGAATTCCCTACTGACTGCTGCAGGGAAATTAATAAATAGTGCATTTGCTTTTGGACATAATTGGATGGAGTTTTCAGGGACTGTATCCCCTTCAGAGTGGATTAAGCTTGAAAAATTTCAGACAAATAGTTTCAGGGGTGTGGACAAGATTAAGCAGTGCTGATTTCCATTTTTTAGAGAGGGAAGTGCTGATGCTGTCATTTCAGCAGAGTTAGATGAAATGGACCTGTCTTCTGAAATCACCTAGCAAAACAGTAGCCCTTCCCCACTGTGGGTGTTCTACACTATATATCCATAAATACAGTGAGGAAGCTGATGAAAATGCATGCTACATAGAACTGGAATTAAAGGGAATTAATCTTGCTTTCTTCCAGACCCAGAGCTGCTCAGCCAGGCAGCACCAAAGTCACAGAAATTTTTAAGTGGTTCCTTCTTGACTTAGTACATTGGTGCCAACTGAGAAATAATACAGAAATCTACAAGGTAGAGCTTGTGGCATGTACACTGTCAAATGCAAGGGGAACATTTAAACTAGAAGATGTCTCTAAAAGGAATCCCCACTACCACCTTTTGTGGGCAATTTGCTGTATTCTTTGTTGTATTCTTGTAGCTCTTTGTTTTAGAGGAGGATACATTGCTCAACATAGCCTGGCAAAACCAGTGCATGAATATTTACACACACACATACACTCCCCCAATATAGTCCATATAGTACTATTTGCTGTCTGTCTGGAGTTCATGCGTGACCTGTTTATATATGTTGCAGGTGGGTACCACCATCTCCCACTATTTGTTAAATTGTCAACTGTACAAATCCCTTGGGGTACCTATTTCTTTCCTATATTTTTCACTCTCAAATAACACTCTAACCTCTCACTTTGGATCAGCAGTGTACATTGTCAGGAGGCAGTGACACTTGTACTACTATGCAGGTTGCAAAATTTACTCTGCCTACTGGAAAATGACCAAACATGTACATGTATAACCCTAGCAGGGTAAATAGAATAGTCTGTTGCTATATTAAGTCTGTAGCATTTACAGATTAATATTGTGGATAGGGACTAATGTGCCCTTTGTACAAGAAGGAGAAAGTTTATTTCAAAATTTATGGTACATTAATTTGGATTTTTTATATGTATTCTGTATTTTGTACTTTTTTGTGATAGCCAATGGCTATAAACAACAAAGATACTTCTGGGAATCTCAGCAGAACTCCTGTTTTGGGAGTTGCTATCTCCAGTAGCCACTAGGGATATGACTTTTCATTTGTTTCACTCCTGTATGCACGAATAACTCATTAATATTTTTCTCCACTGGGAGAAATTACAAAAGGTTTTGTACATTTTTTATTTTTTCCTTTTTTTTTTCGGGCTCTGTGTGTGTGTGTGTGTGTGTGTGTGGTCTTTTAATGAAATTTAATGTTTTAATTTTGTAAATTGTTTAATCACATACTTCTATTAATTACTTTTTTGGTTTTAATCTGTATTATTTTTAAATATGTTTTTAGCTCCTTTGAGTCCCATTAGTGGGAGAAAAGTGTGATATAAATGAATAAATAATATAGGTAAGAGATTGATTGAGATGATTGATAGATGGATGGAGAGAGAGAGAGAGAGAGACAGACAGACAGGCAGACAGGCATATTCAGAAGGTCTTATAGACTGTCTTTTCTCATAACAGTCTGTCCGTGGCCTGAGATTTAATCTTCTTATACCCTCCAACATTTCACAGATGAAAACTGGAAATGTATGGCCAAGAAACATCAGAGTGTGCTCAAGATGGCAAAAGTTACCGGTGAGGAAGGACACACAAGCTAAGAGAAGGCACAGCAGCTTGCTTTTGTCTGAGCCTACTGGGAAAAGCAAGATTCCACGCCCTCCTCCTCTCTCTCCACTCCTAGATTAACTGAATGCAGACTACTTTTTTCCCTTTGAACTCAAATGATGTAAGCATATGAGGGGAATGTGGGAGGTGAACAGAGAAACTGGTACATTTAGAAAGTATATGAGGACATCCTCTGCCACCACACCTGGTAAATCAGGACAATTGGAAAATATGCTTTCTCTGTATCCTGGCTAAGGTGGCTGCACCTATATTGTGGAACTCTGGTCTGATGAAGATGTTTGGTTAGCTCCCTTTCTTGTGATGCATTTTTGTATGGTAAAAGAGATTGCTTTGTAGGCAGACTTTTGTTTTAGTGGATATTTAAATTTTTATTCCATATTTCTGTTATATCTGGTTCATTTGTGTCTGCTTTTATTACATATTTATTTTGTGGTGGAGGGGGGATTGATGGTCGGTTTAAATTTTTGTTAGTGGCTCTGAGTGGTGAGCAGCAAAAACAGGCAGATACATCATTTGAGCAGTATTTGCTGGTGGTTTCTGTGTCAATGGTGCAATGAATCCACTTTGGATATTATTCCAAACCTCAAAGTAGCTATTCAAAGTGCAGAGCCTTGTGTCAGGCCCTCTATTCCCCCTTAGTTTGGTGTTGCAATTCCAGTCCAACAAGGCACCCTGTCAATATACCTGTGCCCTGAATCCACCCTTTTAACACTATCTTGTGTAATACAGCTAGAGTTGTAATTGTTCCTCAGAACCAAACAGGTTATTTAAAGTAGCGTGTTCTCTTTATTGCAGTGACTTTAGGTAATTCTGACTCAGAAGTTATAAAACAACTTGTATCATTTACTTTAGTAACAGTGGAAATAAGTATCTTTAGAGTTAGAGTTCAGCTCTAGTACAGTGTTGATACATTAGCATTTTAAACTTCTGACAGACTTTATCATTTAATTCCTGCTTCAGATGCCAATTCCCTGTGTTTTTTCCTCAGCTGTTTAATCACAAACCAAACTCATGCTCTCTCTCGCTAGTTCTCATTGAAGGCTCAGAACACAGAGAGAAATGTTGCCTTGTGTAGAATCTTTTCATCCGTAAGCCCCTCCCATGCACGCTAATGGTGGAGTTTCATCCTTAGGGTGTTATTCCTGTTGCCTAACAACCAGCCATCTAGTTGCTCTGACATACCAAACAGCTAACCTCCAAACCAACTTTGTCACAAGCTTTATTTCCTAAATAGATTTACCACCTTGTATAGCTCTTTTAAATTTTAAATTTCAGACCAAAATCTGGGGCAAATTCACTACTCCACTCAAGTAACAACCAGCAGCTATCACTGAGTTTGGAAACTTCAGCCAGAGCAGAACTTGGTCCTGGCAGCACGGCTATGTGACCTCTCTAAAGAGATCTCTAAGGAGAAGCCCATCGTGCCCCTACCTGGCACAACTTCAGGTGTTAAAAGATAGCCTTTATATTTACAAAGATTCCTGATTTTTAGATTCACTGAGGATTTATTCACTGTAGTGGTTTTAATATTTTATTGGCTGAAATTTTAGAGCCGTTGCTTGTATGCTATGGGCATGAGTGCAATCAAAGGACTAATAAATAAAAGTTAAAATAAAATATTCATTTCTTCCAATGAAGAACCAAACATTACTGCTTTTAGAAACACTGATTTTTCAGACAATCTCCCATAGCTATGGCATTACTGTAGTGAGTTGTTCTTTTTTAAAGGGGAGCAAGAAAGAGAGAGAAAGTTGTCCATATAAGAAGAAAGAAACTGGAGTATATGTGACCTGAAGATTTAAAAGTCTTAAATGGGAGGGGGGTGGATAGAAGAAAAGCTTTTAAAAGTCCTTCAGTAAACAACATGAATTGACATAGTTTATTAGCATAGGGCTAAAGTATGAGCAGAAAATATGTTTCCAGTTTTTAACATACTATTTTTCCCCCTGTTTGGTGCAAGGAGTGTTGTGTATTTCATAAAATAAAGAAGCAAAAGACTGAGTTAACACTATTCCTCAATGATTTTTTTTTTAAAGAAAAGCTGAATTGTTTATATCTCCTTTGGGTTGCTGTTTCTTTGTCTTTAAAACTTACTGCAATGGGTTATTGCACTGCATTTGAACCTTTTTTGAAATGTGGTGGCATTGATAAAAAAAGTAAATTTGGCTTTCTATTGTCATCAGGAAATAATATTATCCAACACTTTTTTTTCTTTCATTTTAAGTTTGGTCTTGCAAGAATATCCAGCTTCTTTTCCTGAAGGGGGAAGAAAAATGCAGAAGCTGAGATGTGGAAACATTCCGCTTGCCACATCTTTAAAAATATCCCTGGCAATAAATTGTGTCACTAGTCAAATGGGTCTCTTAAGGCTTATTTTTCTATGTTGTAAGCAACCATGTCAGCTTAAAAAGAAAAGAAAAACTACACTGAGGTTTATAAAGGGATTTTTGGGGAGGTATTTATATCTGTCTCAGATACCCCACAGCTCCCAAAATACCCACATTTTGGAGTAGAATACAGAATGCCGTTTTGTTCTTGAAATGAGTAGCAAAGAATATGCTTTCAAAGATTTTGCAACACCAACTGTTAAGCTTCCCTTGCTACTCCAGTGTCATATTTTCCTTTTTGACCTGTTGTATAAAGCTTAGATTCATATCAACAGAACTATATAGCCCAATCCCAATTTATTTACTCAGAAATAAATAAGTCTGTGTATAAAGAAGTTTGCTAAAAAAAAAAAAGTCTGCAGATAGGACTGCTGTCTCAAATATGGATAAGTTAAACATCAGACAAAATATCCTGGCTGTTTCCAAGAACTAAGACAATTTACTTGCCTTGTAAGAAATCTCCACTTTTGCTATTCAAAAATGTTCTAATACTCATGATTGCCAAGAATAGCAAAGAGTTTAGGACACCTTGACTGATTTATTATGGCCTAAGATGTAAGGACTTTGAAATGATTCTTTATTAGATTACAAATCCTCCAGGCACCAAGGTGAGTGGCCATGTTAGCTGTGAAATTCTGGATGTTGTAGTTCAAAAAGTCACTTTTCCTAGCACTACTGTATTAGAGACATGCACTGAAGTTTAAATGTGGTTATGAACATTGAAGTCATAGGGAACTGGAATGCAGAGTACAAAGTACAAATGGTACCACAAGACTCTTAGGCCCTTTTCACACGCGTGGAGCCAAAACGGGGCGGCGCACACAGGGGCGGAGATTACCTGCGTGCGGTTTTCTCCGCTGCTGCTCCGTCCCTGCGGGGAGCGCAGCTCCGCTGCTGCACACGCCGCCGAATTTCGGTGGTGTTCGGAAGCGTTTGGCGGCGCCCAAAATGGCGGCTGGCGGCTTCCGGCGGCGCTCCGCCAATCAGGGCAGTGCGCCAGCCGGAAGCCCGCCCCCGGGCAGATCTGCAGAGACGCACTAATGTGTCTCTGCAGATCCACACCGGGAGCAGCTGCAGATTAGTGCGGGCGAGTTTCATAAAAACCACCTGGGAAGGTGGTTTTTAAAAAAACTCGCAGCGCCACCCTTGCGGCGGCACTCGAGCGGCACTAGAGTGGTTGGAGGTGTGGAGCCTCACCTTTTCCAACCGCACTAGATTGCCCGGCGGTGTGAACGACCTCCATCTCCCATCGTCTGGAGGCGGAGTTTTACCCCCGTGTGGAAATGGCCTTAGTTGTTTTTGCTGTGAGAAATTAAGATGGCTACTCACTGAAAATGATGAGCCAAGGAAATTCTAAGACAGGGGACTGAAATGAGCACTGGAAAAGGGTATCAAGGTCTTGTATAGGAAAGCTTCAGGACACAGCTTAAACTGGCTTTTGCAGTTCGAGGGATAACACAATAAGATCAGATCAGCTAGTCTAATATCCAGCTTCCCACAGTAGCCAATCATATGTCTTTGGGAAGCCCACTGTTGTTACCCCAATGTTGTTACTGCTGCTAAATCTATATATAACAAACAGTCATAATGACTAGTGTTCAACTTAGGGCCTTTCTGCACTACGCTGTTTCCACACTACACTGTTATAGTGCTATTATCCCATTTTCAACATCCTGTGGAATTCTGGGGTTTGTAGATCACTGAGGTCAAAGGGCTCTTTGGCTGAGAAGTCTAAATGCACCTTCCTAAACTACAAACCCCAGAATTCCACAGAATGTTAAAATGGAATAATAATGCTATAATAGTATAGTGTGGAAAGGCCCTTAGTTTTATTCGATGGCTAATGTCAAAGAATGCTCCTGGTGGTGAAACAGGTGAACAAATTACAGGGGTACTTTTAAGGTATTTTGGAAAGAACATACTATTGAAAATTTGAGTACAACAGTAAAAATGCTTAACCCCTTTGCAAAAAGCCCAGGTTAGCGAAAAACCATTGGGAAATGACCTTTGCAATATTAGTAGAAACCTAACATTTACCAGTAAAGGCTGGAAATATTTTCTATTTTGTTTTTCTTTCCCCTGTTGTCCTCAACATGTGTGTGTTAGTTCAAGCTGGTGAAATATTTAGAGAAAGAACCTCAAGCTGTTGAACATTAACCTGCTAGAGATTCTCTCCAGCTCTGGAGCTGAAGCCAGGGTTTTGCAGAAAGCCATAAAAGGGAAGGCATAGGATTTCACTTACTCATACATTCCCACTGAAATGCTCAAATAAAAGTGTAATGCTGTACACTCATCTGCCGGAAGAGCTAAAAACTAAAACTATTAATATTCCAACTTCACATTTTCTTGACATGGAGCAAAGCTATGGCTGTAATCCAGAATCTACTTCAGAAGACACAGTTATCACTAAAACAGATTTTCCCCTTAACTTTCAGCTGAATGAATAATCTGATCCTGAGACAAATGGTTGCTCAGGAGGATGGATGTATTTTGCAAAACTTTTGTATTCCTGCCTTTCCACAAGCTCAAGATAACTCATGACAATATACTAAAATCACATAAATTCACAAAATCCTATGATTCCCTTACACATTAACAAATTCTCCTACAGAAGCAGCTGGACCTTGTTATCCAATGTGCAACATCAACATCCCGTGCAAAGTTGTGGAATTGATGCATTTTTTTTATTTTTTTATTTTTTTTATTTTTTGCTGATGCAGATTTGCCTGACCCTGCTGAAATTGGCATTTGAACTCCTTTGCTTTGATTGTGCTGTATGTTGTGTGGCAAGACTGCACAAGCAACTCTGGATGCAGAGATTTCATTCAGAAATGTGAGAGATAGTACTGAGTCTTTCTTACGCAGAGTAAGCAAATTGGCAAGGCAGAAGCTAAACAACCACTTTCATGCTAACCACACACATACAGCCCAGCAGAGAAAGAAACAAGTTTAGCCTTCTTTGTAAAACATATGAACCTAGTCTTATTACTTATTACCTAGCCAAACACTAGGTCTTATGGAGGAGAGAGAAGATGGCTGCAGGTTAGAATGATGCAAGAAAAGAAAATCATTCTAGAAAATGATGGGACTGCATGTAGGAAGGGGTGTTTCAGCAACAAGTGAAACTCTTCTTTGCCTGTCTTTTTTGTTTCCTCACTGTTGCTCTATCTTAAAATAACTGTTTGGGTGAAGGAGGAGTAATCCCTGCTAACACAGCTATAGGTGCCATCATATCAGCTTCTTCCAACCTGGTGCTATGCAGGTGGGATGGACTACAAGGCCCATCCCCAGCTAATTGCATTGGAGTTTTAGTCTTTTATCAAGTATGATGGCTACCAGTTTCAGGTAGCCTTTTTACACCCCAAAGTAATCCTAAGAGGCGACCTCTAAAATTGGCTGGGCTCCCCCAACCTGGATATTGGTTAGCAAAGGTTAGTTTCAGTCAAAACAAAATTGGTTTTGAATTAGAAATTCCTATAAACAATACCACCCCTCTCTGTTGTATGGGAATGTAGACAATGTCCTTTAGGCCTGACCTATTGTTCCAAGTCACGTATCTCTAGGCAGACACAATAAACTCGCTCCTGGACACTGTCACAGCCCCAAGCTATGTTGATGAACTGTGCAAACCCAGACAATCAAAGCCTATCAATTCGGAATTTTAAACCTATCATGCACCTAGACTTCCCAGTAAGAAACAATACCGAGGAGGGGTCGTGATATTTGCTTAACATTATATTCTGCACTTATCGCCCATTAATGATACTTTGCTAGCTGATACACGGCCTGAGGACAAAAATTGGCTATAAAACTCCCCACTTTTGGAGTCGTTTTGGGGAGCCTCCTAGACCGGACAGAAGGACCCGTTTCACTGCTACTGAAGCCTCCCATACAAGCCGCTGAGAGCAAAACGCGACTTGCATCCCCACTCCTCTGCGAGACCCTGCTGCTACCATCTGTCCAGCCTCCCCTTAGTGCTTTACACTGAGTCTGTGCTAATCTTCTCCTTCTCCCAGGACATCTAGACTAAGGTCTGTATGCCCTCTCTCCCACTTCGTCACTTATTTCCAACTTTATTTCTGTAGCGCTTCTAAGACTGCAAGAATATTTGATAATGAGTGTATGTGACTCCCTCTGTTAGTTTTTTTCTAATAAAAACCATTTAGATCGTTCCTCTGATTCTTGCGTGGTTCTGACCCCATAGACATAGGGTTGAAGATCCCTTGCCCTGACCTCTTGTAAGTTTTGCTGGGTAGCTCAGCTAATTCCTGAATTTTTGAAGCCCGGTTTGGGTGTCCTCAAGATACCCCCAATTTTCAGGGTAACAGCCTGATATACATAATGAACAGACCCATAATTCTTGCACATTTCAACTAAAAAAAAACTATCAAAGCTATCAATCAGTATGATTAAAAGTAAAAATAATGGATATGATTTAATTAACATAGCATGTACAAAAGTATAACTGGTAAACATATTACCCATCCTGAACACTTTTGGTATGCATACTGAAAAGAATAACCTCCATTAGATAGGAACTGGAAACTTCCGTCATAGAATCATAGAGTTGGAAAAGACCACAAGGGCCATCCAGTCCAACCCGCGCTATGCAGAAACATACATCAAAGCATTCCCAACAGATGGCCATCCAACCTCTGGTTAAAAATCTCCAAAGAAGGAGACTCCACCACACTCCAAGGCAGCATATTCCACTGCCGGACAGCTCTGACCATCAGGAAGTTCTTCCTGAGGTTCAGCTGGAATCTCTTCAGACAAAGGCTAAGAGAGATAAAATGCTGAATAAAATTAGGCTGCTTTTTATGTTCTTCTTTAATGTTTCTAATATTTTCACATTTTCATATCCTCTAATATTTCACACATGAAAACCAGGACTGGGAATTTAAATCCCTGGCTATTCTGTCTTTGCATGTGAGGATGAATTAATAATATTTCTTTATCCCTACTGCAGAGAAAAGGGAATATTCCTCTATAATATTCTCCCTGTATTTAAACATCCTGAGGTGTTGCACAGGAATTATTATGGGGAGAAAAATTATTCTGGGGAACAAAATGTGCTTTTTTCCCCAGAAAAATAACTGTCTTTTCTGTGTAAGTATCCATTTTTCTGCCCAGAAGGCAGCGCTTTACATTAAGAAAGCAAATGTTTTTCCTCATAGGCTATCTCTTGTGAAATATTTAAAGATAGCCAACACCAGGTGAAAAATTGTACAAAACATTTGCCAGTCTATTCTTTTTCCTCACTGTCTTCCTGTTTGTCAGGACATCTATTTTTCAACCTGGAAATGAATACTTGTGAATATTCTTTCTGGGACACGTGTGGCCAAGCAACATCAGAGTGTGCTCTAAGGGATGTGGCCAGGCAACAAATGGGACAAATATTATTGATGAAAAAGAAGACACAAAATCATGATTTTTTACTAGCAGTACCCTGGAATTTAGGTACTGAATTAAGGAAAGCTTGGGGGGGGGATGGGAGGGGGAGTCAATGAATACAATACCCTGTGAGTAGAAGTCTGTTGATTCATACTGACTAGTGTAGACCTTAGAATAAATTGTTGAATAATAAGTTTGATTGATTGATGCAATCATTCTACTCTATTTGGCAGTAACAATCAAATTTATCAATAAATACAGTATACAAAGTGTGCTTATTCTTTTTGCTTATCTCAGGAAGCAGTTTAGAGTCCCATAAGATAGGATGTTTCATTCCAGACTAGGAAAGGCAGCAGCAGTTTGCTTTTGCCTGAACCTACTGGGAAGAGCAACACTCCACTCACTCCTCTCTCTCCTGCTGATTGGATTGAGTACAAAGGACTTCTGCACTTTAAATCAGTTTGCAGCAACTCAAAGACGAACCCCAAAGACGAAGGGGAAAGTGGGAGGAGCAAAAAAAAAGCTAAGATTTTTTTTAAAAAGCAGCTGAGAAAGTTGAATAGCAAATAATTAACTGGGACCACATGTTTCAAACCAGGAAAGCTGAAGAGCATGCATTTTTGTCCTCCATAATCTACCTTTCCTTATGAGAGTTAGAAGGGTACTTGAACAAGAAAAGCAACTCAAAACACATTTGTTAGTTATTTCAAGCAGCAGACAATAGGCTAGAGTAGACCCACTGAGTCAATGGCTCAATAGCCATTGACTATTGAAAATCCTAGAGATTTAGTAGGTTTACCCTATCTGAGACTAGCAATTGGATGAAGGCCCAAAGTATCAACCACAGTTTCACAGAGTCCGCTATTCAAATAAAAAACACCGGGTCTAAAAGTGGATGAAAGTAAATATACATATACTGGTCAAGATCACCTTCCTGTTGTGAAGATAAGAGAAGAGTCACGGAAATCTGACTACAATACATACATGTGTGCCCATTTCCCACCACCCATTTATCTCTCCATGTGTATAGGCAAAATCTCCACAGGCTTTTCTTAGGGTTAAACTACACCATCTGGGTCCTTATACAGTCCATCTAGGCTTCCTTAAAGTGTGTGTGTGGAGCATTTGTTGTGTTGTTATGCCTCTTGGCTACAAAGAAGTACTTAATACATGAGAAATTTATGTTTCAGGAATCAAATAATCATTGTTTCCCTTTAATCTTATGTTTCTGCACTTAAAATACATTCATGGGAATTGTGTGTGCTGTTATTGTATTATGCTTGTACTATGTCAGCTCGTGAAACCCAATGTGTTTTACATTGACTTGCCTTTATGTTTCCTTTGTTATGAAACAAGAAATTCTGCTCAAGGAACTCTGTGGCTGAAACACAATTGAAAGCGGGAGGAAGGGGATTGTTCGTTCATATTGAACTGTTTTATTTGTGTTGGTTATATGCAGCTAATCAACACAAAATTCTCTTTCACACTAATTATTATTTCTGTGATAATGATTTCACATAATGATTATTTCTGTGTTCTTGAACTGTGGTTCAACAATCCTGTTTGTTCGTCAAAATAATTCCTTTTTAAATCTAAGACACAGAAGGTAATGCAAACCAAGCCAGTATGCAGGTAGATAAATATTGACATTAACTAATACATCACTGGTTACAATGTCACATCAAGGAGATTGGCTGAAGATCCTTTAAACAGT
Source organism: Ctenosaura bakeri (assembly GCA_948474755.1). Taxonomy (NCBI): domain Eukaryota; kingdom Metazoa; phylum Chordata; class Lepidosauria; order Squamata; family Iguanidae; genus Ctenosaura; species Ctenosaura bakeri. The sequence goes on from CAOLHI010002027.1 coordinate 60,632, forward strand.
TCTGCTGTGGAAGGTAAGCAGACTTGAGGAACCTGTAAATCTTTAGATGTTAGGCTCTTCTTGGGAAATGGCAGCAACACAAAAGAGACAACTGGGGCCGGCTCTACCATTAGATTGACTGAGGCAGTCATAACAGGTGGCAGGAAAGAGGACACAAGGTGTTGGAGATATATATGCCTCATAACTTGCTCTGTCACCCTCGAGCAAGTCTCTTGCCTTCAGATGTGATGGGGCACAGCTTGCTAATAACTAGTTACTTGTAATCAATTAATTTTCCAAAAAACAAGGACATAACAAAGTTACATTGTGTCTCTAAATTAATTGGAGATAACTTTGCCTCATTAATGATATAGCTAACTTTGTTTTATAGTTAAATGATAGAAGGTGGTGGCTTATCACCTGGTTCAAGTGTTGTTTTACTAAAATAACAATGGGATTGTGTTCTATAATATACAGCAGTTGCTTGTGGCATTCAAATGTTTTCTTTTAAAATAACTAAAGGTAGTTTAAAGTAACTAAAGGTATTCTAGCTACATGCAGAGAAAGCAAAGTGGAGAAATATTTTTGAAAAGTGCAACCATAATACTAGTGCTGGCACAGGAGGCCTGCATGCTTAGACCTGAGACACTAACTAATTGCTTTTAAAATTAACTTTCCAAGTACTGGGTAAAAGGATGCTATCCCAGTGTTGAAGTAAGAGCTAAGTGCTGCTATTTTTACAAAGTACACAGCAGAGACACATACACCCATATTCAGACAAAAAGTACAGTGTCAGGGGAAGGAGAATTTCATGCTTTGCCTTTACTACCTTCCCAATCCAGATGAGGCAGGGCAGTGGCAGCTTGTGGTTCTGAAGTCAATGGGGTAGTGTTTCCCCTCCAGGTTATAGTTTGAACTTTAAAAGAGCTATCCAGAGTGCTGAATCTATTAAAGCTACCCATTGCCTTCAACAGCTCCTTTAAAGATCAAGCTAAAATCCCAAATGGTTTCACTGCTCTGCTGACATTGGAGCCACTGGCTTCCTTTGAAGCCAGCGGCCCCAAGTACCTGCATTCTTCACTCACCATTCAAAGTAACAGTCTCTATAACTGCTATTCCCTTAAAAATAATTACTAATTACATTGTGTCTGCCTGGTCCTAAGCATATTAATTAAGAATGGTTTTGTGGAAGTCTTTCTTTATGCCACTTGGCACCTATAGCAATGCATAAGTGAAAAGGCCACAGCTCAATATCAGAGCACATATAGATGGTCCATGGCTTCTCCAGATAATAGTGGAAAAGACCCTGGTCAGAAATCCTACTGAACATTGCCAATCAGTACTGTAGATAACAGGAAAGTAATTCATGTTCTTTCTTTTCATAGGCAAGAACTAAGACGATCTTACTTTTCTTCTTGCTGTGCAGACAGACACACAATTATGTAGTTCTTAAGGGATATTCAAACTCTGCAGTCTTTGAGGGAATATTCTGTGCTGAAAATAACAGCTGGAATCTTATTTCACACACACACAACTTCAGATATACATGCAGCTATACTATTTGGGTCATTGTGTCATGACCTTATTCAGTTCATAGTTGTGTAAATGAAATTCTGCAAATGTAGCCATTGCATATGCAGTTGTTTATTCTTGGATGGGCTTAGTCTAAATACCCTAAAGGCACCTATTCCCATCTGATATAGCCAAGTACTGTTTAGTACTTGGATGGGAAACCACCAACACATACCAGCTGCTGTGGGCTATATTTCAGAGAAAGGATCTGGCAAAACCACCTCTCAGTATTCCTTGCCTAAGCAAACCCTATGAAATTTGTGAGGTCGCAATAAGTTGACAGGTGACTTGAAGACATATACCTAGACACATTCTTGCATGGTGCATAAACTTGTCATAACATGCTTCCATCTGTTCAATGTACTACTTGATTCACTGGAGTTTCAGAGATAGCCATTGTTCATCCCTCATTGCATAGTGGGACAATAAGCAAGCACATTGACAGATAAATAGATGGCTATACAATGTTGTTAGGCAAAGGGTGGTGTAGTGCAACCACCAACTACATGAGTGTAGACTATATTTCTACAAGAACAATGTGCAAATGAATTGCCCCAAAGTATTTACACCATAAATGCAAAAGAAGTCACTTGCTGCTGTATAGTTCTTGACAGCATTTGGCCAGCATTGACAAACGTTTATTCTTCCCACACCTACTAGACAATATTAAGCTAGATGAATCAATGGGCTGAGTCAGTATAAATAAGACTTCTAAATTTCTGTATTGTTGCTATTGTGTGCCTTCATATCATTTCTGACTTGTGGTGATTCTGCACACAAGGTCACCCAGTGGGTACCTTCCTAGCAGTATCTGCAGGAAACCACCATCACCAGAATTGTGTCTGCAACTGAGGCAGAATGTATTTTTTAAAAAGTGGGGAGATGCATCACTCACTCTCAAAACTAAATTCAGGGATCCGGTCACAAACAATGAAGACCAATAAGAAAACAACCAAGAAAAAAACACACACACACACATACACACACACAAACCCTGACAGCTTGAAAAGTTATATTTAACAAAGTAATCTGGGAGCTTGGAAATAACTGGTGAGAAATAAGTAAGAACAACTGGTAAGAAATAAGCTATTTGCAATTAATTTTTTTGTTCCAAGAACATCTATGTAACTACATTACATTATAATGCTTACTCAGTAAGTGGGGAAAAGTACATTTCCATTCTCCACACCTATGTTTTGTTTGTGAGAGTTGAGATTGCCTTGGTAATGATATCTTGGGATTTCATCTTGGGCTGTATTTCCATCTGTACCACATGGATGCAAAAAACAAAACAAACCACTATTTCCCCTAAAGATTGCTCTTTTAGAAATAGAACTACTGTATTTACATACAGAATAATAAGTCTGAATCCTATTGTTATTAGAGACTAGGAGCAGACTGAGAAAATCAATTGAATTTAACAATGAGCTGACTAATCATCCACCAGTTGAGTCAATTGAGTTGAGTTTGCTCAAATCGGGACTAACCAGTAGGGTTCAAATCGTCATGTGTAAAGGAAAAGCAAGAGGCAGTAAACTAAGTTTTCCAATTGCAGACCTTCTTCAAGGAAGGGAAAAATAGGGTTCCTGCACTTTTTTTTGTTTCTTTCCTCATGTATGTGTATTGAAATTGAGAATGGCTCAGATGTAGGCACAAGCATGTGCTTGCACAAACCTGTGTGTGCAGTTGTCCAACTATTATCCAAGGCTAAGGATTTATACACCTGTGAAGAGATACATGACTGAGAACATGAAAAACAGGTAGAGACCATTTGGGTGTAAGTAAGCAAATAAATAAATACATAAATAGGAAGGGAAACAACATTGGCATCATTGTGGAGGACTATAGGCCCCCAAGCCACAATAAAGATTTGACTGATGCCTTTTTTGAACAAATGACCAAACATTCAAATGTTCAAGAGCTAATAGTAGGTAAAGAAGTAATAGGAGAATTCAGCCATTCTGATATTTGTTGGAAGTCAATTTCTGTCATGAATGGAAGGTCCAACAAGTTCCTCACTTGCCTTATAGACAATTTCATTGTCCAGAAGATGGAGCAGCAACAAGGGGATCAGTGGTTTTGGATTTTATCCTAACCAACAGAGCTGAACTAGTCGATGGGAAGGAAGTGGCATGACCCTTGGGTGGAAATGATTATGTCCTCTTGTGATTTGTTATACAGAGGAATAAAGAAGCCAAATGTAGTCAGACATTTACTCTGGACTTCAAGGAAACTGATTTCAGTAAACTTAGGGAAATATTTATGAGATCTCATGATCAGAAATGCTCAAAGGAAAGGGAGTTCATGATGCCTGGGCATTTCTCAAACGTGAAATATTGAAAGTGCAGTTGGAAACAATCCCAATGAGGAAGAAAAGTGGGAGGTGCCTGAAGAAATCAGGGTGCATGTGCAAATAACTTTCAGATGAACTAAGGTTTAAGAAGCATATATAAAAAAGGAAATCACCAAAGAGGAATACAAACAGTCAGTTTTAGTAGAGGGAAGGTCATAAAATTTAAAGTTCAGAATCAGCTAACTTGCTAGACAGGTTAAAACTAATAAAGAGGTGGGGCTATTATATTTAGAGCAAAAGGAGGAACAAAGAAACAGGGCCATTGTGTAGAGAAGATTGTGAGATGCTAATAGGGGGCAGGAAGAAGGCAGAATTATTCAACATATTTTTTGCCAGAATCTTCTCTCAAAACAGTGCTCTAACTGGTGAAAATAGAACACAGTGCAGTAGGGGATTGCAGCTCAGAACAGGTAAAGCAGTAAGAAAGAAATACCTAGCTACTCTAAATTAATTCAAGTTTCCAGGGAAGATGAACGGCATCCAAGAGTAGGAAAGGAACTTGCAGATGTAATCTCAGAACCACTATCAATCATCTTTGAGAATTCTCAGAAAACAAGAAAGATCCCAGGAGATTTGAGGAGGGCAAATGTCTCTCCATCTTCAAAAGGCAGGGGAAAGAATCTGGGCAATTGCTGATCAGTCAGTTTCATATCAAACCTGGAAACCTTCTGGAACAGATCACTGAATAGTCAGTCTGTATGCACTTAGAAAGGAATGCTGCAATTACTAGCCAAGCATAGGTTTCTTAAAAATAAGTCAAGCCAAACTAATCTTCTATCACCTTTTTTTATAGGAAGCCCCCACTTTCTGATGCTCCGTTATCTGACAACTTTTTTTTAATGTTTTCAAATTAAGGACAAATTTCATTAATTTGATGGGGGTTTCACTCTGTCCTCAGTTCTTCTTGCCTATGGAAGCTTGCTTGGAACTGCTTGCAAAGGCACAGTGCTTGCAAAGTAAGCTGAGAGAGGAAAGAAAGCACCAAGCCAGCTGTGAGACTTTGCAAGCAGCGTATATGCAGTCAGTCCAAATGGAGCCTCCATAAGTCTTTCATGTTTCCTACAATACAATACATGGGTTCTGCTTTTCAACCAATTCTGTTTTCTGACAGTCCATGTCAGATAAGTGGGTGAAGCCTGTATAGAGTTACAAGCTTAGTAGATAAGTGGAGCACCGTGGATGTAGTGTATCTTGAGTCCAGTAAGGCTTTTGACAAGGTCTCCCATTCTTGCAGCCAAGCTGGTGAACCGTGGGCCAGACAGTGTTACAGTTAGGTAGATCTGTAACTGGTTGACAGACTGAACCTAGAGAGTACTCACCAATGGTTGCTCTTCATCCAGGAGAGAAGTGATGAATGCGGTGCTTCAGGGTTTTGTCCTGAGCCCAGTGTTAATCAATATCTTTATAAATAACTTATATGATGTAATAGAAGGCAAGCTTATCAAATATGCAGATGATGCCAAAGCAGTAGTAATTACTTATGCCCCTAAGACAGGAAAAGAATTCAAAATGACTTTGGCAGATTGGGGAGCTGGGCTCTCAAAGTGAATTTAAACAGGAATAAATGTAAGGAACTGATTGTCCTAACTGCACATATAGAGGAGGGGTGACACCTGGACTGAAAGCAGTAAAAGTGAAAAAGATCTAGGAGTGTTAGTAGACCACAAGCTGTACATGAGCCAACAGTATGATGTGGCAGCTAAAAAAGCCAATGCAATTCTAGGCTACAGCAACAGAAGTATGGTGTCTAGATCAAGGGAAATAGTTGTCATGTCCCATTTGGTGGAGGCCTCCTCAGATGAAGAAGAGGAAAAGGACAACCAGCACGGTGGGTCTCAGTTGCAGCTGTAGGAGGCTGGCAGTGATACAGAGCTTGATCCATCCCAGACAATAACTGCAGACCAGGAGGAAGCAGAAGAGGCACTTCATTCCCCACAACCAATATAAATTAAAGCACTGTGAGCAAATGGTCAGGCAACACCTGCTTCATTTTAAATACAGGATGAGAAGCTAATCAGGCCAGCTGGGCTGATTACCTCAGCCCAGACCATTCTGTTGTTGCAAAACAAGAGCTCCCAAAATTCTGTGGAACTTTGTCTGCTATCTTTTGCTCTCTGGCTCTCAGACCTTTGGTATGTACTTTTGGACTAATTTTGGGGCATTTCCTTCTTGGCTATGGACTCTGCTCAGGATTGCATTCTTCCTTTGAATCTTGGACTGTTTGGATCATGTTTCCATTTCTAAACCCATGTAAACCTAGGGAGTGACTTGGTTTATAGGTGTGGGCTATACATGTTCTTACCTGGACAGTCATCAGCTTTAAACAGGACTGTAGTAGTATCAATCTATTCTGCTCAGATCAGAATTCATCTGGAATACTGTGTCCTGTTTGGAGCACTAGATTTCATGAAGGATATTGACAAGCTGGAACATGTTCAGAGAAGGGCAACCAAGATAGTCAAAGGTCTGGAAACCAAGTTTTATGAAGAACAACTGAGGAGCTGGAGAAGATAAGATTGAGAGGTGACATGATAGACATCTTTAAATACCAGAAGGAGGTGTCATGTAGAAAGTGGAGTGAGCTTGCTTTCTGCTCTTCTAGAGACTACGACATGAACCAATGGAAAACATTAGAAAGAATGTCTTTACCATAAGAGACATTCAGGAGTGGAACGGATTGCCTCAGAGGTTTGGTGGATTCTCCTTTGGAGGTCTTAAAGAAAGGAATGTTTTGGTTGTGTTTTTTGTTGTTGTTGTTGTTGTTGGCAGGAGATTGGAATAGATGGTCCTTGTGTCCCATTCAACTCCATGGTTCTGGGATTCTAGGATTCTAAGACTTAGGACATATTGACTAACCTGACTGCTTACATCTAGGAAGATTGCACTGATGGTTGCAGTGGCAGAAAAATAGTGGAGGATGGACAAGGGAAAGCAACTTTATCTGGTTCATCATACTCATTAACTGAACCTTTCACCATTCCCCTGATGCCTTAGCCCTGATGCCTCAACTCAATCAGTGCTCAAGCAGGCTGCCAGCTGATTAGTTCCAACCTGATACCCCGGTCAGCATCAAAATATTGTCTTCCAGGAAATGACGACCCTAAGGTTAAGTGATTTCATTAGCATTTTGGATATTTATTATATGACCAAACGTTTACTTGAAAAATACACAGCGCTTCAACATAGGCTGTAGATTGTCTATGAGGAAGTGTCATTGAGCACAAGCAGGACAGGACAGGACAGTGAACAGGGAAAATGCTTTTCACTTGAGAAAGAATAGATGCATTTCCATTCTCACTTGATTTAATATGTGATTAAAATATCCTTGGAATAGACTGGAGACATTTTGAACAGTATGAATAAGACCTGGCACCATAAACATTTTAGTGATTTAATGCTGTGTGTTCGTTGCTAGGTTGCAGTCGGTTGATGCAAATGAACCTTCTGTACACTGAGAAGGTAGGATTTGATACTTGAGATCACGAGTTCATTTGCTGTTGATTATTTGGTTTTGCAAATGTTATTTGAAGGCAAATGTGAGATCCTGGATTTCATCTCTCACAACTGTGTTGGCCACTCCTTTGATCATAATATTTATAAGCAAGAAGGATAAATAGGCCTGTGTTAAACTTTTCCCTCTTTTTCCTTGTTTAGTAGATATGGTAGGGCTGTCCAGTACTGCAGAGTATATTGTTTATACCGGAGCTTAGGAAGCAATGTGCTAGTTGGCTAAAGAATGCCAGCAGTATTTTAAGTACTTGGCTGTTCTATGGAGTGTAGATATGCCAAAAAGAAAAAGAGGATTTTCTATCCCATTGTATTTTCTATTGTGTTCAGTTTTATTAAAGTGGTAATCTAACTCTGTAAACACCTTGATTGTTTCCACAGAACGCTGGTGTTGAAATTAAAGAAATATAGTAGTAATAGCATTGTAATTTTAATATAGCTATGAAAGGAATTTTGTTTCTGTTAAGCTTTTATTTTGTAAGCATACATATAATATTGACAAAGTCCTCAACTATTTTATTGGATTGTTGGATTGCACCTCCTCTTCATGAACTTTTAAGGAATGTTTTGGGATTATTCTGATGGGTCATTGAAAATCTGGAAGGGCTCAAACCATCAAAAAATCAGAGAGAAGCTCTTTTGTTTCCTTTTCAGTGATGACGCTTGGAGGGATTATGTCAGAGGGGTAGTGAATACATTCTGGGTTTTATTTTGAACATTAAAAGAGCTGCTTAGGATGTTGAACCTGTTTTGAGGATGGGTCTCAGTACCTTGGATAGGTGCTTTAAAGCATGGTGCAGATTTACTACTCTGCTGAAATGGAAGCCACTTCATGTCCATTTCCAAAAAAAAGATTTTCAAGCAGAAATGGCATCAGTGTAGGGATCTGTTTCTTAGGCCTTCACTATGTATTATTTATTTATTTATTTATTGAAATTATAGGCTGCCTTTTCTCCCAAGATGGGAACCAAGGTGGCTTCCAAATGGTTAAAAAAAACATTAAAAACATATAAACAATTAAAATATTAAAAGACATATAAAATTATAAAATTAACAATAGATTTTTAAAAATAGCTAATAAATAGGAAAAAGGTCTCCAGCTAACCCATTAAAGGCCTGCTTAAAAAGAAATGCCTTTTCCTGACTACATAAAAGGGCCAGCCTAGCCTCCCATGGAAGACCGTTCCACAGGGTGGGAGCAGCCACTAAGAATGCTCTCTCCTGTGTCCTTACCAGGCCAGCCTGGGATGGTAGCAGGACCAAAAGAAAGCCTTCCCCTGCAGATCTTAGGGCTCTATCAGGTTCATATAGGAAGATATAATTTTTCAAATAGTGTCTTGCCAACAAGATATTTCAAATACGGGGGACACAGAAATAGGGATCAGATCAGGCAGAATTGGATTTCAATTTATTTTTATAAGAATTTACCAAAATTCACATTTTTTGTGTGTTGAATTAAAAACTAAAAGCTCTTCTTTTTTTCTGAGAGAGTGCTCCTTTTGGAGGTACAACAATGGAGTCATACCCATCTTAGGGACAGCATTACCTATTGTATTTGGCTAGTGAAAATGGGGCAGAATTTCATTAGTGTTATGGGGAGGGAATTACCAGCATGAGAAAATATATTCATATTTGGGATGAAAAGAAAGTTAAGTTTTAAAAACTCAAATAGCAGAGGAAGAAAACTGATAGCTATTTGCAACTTTACCCAGAAGCCAAAGCAAACTAAAATTCCCAGAGATCTTTGTGCTGGGATCTTGCAGTTGGTAAGGTTGCTGTAAACCCAAGGAAACCACAAAGTGCCACTTCCTTCTTCATGTATGCACTCATTGTTGCTACTGAAAGATAAGTTTGGGATAAAGGGAAGGGTGTGGCTCATAATTATGAGTCAAGTTACTATTCCAATGAAGTTTGGTTTGAATCATAAAAGGTTCATTGTTTCTGAACTGGAGAAGTTAATTTTCAAGCCCTCCAGTGTTGAAACCTGGCAGCATATTGGAGAAATTGCCTTTCTACAGAAAATAATAAAGCTGAAATTCAAAATTCTTTGTGTCACTTTGTATAACCAGTTCAAGTGCCCTTTTATTTATTCATCTGGATGCCTGTTGACTCTTTATTTCTTCAACCTCAAACATAGCATCGCAGAACAATTTCTATCTTTAATTACTTCATCTTTCCCTTTTGATGTTCTCAGAAGGAAGTGAAAAAGGAAGAAACTAGACTTAGATGAACAAAAGATTCTTCATGGGGACCAATGAGATGGGAGAGCATGATTTGCAGAGCAGTAAAATTTGGGAGAGTGGACAGTGGTTGGCATGAAAGGGAGAGAAGAAATGGAATCCATAGAACAGATTATTGAAAAAAAGGGCAATGAAGTACATTTCAGGAAACATGGGTGATGGTGGAGCATGACGGCAGCAGCTGTCACAAACTGAGGTAGATCAAGATGGCCAGTATTCATTTCTAGGTCCTTTGCATAGCCCTGGGCTTGAAGAAATGAAGGAAAGAATTAATATGTGGTTAGCTGCCAGGAATAAACTAAATGTAATTGGAAAGGATTGTTTTGGAGTGGGGCACAATCAGAGCTCAGTTATCTTTAGAGTTGCCCAGTGGGGCACAATCTATAGCCATTTTGAGGTTATCTGTCTTCTTTATGTTTACAAATCTGGGGCAGCTATTGTATGCCAAGACCAACTATGTTCCATATTATTGTTTCTGGAATGTGTTGTTTAAACCTGACATGAACAATATTTTGGATGTCTAACTGCATATGAGCTTGATTAAATCTGTCTTTTGAAGCCAAAAGTCTCTCCATTTTGTTCATGACACCAAGATAAAAGGGAAAGTAAGGGCATTCTATTGATATCAATTTGCTGAGGAATCTCCTAACTGGCTTCATCTCTTTACCGAATTATGGAAATATAGTTGACTCTCCACATTTGCTAGGGTTAGGGGTGTAGGACCTTCACACAGGTGAAAAAATAACATATATCAAAATGTATGCATGTCTGTTGGGAGGGGGCCAAGGCCTAGTGGAGAGAATGGATACTCAAGGTCCAAACCAGGTCAGGGAAAGGAGAGGAAAAGTGGGGGGTCGGCATGGCCCTATACTTTCTCTGTCTTGCCCATCTTCTTTGGGTGTGAAGAGGCATTTTGAGAAGGTTTGCAGCGTTGAGAAACCACGTTGTGAGCTGTTCTTACCTGGCCAGACAGCTGCTGGTGGAGAAGGAGGAGGAGGAAGAGGATGATGACAACCAGAGATGGGCTTTTAAAGGGTACTGCAACCTGATCAGAGCTGCCAAGAAAGAAGGTTCCTTTGTACCTGACATAGGGGGCAGTGGTTGAAGAAACTCATAAATAATCAAATCTTTGAAAATCAAACCCAGATATAACAAGAAATGGGAATGGAAAATGTTGGAAATATGATGAGAAAGAGGAATCCTTTTTTCATATGTGGCGGACCTGTAAAATAGCAAAAAAGTTTTGGAAAGAAATACATGATGAAATTCAAAGAGTGTATGGTTTTAACTTTGAACTGAAGCCAGAACTTTATTTGTTGAATATGTTAGGGCAACAAAGAGAAATAAGATCTCATCAAAATACATTATTATATATAATAACTGCAGCAAGACTGACTTATGCTCAACATTGGAAAGAAAGAAAATATATTGATATAAGAGAATGGAAATTCAAAGTCCTGGATATGGTAGCGACAGAAAAACTAATTTTTTCACTCAAAAATAAGCCAATCCAGGGCTTTGAAAGAGAATGGCAAGAGGTATTGAATTGGATAAAAGAATGAAATGGGAGAAAGAAAGAAAGGCTGTGAGAAAGGTCGAAGACAAAATGAGGTGGTAAAAGATAAAATGTAAATAGTTAAATATAAGCTAAAAGTAATAGTTTACGATTGTTGTAAAATAGAGATAATGTATGGAATGGAATGTCTATACAGAATGGAATGTTAAACTCAGATTCAAATGAGAAAATTGATGTCTGGAAGTGGGGAGGTTTTTTTTATTGTTTTTCATTTAAAATTTTAATAAAAATTATTTTTTTTAAAAAAGAAAGAAAATCAAACCCAGAAATGTGGGGGGCTAACTACAAAGTCACAGTAAAACCACCGTCTGTTGATAGTTGTGCCATAACACCATAGCATTCAGCTTTATCAATGCTTATCCATGTTTCACTCAAAGCGAAGGATGCTTTGTTGTTGTTTTTTAATGATATCAGTACAGAAATGTCTGACATGAAATAAAATGTTTACTCATGTTAACTAACATGTCCCGCAGACATCAAGAGGACTTAAATATGGGTGCAAAAGTCTTCAGCCTGTGTTTTGTATACTATGTACCATCAATGCATCCAAGGAAGTGGATTGTAAAGCATAAAAACTCATGCTAAAATAAATTGCTGAGTCTTAAAAGTGCCACAACACCCTTTTTTATTTCCATTGTACTTCTCTTCTTACATTTAGAATCATAAAATACTATGAACATGTTACCAGCCCACCTAGCTCCAGATTTGATATCGTTTAATGGATAAAATATGATCTAATTGGCAAAATATATTAATTGGCATTGATATAAAATGGATCCTGAGTTGACTGTAAGGCCAGGCTGGGCAGAGGAAAAACACTGGCTGAACACCAGTGCTGCAAAGTAGGTCAGAAGAGCCCCTCTAGATGCAGCAAAGGTCATTGTCAGGCTAATCACTAGGTAACTCCAGAGATAATAGGCTGAAGCTGAAGCTGTAATGACTGCTACAACACAACACAAATGAGAAGTTCCCACCAAACCATTGATTGCTTCAGCCCTTTTCCTATCACCTGGACATTCCCCTTCATTGTTCCTTTTCCTGTCCACCATTATAGAGCTATTATAACAGCCATTTCTTTGTCACCTAACACTAAGACCATTAACTCTGTCCGGACCCCTTTGTCTACTTTGCAACTTCCATTGTTCACTTGGTCAGAAAGCCATTCACACCCTTGCCCTCTGGGTAGATTTGGGATATAAAACCCCACTGTTTTGAGCATTCAGATGCAGTACATTAATTGCTGGTATCCACTCTGTCATTCTGATTTCCAAATAGCATACTGTCCTAGACACAGGTCTAAGCCACATCACAGCTTCTTCATTGTTCTTCTGGATTGGTAAATATAGACCGCTAGTGTATTTACCTGGTATTGCCCGGGATTTTATTTTCTCAAAAGTAATAGTTGTTAGAAATATCTTAGGAATTAGCTTACCTTATGCTAGGAATTAGATGTGACTGAAATACACAGATTCCAGATCCTGTGTGTCCAGTACATGTAAATTTTCCCTGTATTCCCCAATACAATCTGTATTCAGAGTTATTAACATATAGAGGTTGGGTTCCTGATGAAATACACTGCCCTCGTTTTTGCTGCTTGGTCTGGTCTCCATAGTAACTGGCCTGAGTTCTCTGGCTGAGAATTCTAAAGGCGCCTCCCTAAACTGCCCACCCCAGGATTCCATAGAATCTTCATAGACAGCCAATCATATGAGGTCTTCTCGCCTCTCACAGCCAATCATATGAGGTCTTTGCCTGCCTGATGCAGACAAACAGACAAATGTTGACTTTTATATAGTAGATTTCATCCTGAAATCTTGCTATCTTAAAACCTTTGCTCCCTTTACCTTTGGTTAGCCTTGTGTCAGTGTGTGAATGTTTGGATCTTGTGTGAGTGATTGAATCTCCCTCAATAAAAGACATTTTAGCTTACTTTTGAATCTCTGGCTGGTTCTTCCCTGCAGAAGACCCCATAAACATTGCTGTCAATTATCTCATTAGGTTACCCCACTCTCGCAGGCCTCCTAATTTGAGCTAAAAATTCCTCACCTTTGAACAGAGGTATTGGCATTGCGGGTGGACCCCCAAGTCACCCATGTTTTGGGGTAAGAAAACATGAACAATTAGCCTCTATCATATCCTAGTAAGGTGGCTATTGCATTTATTGACTATTAAGGACAGGGGTATTGAAGTAGGTTTTCTGAAACCTACTTCAGTGCCCTTTTTCTTAATAGTCCATTCTCCAGATTCCAGTTCCCCTGTTCTTTCCATCCTGACCACTGTCCACAATCCCAAATTGCCACTCCCCTTTTAATAGCTTAAAGAAAATAGTTAATAGCTAGGAAATGCTGAGAATGAAATCTGAAAGGACTCTTAAGTCCACCAGCTCTGCTGCAGCGTCTGGTTTTTCCAACCTAATTATTCTCAGACTAAGCTCATTATTTCTCTAGACTTCAAATCATGTTACCCATTAAAATTGTGATAGAAACAATAAAACTGCTCCTCACTTCAGAGTTCACTCATCAGAGTTCCCTATTAATTTTAGTGATTGCTCAGTGCAGAAATAAATAAAGGTAGTTTGTAAAAGTTTGTATTTTGTCTTGTAAGCTTTAGCATTGTATCTACTACCTCTGTCTATGTAGTGGATTAGAGCTGGGGAAGGCCTAATTTCAAATCCCATATGCTTTATCATGATGAACACCAAGTCTTGGTCTGGTTTGAGCATCATGGTCAAACTATAATTGACCTTCATGACCAGACTTTGCATTTGAATGCTTCCCTCTTCTCCCATTTGCAGTTTTAACACTTTTGAAGTTTGTGGTTGTCATCACATGTATTAGCAACAAATTCCATTGTAGTATGCAAATGTAAGCAAAGCCCTGCTAGATTAGACTAAGGAAGACACCCAGAATTTAATATTCCCATATTGGACAGATGTTTATGGGACATGATGTCCCATATGTCTATGGGACATGATGGTAAAATGTTGAAAAAAATCATTTGGGATGGGTAAACTCTAATATCTTCACATTTCTTTTCTAACTATATGGGGTTGCATTTTATTTATGTGACAATTCCATTGAGGAGTAAGTATATCCAGACTGAGGCTGAGGCCATTCCAGAAATGTCAGTAGACCTTTAATAAATAAATTAAATAAGTACCTTCCTGGTCAGATCTGCCAAAGTGGAGTGAACACAAAAAGATCCTCCTTCATAAATCAAAATGTACCACTATAAACATTGAAATTGCTCTTAGAAATGTGGTAGGACTGATCACATAATAAAACTGTTTTCTTTGGGAAATAATGTACATACTTTACCGCTGACAACCCATTTGTTTAACAGCCTTGGAATTCTGGAGAAACAAAATGAATTCAATCATAGTATCTCAGATGAAGTTAGAATTTCTAAGGTTTCTGACATATACGTATATTCTGACAAGAAAGAGAAAGGTACTCTGAAAGCCTTGGGGAGGTACATCTATTTGAGTATGACCTGAACCCAAACAGACTCCTTCATATCAGACTGAACAATTTAATATTACTAAGCTCTTCAATCTCTATTACTGAAAAAGTAAGCAATACACACAAAATGGAAAGATTCAATAAAATCAATTTTCAGATGCTAAATTTGATTCTCAGAATGATTATCATTTTTTTAAAAAAAGTCACCCTTTGTTTTCAGGCACTTTTTCAAAATGAGGATTTTGGGAAATGATGAAACTATTGGATTAACAATAAGAATCACTTCATATAAGCAAGCAGTGGTAAATGTATGGAGAAACTTCACTGTTGTTTGAATGCTTGCTTTAGATAAGTACAGATATTTCCACAGCTTGAGGTCTATTCTACACATACAAATGGCTTCTACATACTCTCTTCTGATTGCCCCATTGTTCCAGGGATTGTGTAAGGAAACATTATGTAACCCAGCACATGGGGAAGCTTTCTTGGCCAGCAAGATCTTTCTGATTCTCACAGCAGTGTACTGATCATCAATTTTATTTATTTATCATGTTTCAGTGCAGAAACAGCCAGAACTATTCCTATACATATAACAGAAGTAATTGCCAAATCTCTCTGGGTGGTTCTCAAAATAGATCTCAAAACCATTTAATAAAAAAAAAACACTGTGAAAACCAAGGGAAAAATGTTTAAGGGGAATGCAAGAATAAAACTCAAAGTAACAACCAAATAAAACCTGAGTTAATTACCAGCAGTGCAAGAAAATCACCAACAGCCTTTTAAAAACTGAGTCCTAAATCCAATGGGTGGTTGTTGCTGTGTGTCTTCAAGTCTTTTCAGACCTACCGAAACCCAAAGGCAACTCTTATCATAGGGTTTTCTTGGCAAGATTTGCTCAGGGACAGTTTACCATTGCCTTCCTCTGAGACTGCGAGAGTGTGACTTGCCCAAGATCACCTAGTGGATTTTATGACTGAGTAGGAATTTGGTCTCTCAGAACCCTAGTTCTGCACTTAAACCACTATGCTGGTTAGTCCCAAGTACTGAAACAATAGGAACTTGAGAAATCACCACTCATATAAGTTGCATTGATTCAGCAGGTCGGGTCAAGATAGTGCTAACAACTGGATTTAGATCTGAAGTACTAAAACAAAGGCCTTGAAATGGAGATCTTTGAAGGTCCGGAAATGGAGGTCTGGAGTTTTATCACATCACTGATTTAAAGCAAGGATTGGCCCTAAATTGCAGTAGCAACAAAAACAACAGCTCATCCCTTCTAAGACTACAGCTATTGCAACCTATCCAAATATTAATGAATTTTATTTCACTGATTTCAGTGTTTGGGAGAGCAGATTATGGAAACTTAGATTTTGGAGTCAAAATCTGAAAACTGTAGGTATGAAGTAACTAGTTTTTAAAAATTCTTTTATTATTTTTTAAAAATTGTAATAGACTGATTACTTTGTATCTTGGACAGGAAGCTAATAAGTACCTAGATTAGAATTTAGAAACAGCTAAACGTTATTGTTTAAATAAGGACTGATATACAAAATGTAAAAGCCTTTTAGAGTTATTAGCTGAGAATTTTTGCTTCCGTAGGTCAGCAGCTCTAAATGCTGGCAGGAGTGGCTAGAGAATGCTCTCCTGGTAGGTCATCAGGGTGTCTGTAACCTTTCAATGAATACTCAGCATTTCCAGCATTGGCTTTGATTGAGGGAACAACAAGATTTGTGCCAAGAGAATGCAGAATTTATGCCTGGGCCATGACTCTAGAAATTGCTGTCTTTATACAGTAGCACATGGTAGAACTATTTTGACAAGCCGGATCTATAGAGTGAGGGGATGCATATTTGTGTTTGCCAAATTTGTAAATTTACTTGTGGAAGTAAGTTTCAGCAGAACTCCCTATAACTTTTCCTGTCCTGTTTGGAATGTAAAATCAGTTTAAAAAAAGAGAAGCTCTGTACCCAGTTTCATTTATTTAAATCAGCAGTGTTGGAAATAACTTGGGGGGAAAAAACTCACAAAGGAATTAGGCACAGGATCAAGTGAATCACATTTATTTTAAGTACTCCTTCTGCAGAAGAGGGTGCCCATAAAGAGGACACTCCAATATTGAATACCTCACATTTTATCCCCTGTCCCCGCCGCAGGTTTTCCCTCCCCGGGGATCCCATTGGATAGGACCCCAAAGGTTACAGCCTATCAGGATCGCCTAAGAAGTTACATTTCCCCTTCCCCATATTTACAGTATGAGTGATCACGTACTGATCATGCATTTTCCTCGTGTATCCTTAATTCTTATTAGCAGTTTCAAAATGCCCCTTGGTGTAATCACCCTAACAGTTTCTAACTGCCCCTTTGCTAAACAATGCCAACCTTCTTTCTTGTATTCCTTATCAACCAGTTTACTCCTTACAGACAGCTTTGTTGTCACTCAGACTGTCTTATCAGTCTGGTTTTACACCTGGAGATTCAAGGTCAAGAGGCCTTCTTCTGTTCTGTGGCCAATTTTAGAAAGCTGTTTTCTTAGACTTAGTGTACTACAGAAGCTAAAAAATAAAATATACTGAAATATATGTGTAAACATATCTAGAATATGTGTTATACATATAAGCTAATATATATGCTTCTAATACATGTTATTAATACTGTATACCCAGTGCAGAAGCTAAAATAGATTTCATTTCTCTCAGTAGTTCTTAACCTTTTCTTTACTAGGGACCCCCTGTAAATATAATTTGTTGCTAGGTTCACTTAACTCAAGATTTAAATATTTAAATTTAGATTTAAATATTTAAATTTAGATTTAAATATTCAATATTCATTCAAATATTTGTTTATTAAAGGCTTGTGGAGACCAGGATTCAAATCCCCACTCAGACACTGGGTAACTTTGGGCAAGTCACATTCTCTCAGCTTAAGAGGAAGGCAAAAGCAAAATCCCTTTGATAGGTTCACTTTAGGGGTGCCAAAAGTCAAAGTGATTTGAAGGCACATGACAACAAAATGCCACTGGCAGGGAGAGGTTCTTTCTAGCCTCATGTCTCTCCTTTTGTTTTGTTTTTTTTAAATAATAATTTTATTCAAATTTCAACAAATAAAACAAACAATTATCTCTGCAATGTTTACATGCAATGTTTTTCCTTCTTCCTTTCCTTTCTGGATTACAATTATTAATATTCCCTCTATTTATTATACCACGTATCGCAATAAAATGTTAATAATCTATAATTTGTTAGTTCCTGCTGTATGTCTCTACTTTACTTGTTACATGATATTTCATTGACTATTAACCTGTACAGTAATTGATATCATGAAAAATGTATTACCTTCTGTCTACCCCCAACCCAAATCTGTAACAATCTTCCACTCTTTTTATTAATGTCTTCGTCTGATTTCCCTTTTAGTCTTTGTGTAAGTATATCCGCATTTCTATTTTCCATAAAAGTTGTCCACCACTGTTCAGTTGTAAGTGTAGTTTCATTTTTCCAAAATCGTGCATACTCAATACGGGCTGTCGTCACCATGTACAATATTATTCTCCAGTATTTCTTAACTGACGTTCCATCTAATATATGTGTCATGTTTAACAAGTAGAATTCAGGTGTCATCCCAAACTGGATCTTCAAAATTGAACTTATTTTCTTGTGTATTTCTTTCCAGTATTTTTGTGCTCTGGGACATGACCACCACATATGAAATAGTGTACCAGAGTTCTCTTGGCATTTCCAACATTGACCTGTACCCGTCTTGTAAATTGTCTTTAATTTTTCTGGTGTCATGATGTCTCTCCTTTTGAAAACTGAGATACGGTGATCCTTCGGCAAACCTACTATGGGGGCGGGGGAAAGGTGGGGTTTCCTGGCAAGATTTGTTGCCTTTGCTGTTCTCTGAGGGTGAGGTCACCCAGTGGGTTTCTACAGCTGAAGGGATTCAGACTCTGGTTTCCAGGGTCATATTTTCGGTGTGCGCACTCATGCTTGCTGCCATGTCTCTTTCCTCAGGGACATGTACTTGGGGGTGCAAGTGATTAAACTGCTCCTTTGATGAAACTGCTTCCTCAGCATCCACACTACTCCCCACTGCTGTGTCCCTGCTGCTGCTGCTGCTGTTAGTGTTAAATAACAGGGCTTCGCAGACCACCTGTGAGGGCTCAGCAGACAGTCGGGGTGCTTGGACCCTAAGGTAAGAACTACTAATTTTGATTATTGCACTAAGCATATGCCAAAGTGAAAACATAGATATCATGCACTACAACATTTCACAGATGAAAAAAAAATAACACATGTGGCCAAACATAATCATGATGTGGTCAAAGTAGCAAAAGGTATTAACAACTAAGAAGACACAAGCTAGAAGAAGCTGCAGTAGTTTGCTATTGTCTCAGTTTACCGGGCAGGGCAAGATTCCACCCCCACATCCCCACTGCAATGTTAATTCAGTGCAAACCGCGTTTGCACTTTGATCTCAGTTTGCACCAACTGAAGCTGAGGGCAAGAGGAAAGAGAAACTGGAACATTTTAAAAGCAGCTGAAAATGTGGGGATTAACTGGAACTGTTGTTGCCAAATTGGGATAGTTGGAGTGTGTGAGATATTTCATACAACCACGTTTTCAGTGGTAGATCTGAGCCACTATTCTGCTCCAAATGAGTTGCAAAAAAAAAAAAAAGGAAAATAGGGATGTTGTGATTAGGAACCAGTTTTGACTACTAGTAAAAATGTTGTGGACTAGATGTGTCCACCACTGCAGTTACTACCTCTCCTTTTGTCTGCCCCCTCCCTGGGCATCATAAATTTGGACATTTTCCTACAAAGCATATAAAGTAGAACATAGTTCTGTGCATGTCTATTCAGACATAAACCTCTGAAATGGGGTTTTTAAAAAAATCAGATCTCTGCTTCTCAAAGCTTTTTCATTGTGGGACTGGTCCAAGCATCTTTCTCTTTAAATACCTATAACATTTCAGGCATTTAAAGATCATGGGATTTAAATTTAAAATTCAAAATCCTATATGCTTTCATTGTTGTTGTTAACTGCTGTCAAATCAACTTCAACTTATTTCGACCCTATGAATGAGAAACCCCCAGGTCACCCTGTCGTCAACAGGCCTGGTCAAGTCTTGCAGACTCAGGGCCGTGGCTTCCTTCATTGAGTATATCCATCTGTAATGTTGACTTCCTCTTTTCCTTCTGCCTTTTACCTTACCAATTATTATTGACTTTTCAGTCAGTCATATCTTCTCATGATGTGTCCAAAGTACAACAGTCTCAGTTTAGTCATCTTGGCTTTTAGGCAGCTTTCAGGCTTGATTTCCTCTAGGATCCATCTCTATGCTTTTAGCATACAGTAAATATGTGCCAATGCAAGCATGCCGGACCATACAACTGTACAACTAATTGAGCCATGGGTGCAGTGTATTAGCTCAGCCATCATACAACAGTCAGTTACCTCTCCACGCAGCAACTCAAAAGTGAGAGGTATGTAATGTGTGAGGTTGAACATGCAGAAGGGCTAGAAGCGCAATCACATGTTTCCTTCCCCACTGCAGCATGGGAAGAAGGCCAGCTACAGTGCAGAAGGGAAGAAAACGTCTCTCACGCTCCCTTATACAGGCAGCCAGTCACATGCGGAAAGAAGCGCTGCGGGCACACTCCTATCCCAATAGAGGTGCTGCCGGTATTGTGACAGGACGATGAGAGAGAGAGAGAGGGTTGCGGTGGTTTTGCTTTTTGTACTACTTATACTACATATGCTTTGGATCCAGGGCATGTAGGCCTAAATCAATTCTGATGGATAATAATCACACAGATCAGATTTAGGCACATAACATTTTATGTAGGTGGTTCCTGTTCCCATGTTCAGTCCAAAGAATGGAGGTAAATCAAGGACCAGGATGCAATAAGACTTCATGAAAAACAACACCTACTCCCCTAGCTTCCTCAGACAAAACTGGGAGACCCATATCAGCATTTAATAATGTTCTTTTGACGTATTGAGGTTTGGGATTACTACACAGAAATACGTCCATTCAATAAGGACAAAGCTGGTTCCCTCTTTTTTATTACTAGGTCTGCTCTGCATCTGGCATTATCCCCAATGATGTATCCTTCACATTACTGCATGGACAGCACAGCAGACAAAAAGGAAAGGTGGTTCTGGAGGTTTCTGTGAACTCATGGTAGGAAACTTGCAACTCTCTAGATGTTGTTGGACTACATTCCCCATCATGTCTGACCAATGGCCATGGAGATGATGAAAATTGAAGTCCAACAAAATGTGGAGGGGCATAGAATCTCCCACTTCTGCTCTAGAGGAAGAAAGCAGAAGGTTATTTAGTAGATCCAGTCCTAGCAGTATTATTTTTAGCATTCTCTCTTAATAGGTGAGCATAGTGTTTGTAAGCTTTTGTTAATTACTTAACATTTTTGGCTTCAGCATAGACTACAGGGACAATATGAGGTATGTGCCAAGAGGCTGCAGAATTCCTGCCAGCATTTTTTTTTTTTTTTTGGACACTAGAGGCTCCTCTTTCCATGCCAGCTCATGCTGCAGTTTGAGAGACAAAAACCTGCTCTCTCATTTTTGAATGGGTAAAAGTCTGCAGTGCAAAGAGTGTCATATCCCTGCCATTCTTCTATAGGTTGAGTCAAACAACTTTTTTCCCCTTCACTCAGAGTAGTTTGTGATCAGTCATCCCACGCAGAGGTTCTTGCAGTGTCGCATCCTGTTTAGAGGGTTTTGATGAGGGATGCTGTCATAATTTGAAACTATGTGGTTTGTATGTCAACGGTTCATAATTCCCAAATGTATAATGAGTTTGGATTTCAATCCATAGAATGTTAATATTCTCATTATACAAAAGGAGATTGGTTATGCATTCATTACTGTTTTTCACTTTCACAGTCTGCATGACTAAGCAGATAAAACTCCCTTCTTTTTGTGCATACTCAGATGTTGGTTGGTGTAATCATTTACCATTGGAAAGAAAGAGAAATGTCCTATTTGAGATGCACATTATTTTTTCCCAGTTATTTAAAACTAACTGAAATAGTTACTTTTATAAACAGAATTCTACAAGCTGTTGTCCAGGGTACAAAGCACACCTAAGCAAAGAGGCCATCTCCCTGGTAACTGTAAAAGCAAATGGAAAACAAGGTTACACTGCAGAAAGAATGAACTTATCCTTCATTACTTTGTGATTGGAATGTAACTTAATTTATGACTTAGTTATGTCAAAAAGGTTATTAATTGTAAGGAATGAATAGCTTTCAAGCTCTGACCTGTGCAGAATTAAAACACACACACACATACACACAGAGTGAATCTATGAGTAGGACCTACAGCAAAAGTGTTGCATAATGCTTTTTAATAGGAGTGTTCCTATTCAATGTTCCAGGCATGCAGCCGTGGTCTTCTGCAGGATATTATAAGCTATAAGAAGTTCAAACAAACAGGCCTTTCCATCACTCCTCCCCCTTGCAGTTTTCTGAATTTTTACCCAACAGACTTTCAACATTCTGTGGTTGCTGAGCACACTCAGTCCTGCTTCTTTTTTTTTTTTTTTTTTTTTTTAAGAGGAGAACTTTCCTTGTATTTCTCATTAGCCTCATTTTGGTTCCATTTCTTTTGGCACACACCAGCTCAGTTTGTTATTAAAAGGAGTCATATCTGGCTTTAAAAATCTGACACGATATGCTTTGCACCTGCTGAGCTTTGGAAGTTAGTTTTGTTGGTAGCAGTTTCGGTTTTGCAAGAGTTTATCAGTTGCTCGCATATGAAGAGGAAGGAAGGACTAAGAACAAAAAAGAAAGAAAGAAAAAAAAGAGGGGTTGCGTAGTTTCCAAGAAACCCTGCTGATCTTCTTGTTGGTTGTCTGTTGCAGGGCAGATGTCACTGGTTAGATTAGTAGCTAGGCCTTATGTTAAACTCTTTTAATTGACTAGGTTTAACATGGCCATTACACACAGATGCAACCTCCATCTTCTAAACTATATGTGTTAAGTTACTTTGCAATTAAGAGATGTGATGCAGAATGCAGAAGTACTCCCTTTACTGCTATTATTAAATAAGTGAAAGAAAATGTCAGTACTTTTTTTTAAATATGCAAACCACAATCAGTTTCCCTGGTTATTACATTATGTTTCTGAGAATAGCTAATTTCACATTCCTAGACCTATAAGGTTTGAGGGGACATAATTACTTTGGCCTTTCACTACTTCCCCTTTAGCTCAACCAGCATCCCTCTTTGGCAAGAAAGAAAGAAAGAAAGAAAGAAAGAAAGAAAGAAAGAAAGAAAGAAAGAAAGACAGACAGACAGACAGACAAAAAGGTTATGATTTACTCAAAAGTGTACTTTAGAGGTGCTTTGTGAAGTTTGGAAGCGTTGCTGACTGCAACACTTAATTATTTAGGTAGCTTTGAGCTGCCTGGAACACCTAAGGTTACCAGTTCAGGATTGTCCTAGGTCCTGAGGTTTCCAGGTCAAAATCTGAGATCAAGCAACAGCTCAGGGTCCTCATTATGCATTAAATACTTTCAATAAGCATTAAATAGTAAGCACAGTTTCTCACAGCTTGTCGTTCCAACAGAGAGAGAAAAAAAGAAGATATTTTGTTGTTTGGAAATTAAAGCAGAAATCTCAGCTAAATGGTTGTTCCAAAATCAAAGTGAAGTGAGGGGATTATCCCTTTTTACCTACTTAGGGAGGTGGGAAATGGAACATTTAATCTAGCCTCATTGCTTTGTTGCCCCCTTGGTAAACCCTGTCCTGGGGTCTACAACTTTGATATAAAATTAATCTAACCCACCAGAGAGGTCACTCAAATGTGCACGTAGGCAATAACGGTCGTACGATTGTATGAACCAGATCAAGCCAGTAAAATTCCCAGTCATGTAGCAACAGGAGACCTCATGTTGTGATAACCCATGGTGGACAAAAGCTCCTTAACCTTTAAGGAACCTTGAAGGGAGTAAAAGTGTTCCTGGAAAATTGGGCACTGGAAGCAATAAAACCTTATCAACTCCATCTCCAGAAATTCACACCACAGCCTCAAAATGGAGTAAGATCCTGTTATTGGGATAACACCTTGGTATCTTCCGATATCAGAGAAATGCCAGGTGTGGAGTTATTTTTCTTTTCTGTCCCTGTTTGTTTTCCTTGGGAAAGGATTTGCCTTCAAAGTACATTTTTCCTACAAATAGTCCCTGTTTGTGGGCTAGTTAGGCAAGAGGGGCAAGGAGAGAAAGGTGAGGCAAGGAGAAGGATTATGATGCCCCCCGGTCACACCAACTGACCGGTCCCCCTCCCTCCTCTGCGTCTCTTCGCTGAGCTGCTGTTCGATCGCTGCTTCCTGGACCAGGACTTCAGGAGGAGGTGCAGTACTACCCAAGATGCAAATCCCTCAACAATCCCTCTATCTTATTTCCACTCTTTATTTCTATTAGCCCTTGGATGCATGTGTGTGTGTTTGCATTAGTGTGAACTATTACTATTCAATAAAGTCATTCATTGAACCTTTTTGTGTGATTTCTGACTGAGCCGGACCCCGTAAACATTGGGTAAAAGATCCTTAATTACCCTGCCCTCTTTGCATTGCTAAAGCAGTGCTCATAGCTAATTTTCCCCACAAGTGATAATTTTGACAGGCATTGGGAACCCCCCTAAGGGACCCCCAGCAAAGCAGGGTAACAGCTTCTAACCAGAAGATGGGTACTGAACAGAGTGGAGGTGAGTCCTGGCACTGCACCAATTGGGAAAGAAGGTGCAGTGGCCACTTCTGCACTAGAGACCATTAGTGTGTTATACCATTATTATGTCAGTGTCACCATTCATGCAATGCTGTTGGTTTAGGGATGCTCTTTTCCGCACCCTTCCCCCTTAAGCGGATGGGTAGCAGTATTGCCACCAGTGTTCTGCCTGTATTACAGTGTTCTTGGCTACTCCTTGACCTGCCATCACCCTGCCCAACTGTCCCTGATTGGGTGGTGATTTTTTGTTTGTTTGTTTTGGAAACTGTACTAATGCATCGATGTAGTAAAAGCATGACATGTCAGTACACTGTTGCACTTTTGTCCATACTGTTAAAAATGTATTTCAAAAATTAAAAAAATTTAACTCAAAGGAGACATTTAAAATAAACAGGAAGAGGTGATAGAAAGTTACCATGCCATGGGAGTTGCTGAAGGAGGGACAAGCTGGGCATGTCCACAGCCTGCCCACTGCTGGATCTGCCATAAGAGAAAGCACTATCAAGAACTATAATGATATTAAACTATGATGGTGTGAAAGCCCTGAGGCCTGCCCAGCCTGACACTTCTTTATGACCACATCTGAACAACCAGGGAGATCTCTGGATCAAGTCAGGGCCAAGATGCTCAAGTCTGCTCCTATTCTCCCCCTCTAGAGAATGCAGCCCCTTCTCATTCTGTGTCCCCCACTGGCTTCTCCTCCCAGGTTATCTCCCTCTACTGCTTTCTCTAAATCCTCACTCTTCCCAGATATAAAGACAAGCAGTAATTTATCTCTCCAATGACTGTGGTACGAATGGTAGTGTATGTAACCCAGGAGACAGCAATGACACTCTCTCGAGACTACTCTTTATAAAAATATAAATAAATATTTATTTAATACACTGTCAAGGTAATAGATATTTGGTAAGTAAGGATTCATAAACCAGCGCAACACTTCCCTTTCTCTTTGCTATCTTGTATTTTCTATAGTCAGAGTTGCCATCATCTGATCTCTCCCTTAGCGAGCTGTATGCTGGGCCGTTCGGAAAAATTCTATGTAAAAGTCCTGTTGGAGGACATATGTCCAAACGTGACCCTAACAGTTGCTAAATTTCTGTCATCAGCTATTAAGATCAGAGAGAGAGAAGTATTAAAAATATGCCAAGATACTGGCAATGCACTTTAAGATCAACCCAATTCTATTGCACTAATGAGAGGGACTTGATGAATGCCTATTTATATTTTACTTAATAATCCGTATTATCTATGATTTTAATTTACTTGATGTACTTTTTATACTATTTTATGCATTTTTGCACTATTTTTATGCTTTTATATCCTGTCCATAGTCTATCTTATTTATATATTTGTATCCTATTTTTAGTAGGTGTATTTTATCTGTACTGTACTGTTGGATGGTTTTGTTATGCTGGGTCTATGGACCATAAAATAAAATTTGACTGAATTGACTTCTCTTTCTCTCTCAAATCCAAACACACACTTCTCTCAGCCTTAACTCTCAACTCTGTTCTGAATCTCAACTCTCTGTTTTCCAGTTAAATTCCCATTGCTCACACCCCCATCTAGCCCCTCCCTCTGGCTAGCCTATGCTTCCATTTGCACCAGCCAATCAATTTGAACCCTATGGGTTGCTAGGGTGTCTCCATTGCTAAGCTCCCCCGCCCCACCAAGTTTGTCACAGAGGGCTGACAGGATTGAAGTGCTATAGATGGCTCTTAACAGTGGTTTTTTTTTGGTTTTTTTTTTTTTTTTTTGGAAGTAGAATATGGTGATTTGGGGATGGGATAGTAGCTGGATAGCAATGCCGTTGTGCACAGGCATGTGTCCTGGACTTGTAACAACCTTCTGCTATAGTGTTATAGTGATGTTGTGTGGAAATAGCTGAAGTATATACATAGATGATGTTTGCAAATTGAAGCAGAAAATCAGTTAAACCTTGCAAATTGTAGCAATCTGGTTCTCTGCCAGCTGGACATTTGCACAGAGCCCTTTCCTCTTTCCTGGAGCTGAGCACCCCAGAACTGGAAAATTTGAAACTTATCTCCCCCTTGGAGATGATCCAAAAAAAACCCCCCTGGAGACTCAGGACCAGGCCCTGAGATATGGCAGCCTTGCTAACACCTGTGGTTAAATAGGTAAGAGCTGTTTTCTATCCATAATCTGTATCTATAATAAGCTGTGCTGGATGGAAATTTTTTACAAAAATATGTTTATACCTCCGTTAACAAAGTAGATGTGTTCTAAGGCATTGCTTCTTTAAGTGTAAATTTGCTACCAGAGGCAGATATAACATGGAACGTACAGGGATAGGTTCCTAAACCACAAAAAAGAAGAGCAGATTAACATGTTTAAGCAAACTTTTTATGCAAAACAATACACGCGTGAAATTAAACAACCATGTCAGGTGGGCCTTGCATAAGTAAACATGTTGAATCTTCTAGAGGCCACCTGAAGGCTTCTTCTAAAATGTATCCAGAAATTATTTTCCCCCTTCTCCAGCCTCTACTTTTCTTATGATTTCTATTTTTGTGGCTGAACATATAAATATATGGTTTTTTAACATGCTGCAGATAGCTGGTGAGTCAGGCTTATCTGCTTCCCCCCCCCTTGCTATTCATACACACTTAGTGAAGGAGGAGGCAGCTACTGTTTACCATTCCTTTTGTAGGCACACACAGTTCCTGGTGGATTGGCTAGACCAGAACCTCATTCTTTCCTAGCTCCTGCTTTATTGCACTGTTTAGTGAAGATGTCCTGCTGCAACCCACACCAGAAGCCTATGTTTCTCCAGACCTCCTTCATCACGCTACCTATGCCAAATTAGACAAAAGATGGGGAAAGAAAGTGGGCTGGGCAGACACATAAAGACTGTGTAAAAAGTAGTGGGTTTTTTTGTGTGAAGGCTTTGTTAATTGGGTATGCCTGTAAACTTATTATTCATTCATTCAGAATCTGTCACATATATTAAGTTTAATAAATCTCATGATTGCCAACAACAGATTTAACGCTTCTCCAACATGTATGCCAACAGTCAATAAAACCAGACAATTTTAAATCCAATAGTGACTGCTGTGTTTCAGTTCTTCTGTGGATTATCTTGATAAATGTATCCTACCATCTGCATTTGACCATTTTAACAATGGGTTTTGGATAAATGGCAAGCTTTACAAACAAATATAGTAACTACTTATGTAAAGAAGACTAACAAGGAGATTTTTTTTAACACCTTCAGTGACTCCAATGGTAAGGGTTATGCATGGGGATGTACAGCACTTATCTGTGTGTTGCACATGGCTTTGCACAAGGTCTGTACTTACATTAGTTTGACTCTTGCAATTTGCTGGATGTTGTCTTCAGTCCTAAGTTCTCAAACTTTATCCAGAGGCACAGGCAGGTACCTTGGGAAACTTTCAGAAAGGGAACCTCAGAGCATGAACCCTTCTGCCTTTCAAGACTAAAAAACTTGGTGTATTTTCAGACATGAGGCTTAGAGCCAAAGAGAACATTGATGCTGAATGTGTCTTAGTACCAACTGTATTTTTTCACCATAAATAGACATCATATGGAAGAAGGCACATAGAGTGGGCCCACCATATCTGCAAAGAATTGGTTCTAGAGTCTCTTGTGGATACCAAAAATCGTGCATGTCCAAGTCAGCCACATGAGGCCTGCAGAGATAGTATGAAGCCTTGTGAGACAAGACTTATACATTACACCCCTTTTAAAAATGGCATAATGCAACAAGCTCCAGCTATCAGGCAGACCTCATCCTTTGGACTCCTCCACCTCCAGGGAGCCTGGCTGGCATACTCCTTGGAGATGAGAGAACCTGAAGAATGTGGCGCACCTGATAGCTGACACTTGCCACCTCCTCCGCTGCTGCCATTTTAAACACAGGCTTACTTGCCTTAAGTCTTGCCTCATGAGGCTTCACAGTATTTCTGCAAGCTTTGTGGGCCTTGCAGAGAGACTAAAATGCCTTGTGAGGCTAGGCTTACAGAATAAGCCCATATTAAAAATGGTGCCATCTGCCAGCTTCTGCATTGTGATTGAACCATACTGTCATGAAGGCAGAAGCAGGTATGCCCCCCCACCCCCACTGTGGATTCAAATGTACAGTATTGTGTACACTTGAATTCACAGTGGGTTAAATTCGTGGGGTCCTGAGATCATAGATATAGTAGACCCTTGTAATTAACAGAAGCAGAGCAAGCATGGAGAAGGAATTTTACTCTATCCTCCTGCACTGTCACTTTGAGTACAAACCCTTCTCTCTGCTCAAGTTTGCCTTATGCACTTCCATCTAGTTTTGCTCTTCAATTGTCTTAAAGCTTGCTGGTGTTAGTAACTCATTTGTGTGAGTGTCCAGTGATTGTGACCGTAGAAGAGAGGCATTTGTAACATCTGTACTGCAACATTGCTTCCTTCTTTCTTACAAAAGACTCAATTTAAGTTTCTAAATAAGCTTCCTTCTTATTCTACCCCCTCAGTTAGAGTTACAGAGATTATAAAGATTACATAACCTCTTTGTACATGATAAGTTT
Source organism: Ctenosaura bakeri (assembly GCA_948474755.1). Classification (NCBI taxonomy): domain Eukaryota; kingdom Metazoa; phylum Chordata; class Lepidosauria; order Squamata; family Iguanidae; genus Ctenosaura; species Ctenosaura bakeri. The sequence continues at coordinate 89,619 of CAOLHI010002027.1, forward strand.
TCATATGCTTAGCTTGGAGAACATTGGACTGAGATGGCCATCCTTAAATATTTGAAGGGATGTCATGTAGAGGATGGAGCTAGCTTCTTTGCTGCTGCTTCAGTGACTAGAACATGAATCAATAGATTCAAATCATGAGAAAAGAGATTCCATCTAAACATTGGAAAGAAACTTTTTTACTGTAAGAGCTATTTAATGATGGAATAGATTGCCTCTGAGAGTGGGAGATTTGTCTCCTTTGGAGGTCTTTAAACAGTGATTGGATAGGCATCTTTCAAGAGTGCTTTAGTTGTGTATTTCTGCATGACAGTGTTGGACTAGGTGGCTCTTGTAGTCAGTTCCAGCTCTAAGATTCTAGTTTTGCATGACTTTATGATCATTTTTTGTTTCATTGAAGAATAACTCAAGGCCAACTAGATGATGTTCTAAATGTATGATTGCACTTGAGCTTTTTTGGAGGTTCTAGCAGGGGAGCGCAGCTATCGTATACCCTTGACCGAAGAATGGTATACTCCTCCTATCTGGTATTGTTGTCCTCTTCCACCGAGTGCTCAGCTTCAGGAGGGACGCACATGGAGCAGTGAGGGAGGGAGGGGACAACTGCCTAGCCAGCCAGATTACCCAAATCAACCCTGGCGATCAGTGGGGTGACAGATGTTGCAGCCAGATCGCCCTCACATCCATTGCCCTAACATCACAGAAGCATATAAAATTGCCCCAACAAAACAAGGAAATCTACTAACTTATCAGGAGCTACTGAAATGGGAAGGGGATAAGCCAAGAATGTGTACTGAAGAAGAACTAAAAGCTTTAGGATATGAATTTAACTGGTTCCCATGGAGACAATACAAGGAGAGATTTAAAATGGATAAAAAATTATATGGATTTGAAAGAAAAGAAAATGAATTAGATCTACTGATGAGGGTGGACCAGAAGAAATGAATTTCAAAATTTTATAAACTATTGCTGCAAAGAGATATGGAACCAGAGGTTGTCAAGGATAACATGGTTAGGTGGGCACAAAATATTGGACATCCAATTGAATTGGATACATGCGTGAGGGCTTGGAAAACAGATATAAAATTTACACCAAGCTTAAATTTAAGAGAAAATTTTTACAAAATGCTACATAGATGGTATATGATGTCAGAAAGATTGCAAAAAATAGCTAAAAATGGAAATACAAGATGTTGGAAATGTAACGAAAAGATGGGCTCATTTTACCATATGTGGTGGACCTGTAAAATAGCAAGGAAATTCCGGAAGGAAATACATGATGAAATTCAAAGAACTTATAATTCAAATTTTGAAATGAAACCAGAGTTCTATTTGTTAAATATATTAGGGCAACAAAGAGAAATAAGGTCTCACCAGAAGACAATGTTATACCTGATAACTGCTGCAAAACTGATATATGTGCAGCATTGGGGGGAAAAGAAATATGTTGATACAGCAGAATGGAAATTTAAAGTCCTGGATATGGTTGAGATAGAAAAGTTAACATGTTCTTTGAAAAATAAATCTATCCAGAACTTTGAAAGGGAATGGAGAGAGGTTTTAAATTGGATAAAGACATAGCATAAGAAAGGGAAAGGAATAAAGTAAGAAAGTATATAAAATAAAGCAACAAGGTAAAGTACTAATGTTATAATGCAACAATGTAATAATCTAAGATGTAAGAATGTAAGAACATTTTCTCTTTGGTGAAAGCAATAACTATGTATGAATGGTATGGAAATAAGCAGATTCAACTGGGAAATAAGCTTGGAAGTGGGGAGTGGTTTTTTTTATATTTAATGATAAATTTCAATAAAAATATTTTTTTTAAAAATAAATGTATGATTGCACTTAACATGTCTAGGTTTTTTAAAATGTTATTTAAATATAAATAAATGTTAGTTATATGGCAGAGACCATTTTAATAACAACTATTAAAGCAATTGAGATTCAAAGTACAGTGCATAGGAACAAGTTTTAACCTCTCCAGCCAAAATGCTATGGGGGAGCAGAACTGTCATTGACATTAAAGAAGTTAGGAAGAGTGCTTTTGCTTGGATCATTCGGGGAAGAAAAGACAAAGTCCATTTTTGCTTCATTATTTAAAAGAGGCAAGGGTTGTTACATTATGGCTTATGTCCACTAGAAATCCAAACTTGAGTAGCACCACTGAGTCAATGAGATTTACACAATCTACCATGATCTACCATGGAAAAATTGATTCAGGCCATTTCCATATGATGTTAATGTCCTGTGATGGGGACATATTCCTGTTGGTTTGTGAGTTTGTGCTTTCACATGATGTCATCGCAGTCCGGCTACCAACGGATACCTACCCATTGTGATTGTGGGATATTCCATTACTGGAAAAAAACTAATAATGGCCTCTGATCACTTTACACTCCCGTTGCAGGCAGCCGTGTGGAAAGGGAGGAAGTGCCATGTAGGTGTTTCTGGATCTAGGCAATCTAGGTGTTCCCGGGCAGCATGGGAAGTGGCCGCTGCACTGCGCAAGGAAGGCATGTGTCGCTCATACTATCCTTCTGCAGGCAGCCAGCTGCGTGCGGTGGGGATCATTACCCAGGACAATGGATGTGAACATGGGACAATGTCAGAGACAGGTAAGGTGTAGAAATGGCCTCAGTGAGTTGACTCTAGCTGAGATTAGCAATTTGGGACTCATGCAGCCCTCCAGATATTATTGGGCTGCAAATGCCTGCTGGTTTTGCCAGTAGAGCCAATAGGAACACTGGGAGCTGCAATCCAAAAACATCTGGAGGGCTCTAAGAATCTTACACCTGATTTAGGTCATTACATCGAAGCAGACTTTTATATACCCTTCACTTTGGCTGTAGGTGATTATCTCATGAATACACCTCTGAATTCACTTCAAAATTAATTCTTTACAAAGTTTATTGATAACTTTTGGTTTTGCCTACTGAATAAAGAGTAGCTTCATCAGTCTTTTATTCCAAAATGGGAGCAGGAAGACAATACTCACAGCACAGCCTGAATAAAATTGCAGCTCATTGTTTTCTGTGGAGTTCGGGGAGGATAGAAAAGAAATTCACTAGAGTCAACATTCTCGATCAAAGTGTCTATTTCACAGTTCCTGAGACATGTGAAACAAAACACCTTGGAAATCCACACCTTTATGAGTCTTGAGGTTCATTTCGGAGGAAAAACTGTACACTGAAAACCATGTGTATGTTTTAAAAATGCTAAAAGCATACACAGAAAAATAGGCACAGATGCACTTTAATTAGTGTATTTAAAGGGCATACAAAAGTAAAGTACACACAAAAGTAAAGATGAGTAAATTTTTAAAAATTATGTGCAGAAAGCATTCAAAATTCCCTTCTGGAAATTACAAACAGAAGACTCCTCCAGACAGGACAAATTTCTGTTGTACTGAACTATTTTCTGTCAATTTTCTGAACCAAGCTCAACATTTTATTCTCACTCTCAAGTGGGTTTCCTTTTTGTTCGAAGATACCACAGAACACTATATTTCCTTCTTTTTTCCAGAACATTATATTTCTTTATTTCTCTTTTAGAGATATAGTACTATAGTGCATCCATTGAAATGGCATTTTTGCACTATAGCATTATATCTCTTTCAAAAGATCAGAGAGGAGGAAAGTTACCGGTACCCTGAAAATTATAAGACCACTTCAGCAAACCATGTTCCACTTTTAAGGAAAAATATTCAGGAATCCTAGTGCAAATCCACAAATTAACTACAAACAACCATCCAAAAGAGTGGAACGAGTGGTAGTTGTGTAGTTGGCAACAACTGGCAAAACTGAACAAAACTCAAGGAGCTTTATTGCAAGAACTCACACTTCTTTAAATGACAATGGAGGGATACTTTGCCCCTCTTGCTCCAGGTAGGGATATGTAGAGTTGAAATGAGAAGCTCAGCTAGTCTTGTCAAAATATTTCTCTGAAGTTTTTGTCCAGTGGGAATACCTAGGGGAAAAAAGATCTAACTTTCGTTTTTGGCTAAAGGTGGTGTCAGTTTTGAGATTCAGTAACCTTAGGTCAGTTTTGAGATTCAGCAACCTTAGGTTCAGAACCAGCCAAGATCACCAGGAAGAGCCCAGTAAATATGACTATTTCAAGTTTCCTTGCAGCACTCTTGTTTTCTGAACAATGTAAATTTCACCTTTGTATTACAAATTAATCCCATTCAATCTCATTTGTTTAAAATAAATGTGATTTATAGTTTCTAATAGTCTTTGTGGTGTATTAAAACAAATGTAGTCTACTGTGTCTGGATTCCCCCTCTCCATTTTCAGTGAGATTGTAAGCAAGTATATATTTGAGATGTAAAGAGTGCTTTCTAAGATGCAAAGATTGATCAACGGCCAGTGTGCCATAATGGTTAGTGTGTGGGATTGGGACCTGTGAGAGTCAGATTCTAGTTGAATTTGAACCATCAATCCTGCATCCCCCCAAGGTAGCGTACCTGTACCTGAAGCTGCCTCACCCGTCTATTCTGTGCTGTGCAATGAGCAGGCAGGCTCAGAGAAATGCCTGGCTACATCCCTGTAGCCAGACGCAGAAAGATAACAGCAATGCTGAGGCCCCGGAGGACACCCGACAGATCCCAGCACTGATCTCATTTGGCTCAGAGGAAGACTGGGGCAAACAACTTTGATAGATTCCCCTTAGGGTTGTCATAAGTCAGAAATAATTTGAAGGCACACAGCAACAACATGGGGATGTAGGCAGACAGTTCTCTAAGTCTCCCTGCCAACCACGGAAAGACTTTGTGGGGTGGCTTCAAGGGCTTTTCAATAAGTTGAGGACAGGGGCTTTGAGCACTGTGGAGGGAGGAAGAAAATACCAACCCCTGGCAGTGCCCAAAGAGAACATCCACACACATAAGGGAAACATACACATTTGGATATGTCTTACAGAATTCTAAAGCCACCCATATTCTCTCAGACTGACCTACCTCATAGAGTTGTGTAGAAAGATAGCCTTACATGCAGCTGTTTTTCTCACTGGAGTAAAGATGGGATATAAACATAATAAATAAAGATTTGCACTCTTGGCAATTTTTGTTACAGTTTTGTTACAGTTCTAATATAGCTTGGGACCTACAAATTGAACTGTTCTTCTGTTTTGCTGTGGATCAATAGAAACAAGCCATAATTCTTTAATTCAAATGCATATCAGCTTGTCTGCCCAAACTCACTGAATTATAACATTGTGTGTGTGTGTGTGTGTGTGTGTGTGTGTGTGTGTGAAAGAGAGAGAAAGAGAGAGAGAGAGAGTTGGGGGGGAATGTATCTTCATTTGAAATGAAATGCTATTTCCCTGATTTCCTCCATTCTAAGGAAGTCTCAGAGCAAATATTGAAATGTTAATGCAATAGAGTAGTTAGAGATGTTGGGGACTTATCCTGACTATACATACACAATGTTGCGATTTTTAAACTAACTGATAACATGCAGGAGGGACCGCTTGGGTATCCAACACTTCTCAGCACTTGCAAAGGCAATTACAGTGTTTGAAAAAAAGACAGGAAAGGAAACAGAAAGCTTAATTCCACTCCAGATCTGAAAACTGTGTACTGCTATAAACACTCTCCCTCTTCCCTGCCTCAAAGCAGAATATAATGCAAATAAGATGACTTGGAGCTTGGAAATGTTTCTTTATGGGGAAACATTTAGAAAGGATTAGGCAGCAACTATAAAGAAAACAAACTGCTATTTATATTCTTGCATATACAAATAAGAAGCAAGCACCGAAAGTCAAGAGGAAACATTATCAAAACACAGACAAGTCTGAAACAAGTGGGACATGGCCCCATCAGCATCTACTAGTAAGGATGGCTACCTATCATATGTACTATGAGGGCCAGTATGACTGTCCCTTTCAGTTCTAGGGAGCATGAGTAGAAGGGTGCAGTTGCATTCACATCCTGATCTCTGTTTCCCATGGACAACTGGTTGGTTGCTTTGTGGACAGAATGTTAGGCCATTTCTGCACTACACTGTCATAGTGCTACTATTTCATTTTCAACATCCTGTGGAATTCTGGGGTTTGTAGTTTACTGAGCTCTCTGGCTGAGAATTCTAAATGCCCCTCCCTAAACAGCAAACCCTAGGATTCCATACAACGTTGAAAGTGGAATAATAGCACTAGAACAGTGCAGTGCAGAAATGCCCTTAGACTAGATAGGCCTTTGGTCTGACCCAAGCAAGGATTTTCTGTTTCAGCAAGCATTTATGGGCTGAAAAAGTGATTGCTTTGATTAAATATTTAATGTTGCCTCTTGTTTATATTTGATTGGTATTTTTTAAATGAATGCACTATTGTTTTATAATTGCACTTGTTCCCATTGTCAATGTTATCTTAGCTGTCTCTGGTCTGTAAGTCATGATATGTGATACAGATATGAAGAAAAAAATATACATAAATAAGACATAACTAAGAACTCTGGACCCTAACCCCGTCATCCAGACAGCTGACCCACAGCAGTGGCCCATCAGGATTTCCTGATTCAATGGGGTTAATTGCCCGTTGGGCTGAAGAAGATGATCACTCATCCCAATTCTTTGGAAAAGGTAATAATCTATTGAGTCTGGAGTTCATTAAAATTGCATTAAGAGGGCTTTGATTTCCTGGTATGATCTAGACAGCCAGCAGTGAATTTCTCAGCAGCATTCACAGATATCAGTGTACTGCTAGAATAAAAATAGTGTCCAGCTGGGTTGTCAGATGGGATGTTGACCTGAATAAAAGTGAAAACTCTCAGTTTCTCCCCATCTCCATTTTAAAAACACTGAATGAACTCAGGGTAATAACAATTATAATGATCAGAGATTGGAAAAGTTATTTTTTGACACTACCATCCCAGTTGGGGATTTGGGAAGATGTGGTCTAAAAGCAGCCATTTTTCCAAACTGTGATAGAAACTGAAACCATATTTATGGCAATGTTGTACAAGCTTTATTGTAAGCATTTCTTATGGCAAATTTCACCATTGTGTTTCATTGTCATCATCACCATCACCATCATCATCGTCATCATCATCAATTGTTATTATTTAATTTTAATTGAAAGTAACATAAAGCAACAAAATTCAACAGAATGAAATAAAATTTACAGAATTTCTTAGCAAAATGTCCACCACATACACACACATGTTTTTCTAGCCTTCACATGAAGGTGTCATTCTAAGCACCAACATAAGAAGCGGTGCATCAAGATTACCTCTGTTTTGTGTCTTTCTAAATCGAGAGTAATGTGACTGAATCATCTGTTAATTTCTAAAAATAAGGAAATGCAAATGTATTTATTTTATCATATAAATATTTTTAAAATGAATTTTAATCTACATTGATTTATATTGTTAGAGCATCTTCCTCTTATATATTGTTTTTAAACCCAACAAATTGATTAAATTTAAGGAAATGTTTGTGGTTTTCAGAGGTTAGACAATATGCTATATTACTATTACCCATATTGTGAGATGGTTTAATCTTCCTAATCTTTGAACCTATCATAAATACATATTTAGTAACACAAGTAAAATATTGGCTGGCTGAAGCAGAATTTAAAATATTAGGGTGATCCAAAATAGAACTGGCTATGGTAGCTAAACAGCAGAGTTAGACTGCACTAACAAAAATGTTTCTTTTTCTCTCCCCTCACTACATGCCATCACCTATAGTAATAATTACTAAACAGTTGGGGAAATCACTTTTCAGGCCCAGTGTTAAAGAGGACTGGAAAGGAAGAGAGTAAAGGATATCCAGAACTTTTATTGGTAACAGCTGTTAATATCTTAATGTAGCGTATGGGATAGAATGTGTGGGGACCATTTTTACCCTGCCATGCTGCTACAGAAACGTTCATTTTCATCAGAATCCATCTCAAAATAGGAATCAGAAGTGATTTCATATTACTTCTGCTTTCCATTTTGAGAAAGACTGCAACAAATTGGAGGTTTATGGAGGGGAGAGTTCTGTTTAATTTGTATAGTACCGAGAGATGTTTTCATGTGTTTTCATATATTGAAGGGATTTTCTGCACTGTTTTCATGTGAAAATCAGGCCAAAATTTACACTGAATTTTTAAAAATGGATGCTTTCAAGGGTTGGCAGTATTCTGTACTTGCACACAGCAAGTGACAAGAGAGTCAGATTATCATAGGAGAAGCAGCTACTGGTAAATTTATCCAGTTCAGTTCATGCACAGGTTATCCAGGAAGTTCACTGAAGATGAAGAAGGCCTGACAGTGGCAGAGCTTGGAGTGTGTGGAGTGGAGGGGTGTGAAGGGGCATGGCCACTGTGTGTGGGGGTGTGACTGTGGTGTGTAGGGGTGTGGCTGTGGTGCGTAGGGGCATGGTCAGAGCATAAAGGGGCATGGCTATGGGCCAGGACGCCCCAGAAACATTGCCTCCAGGGGCAAATTACCCGCTTGCCTCCCACTTCCCTATGTGACTGGGGCATGGGGATAAGGTCTCAGACAGTCCAGGAGTGGTTGCACCAAGCCAGCAGTCCAGATAACCAAAGCTAAAGAGGATAAGAGAAGGAGGCATTAAATGTAGCCAGCTCAGAGGTCAAAAATCCCAAGAAACAAACAAACACCAGGAACACTACTAGTCAAAGATGTTGAATGGTTGTGAGGACTCCTACCAGATGCTGGGAGATTTATTATTCTGGATGCTTGATTCAAGGTTGGAGTCAGCATCTGAAACCAGACATTCCTTGCAATCCAATTCCTCTGCATCAGATTCCTCAGATTACAGAGGGTAAATTATGACAGACAGGTAGGTTCCAGGCACCCCACGCAGACCACAAGCTGTGCTTGCTACACCCTAGTCTTAAGCAGACCCCCATCCCAGAACCCATTGACATAGGTGTCTGTCCCTATGATGAAATCACTTTCCATAGTTGTGCCAAAATTCAGAAGACACCAGAGACTGCAACTAAAGATTAAACAAAGCTGTTATGCATATAAGCTTCTGGATCAAGACCAAGCTGGATGACGAGACTTGGGACAGAAGAGTGTGGCTGCTCAGTTGCAGAAGATGTAAATACTCCCTTTCATGAGTACTTCTTGTAGTCCAGTCCAACTAAAAAAATCACACCTCAGTGCCTGATTGCCCAGTCCAGCTGAGAGTATAAGAAAGGGGCATGCAGTTGTACAGTAGCCCCTTCTTGTTAGTGTCACACAGCTGGAAAGCACAAGTCTGGCAGGCCTGGAGATGGGGACCCAAGTAAATTTGGATTCAGATCTGTTTCCATATAACCATCTCATTCACTGGGTAACTTCCATTTTCTCATTGCTCATAAATCCATTATGTGGAAAACCTGAGTAAATAAGAGTATGATTTAACTAAGCTACTAACTTAAGATAATGTCTTCAAATCCTTCCGTGAACTGCAGGTGGGATAGCAGTTATGCCACCTTCCCCCAATGTACTGTTGCAATACTTGCAACTTAAGTAGAGTACTGCTGAAAAATTTGGTCCAGATATACTAAGTGCAACTGATCCTCCAGAATGTACCCAACTGGTATGAAAACCATTGTACATATAACAAATGTATCTCAATATGAGGTTATTAAAAATCTGTAGCTTTTAATTTAGAGGCTGTTAGGGGCTGATGCAACACCAGCTAAGAATCAAGCTAAGTCTGTAAATAAAGAATAACTGGAAAGTTCTTTGCAATCAATCAAATTATCTTCGTTGGATACAAAACAGTGGGTTTAAGGAAAAAAATGTTTATGATTTATTGAACAATATTCATCTATTGTGTTTGGACATAGAAGATAGGTGCTGGAGATGTAGACAACTGGCAGCCAATCTTGTACATTTTATATTATCATGTCATTATTACTCTGTTTTGGACAAAAATGAAGAATTTGTTCCATGTTTAATCCATTCTGGACAATGAAACAAGCAAGTGAAAAGACTGGGATATTTTGACAAAATTATACTAATGACAAACTTTGTAAATTTACAAAACCAGAACATCCCAATTATTAATATCTGGATTCAAAATTTTCTACCATTTATTTTAAAGGGAAAAAAATAACAATTACCAGGTTTAAGGCTATTCAGCATAATTCTTTTCAAACTCTGTGCAGAACAAATCATATTCCAAAAACTATATGGGATAACCATATGTTGTTGCAAGGTATCAAGATTTTACTTTCTCCTTTTCCCCCATTTTCGTGCTTAAAACAATTGTGATCATTATTAATTTATCTTGTTATACTGGCAAATGTGAAATTGTAATGTGTGCTGTGAGAAATGGGATGGAGATTATCAATAATTCATTTCTGAAAAATAGGTACAAGTTAATTATGATAGTGGAGAGTTTGCAAAGGGATATAGAAAGAAAAAAAAAGTTAATTCATTTTCTATACCCAGAATGTAATTTTTTCCATGTTGCACTCTTGACGTGTTAACAGCAGGCTCTCATAGGAGGCACATTGTTCATAGAATGCCAAAGAAGATGTTGGATGATGACACCCTCCAAAATAACTTTGAAGGTTGTTTTCAAGGTCACTGACTAGTATTCTGTATTATTTGGACTACTTTTGGAAGTACTGTAGGGCCTGGGGTAGGCTACTTTTTTTGAAGACTACATTTGGAAAAATTGTTACAGTTCTAAATATAACAAAATGATTTAGATACATTATGCACCAAAAAACAAGGCAAACACTTGAATATTCATACAGTCCCAGCATCTCATCCAGTTTGGTTGTAAACAATAGGCGTACGTAAAGTTTTGGAAAAATTGTTATGACACAGAGATACATTCATTTAAGAGGACTGTGTGATTAAGAGGCATATCTTTGACAGGAAGTAAGCCCAAACAAATACGCAATTTAAACTCTGTCCACAGTACAGGGACTCTATTTTCAGACAAAATTCCTAGTGTGGTGTAAGAAATACCTATAATTTTGTAATGCTATTTATATACTTACATGCTCCTGCAGTAAAGTAAGTGCAGACATTGTTTACCATTCATGCTGCACTAAAAGCATATAAATGTTTAAGTGCTTCTTCCTCAATAAAATTAACATTAAAATATTTGGGGTTGATTAAGGCAGCTTCTGCAAGTAGTCAAAACATCAGCACATGGAAATGAAGTTCTCTGAAGGGTTTATATGCATTTACTTTGTCTGAAAACTTAGCCTGGAATATCTACAAAAACAGCAAGTTGAATCAAACTCTCTGCTGAAGTAAAGGATGTATGTACATATACACACACTTTCAGTATGGAAGTAAATCATAAGGCTCATTTCTCTCACACATATAGAAAAAAAGAGGGGCTTATTATCCCTCTGTCTCCAAGAGCTCCTCACATGCAGTAAACAGTTTGCTGAGGGAGCTGCTGTTAGGTGGCAGAGTGCTGGTTACAGCTGAGATGTTTTAATTTATTAGTGTTTTTTTTTTTTTTTTTGTTATATTGTTACCACGCTTATGATATGTCTGGTGAGAGTGCTAGATATCTCTTGATATCAAACTTATTTGGCCTTTATGTGACCTTTCTCTGCCACCCCACTTCACGTGTTTGCAGAGGTCCACTGGACAAGCATGTAATAGGCGTGGCCGTTAACGGTTGTACATTCCAAACCTCATTCAGGCAGGCAGCTTAATGCCTCTCCGTTGCTTAAGGGACCACTCCTTCTTGCAAACCGGCCTTGCTCAGCGCGACTTTGCAAAGATGCCCGGCCGAGTGCCGAGCCATTCCTTTATGTTGGGCCATTTGCATACTGGCCATACTATTGTCATCAAGCGCTAAGCCCATCATGTAAAATCTAACCTTTTCCAATGCCTTTGTCCAGCTACAAATTTCCTTTGTTCTCACCGAGCATGGCATGGCCTGTAGGTAAAATCCACCCTATAAAAACCTCCCAGTTCCGAGCCTTCCTTGGACTACTTTGGACTTCCATCCCAACTTGCTGTCGGTTTGTCCAGTGAGCTCCCCTCAGTGAACCGCGCTGAGTTTCTTCCCCAGCAACCTCCGTTTCTCTCCAGGACTATGAGACCAGGTATCGTATTGCCCATTCCCCCAAAACTCTCTATTTCTATTTCTCAGTTAGTGTATGTCGTGTCTTTCGTGTTGTTTGTTTTCAATAAAATATTATTTGTCGCTTTAAAACTTGTCTTAGCCGCTCTCTGACCTGATGCTGTATACATAGGGTTAAAAATCCTAGCTAAAGTTACGCTGCCTCTCATTAGCTTAAGAGAGTGCTCGAGTCTAATTTCCCCCATCTTGTGTTTTTATTTGGTAATTTGGGCGTCCCTCCCAGGACCCCCACAATACAGGGTAATAATATGTACATGATTAGTGGCTATTGTGTCATACAGGAAATATGGAAGCTATTAGTATTAGTGGTATTGTTATCACTATGGATAAAAAGGTAGTATAAGATCATCTGGACATTGCCATTTCAAAAGACATCAATTATCTGGATTGTTTCCAGAGAAAGGCAACAAAAGACAATGATGGGCCTTAAGAAAGTTCTATAAGGAAGGAATTGAGTGGAGTTAGCTTAGAGAAGAGGCAGCTAAGAGGCATTGGGACACATTCTTCAAATATCTGAAGGGGTGTCACATATATAGTGGGGTAATTTTTCCCCTATTGCTCTTGATATTATAATGTGCTTTGGGACAGCCTGATCTGGAAGGTGATGCACTCTCTGTCATTAGAGATTTTTAATATAAAAACCAAAGCAATTAAAAACACACAAGACAATGGCCAGCACACATCTTGTTAGATACCAGTTTACATACCAAAAGCCTGCCCGAACAAAAAGGTGTTTGCTTGTTGACAGGAGGTCAGTGGGGAGGGAGGTAACCTCATCTTCCTTGGCAGAGAGCTCTGGAGTCTGAGAGTGACCACCAAGAAGGACCTTGATGCCTGTATTATGTGTAGATACAGGATGTGCCAATAGTAGGGTGCAGCTTCAACTGAAATAATATATTGTTAGATACAATACAGCAGCCCCTCACTTTTGTGAAGGCTTGGGGTTTAGACCCCTCATTAAAGTGAAAAAAAAAAACACGAATAACTCCCTTGCAGATTACTCTCTCATTTCCTTCTGGGGCTTCCTACTCCCATTCTCTTGCCTATTGCCTCAGTGTGAGTTCTCAGCACCAGATCCAGAGGCAAGAAAACAGGAATGGGGCCCCATAGGGGCAAAGGAAGGCTTACATAAGCCTTCCCCCATTCCAGTGCCTATTGCTCCAGTGTGAGTTCTCATCACCATGGCCAGAGGCAAAGCAATGGGAGGGGGAGCTCTGGAGGGGAGAAGGAAAGCAGGCATGTGCCTCTTCTCCATTTCCTTGCCTTTTATCTGGGTGCCTGCCTTTCTTCTCTGTGCCTTGCGAAACACAAGAGAATGAGAGGAGGAAAATGGGGGGGCACATGTGCACCTCATGAATAATCAAAATCACAAAGGTCAAACCTGCAAATGTGGAGGAAGGACTGTCCTTTTCACTGAAAGCTGTTTACATCTGCGACATTAACTATTGTCCCCTTAGATTCCATGGATTCCATAGGATGTTGAAAGTGGAATAATCGCGCTATAAGAGTGTAGTGCGGAAATGACCCTGGTTTAGACCTGGGTACCTGTTCTCCCCACCATGCCTTGGCCCTCTTCCCACAGAGACCCACTTACATTTTGATATTTGTGATTTTCCCAATTTTGGAGCTGCAGTGGGGTCACACTCCTCTGTCTCCAACATCTGGGCATTGAGTGTGGTTCTCTGCAATGGAATTCCAGTATGCAAGCAAGCTCCATGTGACAAAGTTCAGAGATTCTTTCCCCAGTAACTTCTTACTGAGTTACTGCATGATGGGGATTTAAAATCAGTAGGTGGTGGTCGCTAGGTGATCTCCAGGGGCAAAGTGGGGTCCCATCTCCTACACGAGGGCAGGAGACAGCATTGAGTAAGAGAATAACCCCCCCCTTTCCCTCACAGCTTCTTATCTGGGGGAACCTTCACTCTTGGTGATTCTACTCAGGCCACACATCCTCTTAAAAACACAGCATCTGGTTCTTTTCCTCCTCCACCAGCCACTGCCTTGCTAGCTAAGGACAGCTAGCAGCCCAATTTCTCAGCACCACAAACCCTCTCCTGATGCTTCCTCCCACCCAAGGAAGCAAATGGGAGAGAGAGAGGAAGTAAAGGGTCACCATGCCAACCCACCCTCTTTCCCTTTCCTTTTCCTGACCTGGGCCATTTCCACACTATGCTCTTGTGATAATGGGGCTTCCCATTATCTAGACTTGGCTGAAGGGGGATACTTCCCTCTTCAGATAAACCAAGGGTTAATGAGGTGTTGGGGTTAGGTTACATTTTTATTGTGGGTCAGCCTCACAGGTCATGGGGGGAGAATTGCCCAATCAAGGGGAAAGAGGTGAGCATCTTCGAGATGCTTCGAGATGCTTTGAAGGAGAAGTTATAAAAATTCTTGAGAGGCCATGTAGCAGAGAGACAACAAAGGAACCTCCTGGAGATGGGATCTGTGCCAGTAGTAGGCTGCAGGCTCTAGGCCTTGCCTCCTGGGCCCTTGTTGCACCTTACCTTTGTCGTGGCAGTGGGGAGTGGCGCTCATGCGAGTAGCCGCTTGCGCGAGTCGCTCACGACAGCCCTTCTGCCTCCTGCATCGGCTTCCTGGTAGTGCAACCGTCGCACTAGCGCCCCGCCCCTTCCGCAGCGCAGCGCAGTCTGGGAGCTGTAGGCTGCACTGGGGGAAGGAAGCACAACCGGACCGGCTTGCTGAAGCACCGCACGCAGGTAGATGCGCGAGGGGGCCACGAGCATTGCACGAGCGCGCAGTATTTTCAGCTAACAGCCGAAAATAAAAAAATGCGCACACGCCCCACTTTAGCCTCGTAAGCGTTGCGCGAGTGGGAGTGCATTGTACGGAGCGACGCTCCCATTCATGCGATGCTCAACGGGCGCTCGCGCAAAAAAAATGCATGCGAAAAGGGCTCTGGTCTCATTCTTCTCTTAGACTTTCTAAGCCTGTGAACCCAAATGTGAGTAACTAGAATATTAGGTAGTTAGTTGCGTTAGGGCTTTTTATTATTTTGGAGGTTGGCTGATCTTAAGAATGTATCTGTTTTTATAACTACTTGTAACTTAAGCATACCTGGGAGGGGGGAGCCTCTCATGTGTATTATTGTCTTGTTTACTTGCATGCCTTAAAATAAATGCTTTTCTGTAAAACCTCTGTTTCCTCTCCATTCCCATGCCATTCTTCAGCACACACTTAAATAGAACTTCTCTCACTCAGAAGGAGGAGGGAAAGGAAAGGTCCTTAAGCATAGAGATTGGCAATTCACTGACAGGGTCCCACTGTCCTGTTCAGTTACAAGTTAATTCAGTATATTCAGAATTCAGTGGGTGGTGGCAGTATGAGAATTAGTGAATGCTGGGGAATTTCCTGCTCCTTTTCAAGGGAAGAAGTCAGCCTTGGAAGGCGGGGCTGGAAGTAAACTCAGTATGACAACTCTTATAGCATGGCCCCTCCCTAAACTGCAAACTCCAGGATTCCATAGGATGTTGAAAGTGGAATAATCGCGCTATAAGAGCATAGTGCGGAAATGACCCTGGTTTAGACCTGGGTGCCTGTTCTCCTCACCATGCCTTGGCCCTCTTCCCACAGAGACCCACATACATTTTGATATTTGTGATTTTTCCAGTTTTGGAGGGGGGGTCCTGTGCCCCTAACCCTAATGAATGTGGTGGGCCAATTGTATCTTATTTTTCATTTTTTTAAAAATATACTAAATTAATATTTTTCTTTACACTTGGAGTGAAGATCTGTTTCACTCAATGTATATTTAGTCTCTTATTGGGATGTTGTGTGATCCTCATATTTTCTGCTTGGTTTAGATTTTCTTTTGATAATCCATTTTATGATGCTTTATTGATGAGTAGAAATTCAGTATACAAAATACTATGGGGATGACCATAAGGTATTAATTTTCCAAATTGCTTCCTTTAGATCCAACTGCAAATTAAGTCTGTGGGCTAGAAGAAAACACACACACACACACACCTCTGATTCAGTTATAAGCTGAAAATAGA
The DNA here is from genome assembly GCA_948474755.1 of Ctenosaura bakeri. Lineage (NCBI taxonomy): Eukaryota > Metazoa > Chordata > Lepidosauria > Squamata > Iguanidae > Ctenosaura > Ctenosaura bakeri. The sequence continues at coordinate 105,700 of CAOLHI010002027.1, forward strand.
TTTATGTCTTGTTTAAAACTCTTCAGCCTCAGAGATGTAAACACTGACAAAATGTAGCATTTTTGAAAGGAGCTACTCAGCGGTTACAAGATGCTCTGAGCATAAATTCAGGCTATGAATCAATAGAAAACTGTAGTTGAAGTATCCTGCTGTCTATTTATTAAAACAGTGACTTGCAGTATTTTAACCAGGAACTTGGGAGATCAAATTTTGCAAAGAGGTATGGCTAAAATTATGAAGGAGTATCTTGAAGTATATGTATATTTTAGGATTTTGTCACAGAAAAAAATGACACCATGGACCTTTACTTTCATTGCTTCAGATTGTTTTCTTGTAGTAGTAAGCTGCTTTTTTTTTTTTAAAAAAAAGTTGTATACAGGAATAGCAACTTTAGTGCACAGTCTTGCACTTATGCAATATCTGTTTAGCCCAGCAGAGCTTGTGAAGCAGAACTGAGTGTGTAATAAAATGAGAACCGAAGACTGTGGTGAGAAAGGCAGAATGAACAGCTCATATTTTCTTTGGCTTTTTCTGAGTCTGGATTTGGGGGAAAAAACTTTTTCTGAGACTACAACTCCCATAATCCTCAAACAGTAACCATATTGGCTGAAAGGTACTGGGTAGTCCAAATACTAACTTTTCCAAGATTTGCATTTTCCACTGGTTATGAAAACTGTAAGAAGGAGAAAGATTATTAGGATAGCATTTAGTTTTTCAAAATCTTATAATTCAGCATTTATAGGATAATTTAATAGGCAAAATACTCAGAAGTATTATAATAGTGCTGCATGGATGCTACCATTATTCTTTTGGAAATGGCATACTATTTTTTTAATTTTTTTTCTAAATAAAGCATCAGTGTCACCTTTGAAAATAAATTTATTTGCTCTATTGTTTAGGGGGAAAAAAAGAAAAATTCAAGTGCAGAATTTGAAATGTTGCTAAATTTTGAATCTATGTTTTAAATGTTTCAGTTCTTACAATGTATTTGTTTATAGGCCATTGTGAATCAGCTGAAGCTTAGGTTGTGTTCTTTAGCTTTCTGCTAGTATGGTTTGCACAGGTTATGCAGCATATAATTTATATGTATTCTAATCCACTCAGGAACACTGTGTACATGAAGAAAACAGCTTCGGATTGTATTTGCTAGTTGAATGGGGAAATGATTCTCATGTATGGGGTTCTCCTTTTTTATGCCAGAACTAAACTATATACCATACAAGGAAAACTTTGTGGCAACTAAGATCCATCTGTGGAGTTCTATAAAAATTGCTAAGTTCACAGTTTTCTTTCAAACAACTGGTTGGTGGCATTTTAACATTTAAAAATCTGTTTCTCTATGCATGTGTTTTGGATGGGAGAATGGGATACTATTTAACATGTAAACAAAGGCCTATTAATATTATGCTTTAGTGATCGTTGTATTCCCTGGAAAATGAGTCAGAACTTTTACTAAAACATCATTGGGAAGAGTGTCAGGAAAACCATTTCCTGTGGTTTACAGTGGCAAGTTTTCGAAGGCTTCAAAAGCTCCTGAAATACTATATTATATTCATCAACACAGATAGTTATTTTCTTTACAAGATATGACTCATTCATGGATCACTGGCATGGCAAACATTATTTCTCTAGTCTTTTGTATAATGGCTTGATGCTGGCGGGATGGGTCATTCTGCAATTAAGTCCAAGGTTGTTTTCAAGATAATTTCAGTTGTTTCTCTGTTCCCCTTAGTTTATCTGAACATATTCTCTGAAGAATTCCTCTCTGCCCCAAATGTGACCTCCACTTGTTTTCAAGGTAGTTGTGGACCCATCTAGTTAAGATCTAGGAGCCTAAATCTGGAAAGACAAAATGCTTTTTATTCTCTCTGTGAAAGCATGAGGAAAGTGGTTAATGGGAAAACAAAAGGTTACCCACAATCTGTCCCTCCGCACCTCTCTCCAAGACCTGATTGGGGTCAATATAAAGGCTGCTTTACTAAGTGGAAAGAAAATTCCATCTTGACCTATGAGAATGATTTTTGATGTTTGAAATAACAATTAAAAATACACATGACATTTGTATAGCCAAATACTAGTCCTGCCTGCTTTGGACTTTTATAAAATGGTGTGTGGTTTCAATTGATGCAATACTAGAAGCTGTAGAAGAGTGATCTTATTTTCCAAAAACAGAAGAAAAACATTCTGACCAGATTGTGCTCTTGTCATTGGTAAGGTCTGTGAAACACAATGTGTTTCATATTTTATGCTAGCTATGACTGGATTCGTCTGCAAAGTAGGTCTGAGTGGTTTGTGGGGAAATCTTTACTTCTTAATACCAACAAATGTATCATAACAAAATTTATAATACTTTCTGTATCTAAACACACACACATACATATGCACACATTTTAATTTATTAAAATACAATGTACACTAGTAGGAAATCTACTAAACTCTATGTGTTTCTTTTATGCCACATCTCATTTGGGTGTGCAGCCCTAGAGAAGTTTGCCAACTGGAACACTGACCTCAGAAGGGCTAAGTTTTTTCTGTTCTGAAATCGGTTCCATTCACTGAGTTTCTGCTACTGCTTTTATCCTGGATAGAGTGTTTAAATTTAGCATGGTTTGCCCTTAAAATATATTTACGATTATGATTTTAATGTTGCTGCTGAGATGCTTTTGGGACTGTGTTTTTGTGTGTGTGTGCATGTGCCTCTTTGTATCTGGGCATTCATCCAAGTTTCTTTATAGTGGAAGGTAGTGTATTACTAGCAGAGACATGTAGCTCCATGAGTGTTCAGGTAAAACCCTTTTTTTTCCCTTTCAGAAGCATGAATGTCAATAGTTTCTTTATGAGGTAAAATATAGTCAAAGTAGATTTGAGTTGCTACTGAGGTTGGTGCTAACCCTGCTTACCTACCCCTAATGATTCCTCTGATCCAGCCAATAAGAAGCAAAGCTACAATTATTGAAATAACCAGATGCCTTTGGCATAGCCTGTTCCAGGTGTTTAGTTCTTGCTTATCATACCGTGCAACAGTATGTTGTGAATGCCGCAACAGTGGCTGATATCCTGCAATGGAAGACAAGGCTAAGCCTTCCAATGTTTTCGCAAAACTTACCTTTGAAGTCATGAAGCCTCTTCACAGAGGAATTTCCAGTTGCTGGAGTGCAGGGCATAGAGTGATAACATATCCTCTCCCAGTAGTAGGGCATGATGTGACAAGTATCTGGACACATCATCGCACTATCCTGCTCTCCAGTGCCTTGAAAATTCCTCTTTTGGGGGGTACATGGTTTCAAAGGTAGGTTTTGGAAGGCGATTTTGGTCACTGTAATAACATGACAATCATAAATGTGAATTTGTATAATTATGATGTCATAGGTTGGGCTGATGACATCTTAATTACTGAACAGGATGTCAACCAAAACATTGCAACATGCAATTCCTCTTATTCTTGTTTTCTGGCTGGTTATTATTAGTAGCCAGCCTATTATTTTCATTCCATTCATTTACCCTTTCCTCACTATCTTTTTCCCACTGCCTTCCCAACAGTGTTTAGCATTGGATACCTAGTTTCATATACAGTGATGCAACAGTGGATAAAGAGCCAGTGTGATGTAGTGGTTCACACTGGAATGAATGATGAGCCAGATTTTGGTCCCCACCAAGCTATGAAATTAATCAAGAGACCTTCTGCAGGCCACTCTGTCTCAGTCTCACCCTATCTCAGAGAGTTATTGTTGTGATAAAATGGGGAGAAGAACTACAGTCAGCCATCCATATTTGCAGATTTTACTTTCACAGATTTGATTATTTGCCAGTTTCTCCAACCTGTGCCTCCACACCTTGGGCTGTTCTTTCCTGGGGGAACCTTCCCTCTTGACAGCTCTGACCAGCCATGTAGCCCTCTAAAAACTGCCTCTGGTCCTTGTCCACCTCCTCCTCCTCCTCCATCAGCTGCTCTCTGGCCAGCTAAGCTCGATTTCTCAGCATCACAAACCCTCTTCCAATGGCTCCTCACACCCAAGGAAAGAGATGGGCAAGAGAGAGGACGTACAGGACCACTATGCTGACCCAATCCCCTTTCCCTTTCCTTTCTCTGACCTAGTTTGGACGCTGAGTGCTCACTCTCCTCACCCTGCCTCAGCTCCCTTCCCACACATACACACACATTTAGATATTTGTGATTTTTGCAAGGGTCCTGTAGCCCTAACCCTGGCAAATGCGGAGGGCCAAATGTATTTTACACTGCCTTGAGCTCACTGGAAGAGAGGAGGGATATAAGTGTAACGAAGGAATGCATACATAAATAAATACCCTGGCATGTGGACCACAGATGTTAGAAGATTGAAGTGATGGGTGTGGTTCCTTCTTCCCAGTATGTGTTCAGTGCATGCATAAAGGAGGAACATGTCCCCACATCTACAGACTCGTAGATCATTACACTTGCTTATACATGGTTACTGATGACTACACACTGTTTCACAATTGCTTGCAATATGCTCAGACTGTGTTTTTTTTAAAATACGAGTGACCACAGCACCATGTACACTGATTGACTTTTGAACAATACATATCTGTTTGCAGTGACTTATCCTCCCATGTGAGGAAAATCAAAAGCCTGTGCCAATCAATCTTCCAGGAAGGATCACTCTTGAGAGTGAGTATACTGTATTTGTAAAAAGCAGAGTTGGTGCTATTGCTAGTGCATACATTTCAGAATTCAGCAAAGGGTTTTTACTGCTGCAATTCTGCTTGAGCAGTAACTTGCCAGAGTCAAATAGGATTAGGAAACATGCAAGCATTTCTAAAACTGAGGCACAGGAATTTTATTTGTAACAGAAACAGAACTTGGAAACATGCTTAGGTTCCTGAGCAGGAAAAGTTATTTTTTTGATTCTTTTAGTTGTAATGTTTGGGGGGAAAAAAAATTAAAAGGCATGCTTGCTCACTCTGAAGGTAGAAGCCTTTCTCCTACATTATATGTTTTAGGGGGCTGACAGTGTCTTTGCATTTGTGAGAGAAAGGCTCTCTGTTTATGTTCCCCTGTAGCTGCGCTAAAACCAATCTCAGTTTATGATTACATATATATGATCCTGGCATCTATGCAACCATTTTACACATTATGCAAAATGAGGTGGTAGAAATCTGGACTATGCTACTTTAGATTGTAGGTGAATGGTATTTTTTTACTTTTTAAATCTTCCTTTGATTGCATTAAACTTGAGCCTGACATTAAACCAATGGTGGGAAACCTAAAAATGTGGCCTTAGGGTCCCAGTCTAGTCCTCTAGGATTTACTTGGTAGTTACCGGTACATCATTTTCCTCTTTATGCTAGTGACTTCCTCATAACATTGATCCTTGAACAAGGACATTACAAAGGAAGACTAGAAAAAGAAACAGCTGAATTGATTTGTGTTCACAAATTCCAATTCATTAGCAGAGGTATGAACAAAGACAATGGCTTTATGGCACACTACATACATACAAGAGCCCTTGCTACTGCACATATAACAAAAGGAATCTTATCAGTGAAAGCTTTAAACCCTGGCAAACTGATTTTCAGCAGGTAGATTTATTGCTTTCACACATCAACGTTAACTCACCAATGTAAAGATGCGAAAGACTTCATCACCTCACTCAGCCAGCCCTTTGAAAACTTGGAGTAAGACACATGATTTGTATCTTTTTAGATCTTATGACATTCCATCCTATACCCACAATTGTATAGATATGCTTATACTTGAGGCCTTAATACCACTCACTGGTGCATCTGAAGAAGTGGGTTTATATCCACAAAAGCTCATGCTAAAATAAAAAGCTAAAATAAAAACCAGGTGCAAACACATTCCTTTTTTCTTCCCCTCTCTTTTTCCTTTTTTATGCTGCAGGAAACTAACACAGCTATTTCTTTCAAAAATTCTGTTTTTGTAAGTTTTTAAATAGGGTTTTCCCCATTCTAAAAAGCTGAAGTGCTTCTCCTATGGTTAGGTTATTGTCAGTTAGAGCATGCTGGTATTTTTTGTCCCACCCTGTTTCATTTTGCCCTGCCCTCCACTGGAATGCAGCCCCCAAGGACCTCTCTAAAATTGAATTTGACCCTCAGGCTGAGAAAGCTTCCCCACCCTTGTAATAAATCTTTGTGTGATGTGTTAGTTTGCAACACAGAAGGAACTTCCTTTCCTCCTATGGCATCATTACAAAAAATAGTACTCCATCTGCATTCCAGTTGGATACCATCCAGAATTCAACCACCTCACTCTATTAGCTCATCACCTGTATCTCATGTGAAGAAAAATGAATCATATTGGTCACACACATTCCATGACAATAACACGGAATTCTACAAGTGTGGAATTCTAACTGAAGAAAATACCCACCAGAAGATAAAAGGTCACTATTATCAGTCACTTGAATCCAACATGTTATGTAATTGTGGGTCATTCCCAATCGTCATTCAGTATAAAGCACTGAGTCCAAGATGCAAGCCAAGCAAATATATAGGTAAATAGAACAGAATATGGTGGTCTGTTTCATTATATATGTATCTCTCTATGTCTTGAATAAAAAAAATGAAATGAAATTTCACTTTCTAAATGTACAGAGAGACTTCAAATAATTACAGATAATAGAATGGCAGACATCTACCAAATTCTCAGCACTTTTAGTAGTACATCTTCCCTGCTTATGCATGTGGGGAAATTATCCAACTGGAGATATGGAGGGAAACCATAAGAGGAAATGGACAGGGGGACTATGACTGGTATCATTTGCTTCTAATTACCCCACTTACCCTGCAAGTTCCAATGGGATTGACAAAAGAATCAAGAAATACATATCTTGTATAGAATGCTGGTGATAAATCAGAGCATCTACTGACATTTTCACAAATTATATGCTTAAAATCAACATTTGTGTTTTTCAGTCTGTAATGCAAATGTAAATGAATAGCTGCATCAGCCAGTGTATACCATGAGCTCTTTAAAAAAAACACACCTATTTTATTTCTGTTCCAGGTAAAGAACAATCCCGCTTGTAAACAAATGGCACATAGTTGGCTCGAGATGTTCAAACACCCTTACAACCCTTGGAACACAATAATTAAAGAAAGGTATGTCAACATGTTTACAAAACTGTTAGCAGAACTGTAAAGGGTGACCTTCTGTTGCCTGTCTATGGTAGGAGCTTATGCTTAGAAACTCAACCTTTCTGCACTATGCTGTTATAGTGCTATTATTCCACTTTCAACCTCCTATGGAATCCTGGGGTTTGCAGTTCAGGGAGGGGTATTTAGAATTCTCAGCCAGAGAGCTCTTTGGCCTCAATAAACTACAAAACCCAGAATTCCACAGGATGTTGAAAGTGGAATAATAGCACTATAATAGTGTAGTGTGGAAAGGCCCTCAGTTGCGGAGTTAGTTCTCTCAAACTGTGGATGAGGACTCACATGATAAATGCTCCTCCATAAAAAGCAATATTCCTTCACTTAGAAAAGTAGCAACTCAGGCTTGCTTTCTCATATCCTAGTTTTCTAGGTGCAGGGATGTATGTATGTACATGCACATGTGTGCATGTGAGTGTGCACTCATGTGCTACTGAAAAAAAGTTTCTTCAAAGTATTCCCCACCTCAGTCAACATACGGGTCAATCCTCTTATTTTTAATTTGTCCAGAGGGCAGTTTGGTTTAAATGCAATGGTGGCACAAGTTCTGCAGACAGGGGACCTAAAATAAGAAAGAGGTTACACTATGCAGCACAGAGATGGCAAGTATTCTCTAGGAGGGAATTTATTTATTTATTATGGTATGTTATCACCTGCCTTTTTTATGTTTGTTTATTGTTGGAAGCCACTTTAGGTCCCACTCTGGGAGAAAGGCAGCATAGAAATATAACAAATAAATAATTTTTTAGCGGCATGGGTTCCCAAGGGGATGTCAATGTCTCTTCAAACGGGGTCATCTTTCGACTCAAAGTGAATTAAGGCCACTTCCTCACTAGACTGCTATAAACCACTTTCAACCTCCTATGGAATCCTGGGGTTTGCCGTTTAGGGAGGGGCCTCAAAGGGATTCCATCGAATGTTGAAAATGGAGGCCCCTCCCTCAACTGCAAAACCCCGGATTCCATAGGGGGTTGAAAGTGGAATAATAGCGCTATAACAGTCTAGTGCGGAAATGAAGTCGCATTACATGAGGCACTGGGAAGTCTCTCCAGTGATTTAAATCCTCCCGCTTAACCTTACAGACTTCTCCTGACAGACCACCATTACAACCAGACCAATAATACACAACTCCGCCGAGAGACCCGCCATAGGAGGAGACCTTTTGCGGGCCCAACGTTTATTTCTGTGGAAACCAGAGGCGCCTTTTCCTCCTTCCCTTCCCTCGTCTCCCCTCACGTTGTCCACCATACCCAACCCGGAAGATACCAAGGGAGGGCTCTGAGGAGATCCCGAGTGTTTTCCAAGGCCGCTTTTTTCCTGCTTGCCCCCCTACCCCGCCGCACACTTTCCCAGCCGGCCAGCCCGCGCCTCACACATCCTCTGCGGGTTGTGCCGGGCCCAGGCCGCCTGGGTCGGGCACCGAGGGTGGGGCGGGGTGGGGTGGGGTGGGGGCGGGGAGACAGGGGGGAAAAAGAAAAGAAAAGCCCCGACTCAGAGCAGAAGTGGGTTGTCGGTTTTTTTTAAAAAAAAAGAATTTTATTTTTTTCTACATTGAACAGCCCTCTCCTCGCCCTCCCCCCCTCCTTCCTCAGTATGCATTCTTGCGGGCTCTCCTCAAAGTACGCCCAGCCGCTTCCTGGTAGGTTTTGCTGAAAGGGGGGAGGGGGGGCGCAGCCAGCAACGGAAACCAGACAGGAGAGATAAGAGCGTGTGCGGTGCACAGACGTCGGCAGCAGCCTGTGTCCCCCCCCCATCATCCTCATTATTTATTTAATTCTCCCCCCTTTCTTTCTTTCTTTTTTCTTTTTGCATTGCAGCTGCATGAGGTTTGGGGCGACGGGAGAAATGCCGCTGTGACAAGGAGAGTGACAAGTCCCATCTCTCTCTCTTTTTTTTTCCTTCCCTCCTCCCCTTTTCCCTTCCACCCTTTTTGGTTGTTGTTGGGTTTTTTCTTTTTTTTAACCCCCCCCCCAGTCGCCTCTTTCTTTTTTTCCTTTGCCTCCCCAGCTTTCAAATTTTTTGATCATCCTCTCCTGAATCCCCCACAATGCCTTGGTCGATCTGTCCACGATCTGATGGTTGCCTCTGGAAAGAAATGTGAGAGGTAAGAGGGCTCTTTTCTGCTTCTTCTGCTGCTTCTTCTTCTTGTTCAGGCTCACATTGATTTCTTCTTTTTTTCTTCCTTTTTTTAAAGCCTCCCCCCCACCCCCACTACGTCTTAGTGCTTTGGCACACCGGTCCTTTTAGATTTTATTCCCCCCCCCAAGAATGTTGTTTGAGGTTGGAGATGAACAACACACACACAGAGGATGATTGGGCAGGAGGGAGTGAGCTTTGCCTACCGTGGAGAGAAGTGTTTTCCTCGCCACCGTGGAGGATTTGGCCATTTCCGCACGAGCCTGTTGTCGCGCGATGATTCCACTTTCAACCTCCTCTGGAATCCTGGGGTTTGCAGTTTCGGGAGGGGCCAGCCGGCCCCTCCCGAAACTGCAAACCCCAGGTTCCAGAGGAGGTTGAAAGTGGAATCATCGCGCGACACAGGCTCGTGCGGAAATGGCCTTTGTCTCGAGCCACCAACGAGGAGCTTAAAAAAGAAAGCAGAAGGTCGCAGCTGCAGTTCTGCTTACGGCGGCCGCTTCCTCCCTGCTGGAGTGTGTGTGTGTGTTGCTCTGCAGGGTCGTGCCGTTTCGCAGTCTGCACACACACACACACACACACAGACGGAAGACACCGGCTAAACAGGTGCATGGAAAGGTCCCCTGCCACCCATTGACCTTTCTTTCAAGCTTAAATTACCCCTGAACTTGGCTTGCTGCGTGCCTGCCCCTTATTATAGACCAGCAGACAACTAACTCCACGGGAGAGAGTGGAAGAGAGACGTTTTACTTTTTTTTCCCTCCCCCCTCCGCCTTCTTCCAGTCCTCCGATTTCATAGCACTCCCTAGATCGGCTACTGCAGCTACCTCCACCGGTGCTGGTGTGGTGTGGTGTGTGTGTGTCTGTGTGTGATACGCCAAGCTCACCTTCTTCCCCCGTCAAGGATTACCAGTAAGAATCCCCTTTGGGGAGCGCGTGTTGTCGGGCTGGGAAGTGGGGAAGGAGCTCATCCATTTAATTCAGTCTGCTGCTGTCTCACTTTTGTTTTTCTGAAAATGTGAGCCAAATATGCTCGCTGAGAGGTTAATTCCTTGCCTACTGCACATAAATTACATGTGACATGTTTAGTGGCGCTTCCTTATATGGGAAGCACTGTATTTTGGTACAGGGTAGCTTTTGCCCAAGTTAACAGGGTGGGAGGATACCCCCCAGGGGGAAAAAGAAAGGCGTTATTTCTGACAAATAAACAGAATAAAAAAAAAATTGTCCAGCATTTTTGTCAGTGTTGATTAAACACAAGCAAACACACAGAAAAGACCCAAGCACCTGTATGGATGGAATCTAAAAACTGCAGTGTGATAATGCATGTTGCTTATTTTAGATTTGAAAAATGCCTGTCTTTTATAAAAACCTGTACTTGATTTTATTTTTATTCCTGATGTGGGAGAGAACAAGTTATGTATCCTTTAACGGGTAGAGCTCTGTTAATCACACTGTATCTTAAGAAAATATTATGATTTAGGTTTCTCTAGGGGAATGTCAACTGTGGTGCAGTGTAGTCTGTTGTCTCCAAAGTAGTTTTCTGGCACAGGTAGGTTAGATGATCGAGTTTACTCCTTGCTAGGCTGAGAGCTTCTGAATTTTCAGGCGAATTGATGCAGATGTGGGTTCTGTCTTGTGAACAAAATTGGCAGAGAAGACAAAGTTTAGAGAGAAGCTGTGTACCAGTGCCTGTGTCAAGCCATTTTTGAGTATATTTACTGTTGAACCAGAGACAGTTTATCAAGTGTTTAGACCAATGAGTATGTAGAAATCTGTCTTTTTTTCCCTGTCTCTAGAATTCTGCATTCAGATTAGGTACACAGTTTTACCTATCTGTATGTATGTGTCTTGAGTTGTTAAAGCTTTTCAGAAGAACTTGCCTGTTCAGTGAAGAAAATGTTTGCAAGTCTCGAGGATAGCTCTCATTCTGCCAAATATATGACAGCTTATTGATATTTTTAAAGCATACGTAGCCAGGCAGGCTGTCAAATCATAGAACTGGTGAAAATCTTTTGAGGGAAAAACGTATTCAGTCATATGAATATATAGTAAGACAACCGTTGATATAATTGATCATTTCCATCGCAAATGTATGATTTGAGGGTATGTCCTGGGAATTGTCGAGGGAATGGTGTTATTTAATGCGTTTTCAGTGGCTTTTAAAGGAGTCTGAGCAATCATGTTGCAAAATCTGCAGTTGACCCATCATGACTAAAGAAGATTGGAGAATGGCAGTTCAGGGAGACGGACGAGCAAAGCTAGACTTGTAGACATCAGTGTCTAGTCTGCAAATGACTCTGGGATATATAGATATTACTGCTGTCATTGGATATTTGAAAATAACGCTAACTCCTTTAGGACGTAGTGATTTTGGAAGCATGGTAGACTGCAGTCCTGTACCAATTTACCTGACAATTAATCCCATTGAACTTAATAAGACTTGCTTTTGAGTAGATGTGTGCTGTGAGATTTTACAAATAGTAGAGCCATTTGGTTTTATTGCTGCTGTGGCAACTGGTGGTTCTGTTATCCCTTGAAAAATACAAATGGCCGTTAATTTTATGTAAGTCAAGTATCCAGATAAGTCAAATATATGATAGACTTGTAACACAGAAATGGGAACAGAGAAGGATGAAATCGGTAAGACATGGTCTTAATATAGTTTGAGAGAGAGTGAGAGACGACACAACTGGGAAAGAAAAAAAAAGCTTAAAGGGTGTGCACAAGTTAACTGTACGCAGAAGATAAGATGGGTGTTCTTACTTTGTTGTATCTGTATACTTTTAAGTGTTTTAATTGAAACAACAAATTAAAGTCTCTTTTTAAACAAGTTAACACTGCAGTATTGGCAAAATTCAGACTAACATTTCCTTCTGCCCTCTGATAGTTCAGTGATCTGGAGCATTGCTTCTTAAACTACCTAATGTAGAGGACCAGTGGCAAAGACCCTGAATATATTGGTGGCCGTTGATTATAGCGATTTCTTTCCTTCCTGGAAACTCACTGCAGAGTGGCAGTCAGTAGCATGCAGGCCAACACCGGTCCATGGACCACACTTTGAGTAGTGCTGGTTTGGAGTGCCAGGTGAATCTGTATACGTCTTCCCTTTTGTTTCTTTCATCTCTTGGTTTGCATGCTTTCTCTTTTTGCTAGCTAATGAGTGGTAGCAATGGCAAGACCTGAGAACGTTGTGTGGCTCTCTAGTTGTAGTTGGAATGCAACTCCCATCAGCTCTAGCTAGCATAACCTGTAGTGAGGGATGATGTGAGAAAGATCTAGAATGCCTGAATGTCTCACCCCTGAATTATGGTTTACTCTGGTACCTAAGACTATAGTTTAGTAACCTTAGTGGATAGAATAAAAAGCTGTTTAATGGAAATGTTGGGTGCCCTGAGCCAAACATTGTGGCAACCAAGAGTTATTGCTGTCGAGAGAAAGGGGGAGCAGGTGAGATTTTAGTGGAATCAGAGAACAGGGAGATAGTTGCCAAATGATACTTTTGTCTCAAGGCACAATTCATGAGAAAAGCTTGATAGAAGTCTTAAAAATTATGTATATCTGTCCAAAGGCCCCCCCCACTTTCTTCTGAGGCTTCAGAGAAATTCCTGTTATATGCTTTAAAAAAACTGATGAGAGATAGGGATTTTTTCAAGGCTACCCAGTTAATCCATGTCAGAAAAGGGATTCGAACTCTCATCTGCCATGTAGAGATTTTAAAACCTTGCTGTCTGAATTATCCTGAAATTTTTGGTGTAAAAGTGGCTGTAAACTAAGCTTCTGGCATAGATTTGCTTTGTCTTTGGAAGGACACTTTTATGTTGTATGACTTTTAGACTAATGGGAGGGAACTCCCCCTCCCCCGGAAATAAGGAAAGAGAGTTTTGCAATTTGAAAATAATATTCACCGCCTTTATTGGTATAATACAAAAAAAATTAGACTTAAAATCTGCGTATCTTATAAATATAGCAGCCATCCTAATTGGATTCCATTTTAATATTTAGAATAGTCGTTTTCTGGAGAGCATATCTTTAATTTTTCATTCTAAACGGTTCATTTTTGTGTCATTAAAGCCAGAGCACAGTACAGCAAAGTGCTTCCATGTTAATTCACTTCGATAAGGTTGACAAGATCTTGTAAATCTCTTTCTAAGCAGGATGTTTGATGAGGATTTCAGTAAATTGTTTTGTAAACCTGAAGTTCAAGCCATTTTGCCAATCTGTACATCTTAGATATTAGGCAGTTATGTGACAGAAGTTTCACTGCTGGCTTAATTTGCCAAAGCACTGATAGTGATATCCTTGGTCGTCATTGCTCTCTGGAGCTAAACTGGCTTTCTGTGGCCCAGTTGTGAGTTGTGTTCACACAACTTTAAGGGGTGAGGAGATCTTTCAGTTTAGATTAGCAGTTTTGATCCTCACTCTTGGGCTTAGAAGTATCTCTGAACGATGCTATATTTTGCAGGGTTCAGAGTTAATGGGCTAGAATCCAGAGAATTACTTTAAGAATTCTTGACTGAATCTGCCCATTTAAAAAGATCTTTTTCTGCAGACCTGACCATCTAGCATAGTCGTATGATAAACTACTTTTGAAAGCCTCAGGTTGTCCTATAGTGTTAAGAGAGGCACGGCTGTTTGAAAAGCACAAATTCATCCTGAGCTTCTTGGTTGGAAGCAGAACTTTGGAACTCAGCTAACACATTTTTGGAATGCTTCAGCTCCATGTACTATTTGTTTGTTGCATACATCTTATATTTTAGTGTGTAAACAGTTTTGAGAAATATGTATATCAAAGAGTGGCACAGAGCCCCCACAAGGAAATGAATGAATACATTCAAAGGTAAAAGGGATAGCTGCATTTTCAAGGTATACAGCTGGCTTATGCACTGAATCCTGTTTAGACTTGATGTGAAGTGTTATTTCTCAAAATACACCATTTGCTCCCTACTGCAGATAAGTCTGCATATGTTCCAGGTTCTAAAGATTTCTCATTTGACATCCAAGATCCGCCATAACTATGATTTTGTAGCCTTTGTAGGGCATCTTACAACAAAACATTTTCAGGGTGACTTAAAAAAAAAGGAGAAAATACCTCTTCTTTTTTCCCTAGGTGGCAACTATTGTATTTTCAATATGCCTTGTGAGTGACTGTGAAGTTTATTACATGCTGGACCTCTAAGGCCTCCTCCCACAGGGATGTGAGAAAGATTGGATAACTCACTTTCCAAGAGTTAGAAGTTCAGATTTCACCTTTCATAGCTGAGCAAAGTGACATTGCATTTGAAATATTGATGGACTTCCAAGTTGCTGGGTGATAGAGGATTGATCACAGTACATTGTCGATTGAGCTTTTAGCAAAATGGTTACAGCTACATCTGGCATCACACAAACTGTAGGAAAGGAAATCTGTCCGTCACACTGTTGTGCACAGAACATACAATCTTAATTTAAAGGTACACTAGCTGTAAGAGGTAAGGATTAGGAACGAGCCTTTTCTGCCAGCAGGAATACCCTTCTGCCAGCAGAACTCTCTTCTGCCATCTGATCTCAGTGGTCTGCCAATAGACCTGGCAGAAATACTTTTCTGTCTAAAATTTGTCTTTGGAAGAGGAAAAAAAAAAGAGAGAGAGAGAGAGAAGTATGTGCTGAGAGGAGAATTATACCAGAACCAAACCTCCTCCAACCTAGAAACATGTCATCACAAAGTTAGGCCAGAGGGAGGATAGGCCTAAGTGTTTAGGCTGGAAGTGATCTGGATACAGCAAAGTATTAGTGGGCTAAATATCGCCTCAGCTGGCCCTTCTCATCTTGGCCAGTTAGGATTGTGCACAAGGACTCTTATGTGTGCCTTTACAAAGAATACAAATTGGCTTTGTGCATATTGTTGTTGATTATATTTGTTGACCACCTATTGTTGTAGTCAGTAGTATGCATATGAAAAGATGGGCATAGTTTATAATGGGGTGGTCAGCCATGTTTTACTTCTGCTGATTTTGTGTCCACCATCACCATTTTCAGGACTTAGAAATAGGCCCCAAACAGAATTTATAAGACAAACTTTGTCCCTTGGAGGATTTGTTTAGCTGAAAAATTGCAGAAGAAATCCAAAGTCATGTAATACAGCCTTATCTCTGGGTAATGCACTCCCAGTTATATTATAGAGCAGGTGTGAAGAACCTTTGGTTTTCTAGCTACTATGGACTTTAGCTCATAACAGCTATAGGAAACATAAGTAATGCTAAGGGATTATAACAGCTGTAATCCAAAATGTGTAGAGGGCCAAAGGTCTTCCACCCCTAATCTACGTACCATAACTGAGAACAATGAAAACTCCTTTAAATGTGGGGTTAGGATTGTGGAAATGACAAAATTACTAAAATAATTTTTAGGTCATCCATGGCACAGAAAAGTAAAAATTGTTTTAAGTAAAGATGTATTTTATGTATGAATATGTGATGCGTTTGTGAACGGGTATCAACCAATAACAGCATTACTGTGTGGCTACTATTTTGGGTTGCTGGGACAATAGTTAATTTATGGATTGAAACTTGAGATTCCCAGAAGGAATAGATTATTGCACAGAAGAGACTGTGTTTGAAACAAGGAGTCTTAAAACTGCTCTGCTTTCCTCTGGTGATACAGAATTAGCAGCCATTACATATATTGCAAATATAAATATATCTACAGTTTTCTGTTTTATATGCTTAGATGTGGAAGTCTCAGTTAAGAAATATAAGAGAGAGATGCTAGGGAAATACAGGAGAAAAGATCCATTGTATTAGGTCTGTAGGATCTAACATCGCTTGAGGAGCAGAATAGCATATTATTGTCAGTTAGATGTGCTTTTTTTTTTTTTTTAAGAAAAAAATATTCTGTACTACTGTCATTCTTCTTAAAATAATTAGGGAAGAAAAAAGAGAAAATGTGATAGTCATGCATTTTGGTTTCAAAATAATCATTCCACAACATTTATATTTTCCCCAGAGACTTAGTTCATGAATTTCTTTTTTTGTAGTGTTCTTCAAAAAATAAAAATTAAAATAAATTAAAAACTACTCTAGAGTTCATAAACAGTTCACTGCTCTAGAGTGAGGCTTTGCTCTGTGTATTATTTATGCCCCTTAAAACTATGCCATATTTTTAGAAAGTATTCTCAATTGGTCACAACTGAGTCTAGTGCAATCTATTTGTAAAGACTACATCTTTTCTTTTTGTTATTTCTGTTCTGTAACTAAATGTGGGAGTTTGATTCCGCTATCTACTTTTACCTGAGAGATTCAAAGCCTTATTTTCTTAAATGATAAGCAGTTTGGCAAATTTGTTTCCTTATAACAGCCGTGGTGATCTAGAATCTAGCTGCTCTTTAAGGGCTGAGAAAGGCTTTGGGATTCTGTTCCACTGACAGCTTGGAACAATATTTTTCTTTCAGGTCAATGGAAGCTAGAGGAGCCCAAATAAATATATCTAATTAACCCACACTAATTTGACATAGAATTGTAAAATGAAAGCAGAGAATTCAAGGCCTGTTCAGTAATTATATTCTTAAAGGAACACTAAATATTGAGTGTGAGCTCCTTCTCCCCCCGCCCCAAAAGAAAGTAACAAATATTTGGAGCTGCACTCTGTTTATTTGTATATTTGTATCTAGTCAAAAGACCATTTTTTTTTTCTGGGGATGAATTATGTAGGGATGGAAAAAATATTTGAAAAATAGTCGAAGAGTATTTTTTTGAGCATCGAGAAATCCTAGTGAGAAAAATCCTGGACCGATGAGAATCTTTGCAGTTCAGGGTTTATTTTGTGCCAAATTCACACATGATCATTTTGCTCTGGAAGCAGCATTTAATAATATTTCTACATAAAAATACTGTTTTCTGAGCAGAAGCAGCTGATTCTTCCTCAGAAAATGCTATACTTCAGGACTTATTCTAAGCAAAATTCTCAGATGGCTAATTTGCATAGAAAACAGTATGTTCTGTATGTTCTGTGCAGGAAACATCATTTTATGTGGGGAAAATAATATTCCTGTTTAGCAATATTATTTTCTTCACAGAAAATGCTGTTTTGTGCAGCATAAGTGCAGTTTAGGATTAGCCTTGGCTAGTAGTTGGACTGCCAACGATTGCTGGGTACTGTAGGCTGTATTTTAGAGGAAGTGACTGTCAAAACCACCTCTGAGTATTCCTTATCTGAGAAAACGCTGAGAAATTCGTGGAGTCACCATAAGTTGACAGGCAGTTTAGAGGCACATGTGCGCACGTGTGCATGCACATGTACACACACACACACACACACACACACACGGGGGGGTCAGTTACTGTACTTAATTGTAACAGAAAGTGGAAGCAGAAACTTCCCAACTCTTCCTCATGGCTGTACCAGACGAGGAGGGTGAGCAGACAAGCCTAAAAGTTATTTTCTCCCTTCTTGTAACATTAAGGCCTAGAGAACATCCACTGAATTAAAACAGTTCACTTAAGTGTGGACTTATCAAATTGCCAATGAATCATTGGGTCTGCTGTAGTTGGGATGAACAATTGGAGTTAAACCATATATGCCATTTATTTTCTATGATGCCATTCTCCACAAACTGGGAGACACAACACAATTAGTTACAGTATTGAAAACAGATTATCATATTAAGATAACAACTAAATTAAAGCAGACAACAAAAAACAATCAAATTAAAAAAACCCACCGTGGACATCAGTTAGAAAGGACTAGAAGTTAGAGGCCTTATCCTTGTTAGTTACTCAGATGCCAGAAGTCTGATTGAGCAAAACAAGTCTTTGCCTGTCAGTAAAATGTAGCATTATTTTTATTTTATTATTATCCTGCTTTTTTTTGAACAACAGAGCCATTCCTTTTTTTGAGGAATATTGCAAAATTACCTTAATGCTTGTGATATTTTTCATATTTTGTCTATCAGCATATACATTGGCTGTTGTTTGTGTTAGTTCTATGCAAATATTACAGAAAATGTTCCAAAGCAGATGAATGTCAGTGTTTACAAAAGAATGTCAACAACCTGAGACAAATTTTGTGACAACCCAGAGATGGCACTGGTATGTAGACACCTACATGTAATTGTTAACATTGTTGTGTGTCCAAACTATGAGCAAAAATTATTTTCATTCTTTTCAGTCATTTATATAATTCAACTAGGAACATCGTCATTCATGTCTGAATTTTAATATTCACCAATGTCTGAACACATAATATAACAAAATCACTACTCAGAATAGTCTTTATTATGCTAGAAATACATTGGCACTTGATGGGTTCAAGACCTTACTTTAGTTTTAACATGAGGGCAAGTAAGGACCAGTGGACAAATTTAAAAGGATTCCACTCAATGTAGTTTGAAGGTACCGTATAATGTTATTTTAACTGTCATGGCTCCAACTTATGGTTCCAGGAATTTGTAGCTTGGTGAGGAGAATCCCAGTAGATGTGAATATTACAATAATATGACCCTTAGCATTCCAGTGCAGATACGTTCTGAATTTCAATGTTCGTATGTTTGTAGTTTCCTACTAGCAAGCATAGAAACATGTTTCCCAGCTGCAGTGATCAAGGAAATTTACAGTTCTATCGGTGTATACACAAAGGTTCTCCAGAGCAACTTGTCGTTGGAAAGAGTTGAGATGAATACAACTCTTCTGTAATCCTCAAGTTTCCTTATGTCACAAAATCTCTGGATTAAACCTCAGGCTCTGGAGACTTTCGCCATGTGTGTTGTACCCTGACTACCAATGTTTTCAGGCAGATTTCTTAATATTTACCGGTACATTCCTTTCATTGCATACAAGTTATTTTGAATATTTGACTGGTAGCAAACTAATAGTCTGCAGCACAAAGGAGTCCATTAATGTTTAGAGTGTAATCATCAACTTACTTAGAATAGAGTTCCAATTAAAAATAAAGTGTGTATGTGAGGAATAGACTGTACTATGTATAAAAAAAATAAACATGGTCTTTTATCTTACTGCAACACATTTTCCGTGCTGTGAGTGAAGATACTTTTTTCTAGAGTTTAAACTTCATGTGCCAGTAGATAAATAGGCTTAAAATCTTATTTGTTTAGCTAATTGAGGGATAACAAAGTTATACGTCACATGGCAAACACAGATCTGACAAAATAATATCAACATTTGGATTGTACCATCAGTATTTTTATGAAAGATAAATAAAATATTATAAATAATGTGCCCTGAGGGCGCTTGTTAATTTTGCAGTGAGTAGACTTTAAAGATCTTAGATGGAAATACAGTATGTTTTTTAACCTAGTCTGTATACCATTATGCTAGCAAAAGTGGTGGGCAAGATTATTTGTTCATTTGCAACTTCTTAGCCCATTTGGTTAGAACAACTTTCTTAACATTGATGTCATTGTTGATGTTGTGTGCTTTTAAGTCATTTCCAACTTATGGGAACCCTAAAGTGAGCCTGTTGTGAGGTTTTCTGGGGTTGAGAGTATGTTGTGAGGTTTTCTGGGGTTGAGAGTATGTGACGTGTTTAAGATCACTCAGGGGTTTTCCATGGCTGAGCTGGGACTCAAAGCCTGGATTCCAGGGTTGTAGACAATGCTCAAACCACTACACTATGCTGGCTTTCTCACCTTGATGACCCTCCCCCCGCCGATTGTTGGACTGAAAGCTGACTTGGGGAGCCAGTTGACAGCATTAGGTTAGGGGAACTTGATTTACAGTAATTCTCGTTGATTGTATTGTTGGTGGTATTGATGTTGCTGATAAGTTGATATGATTCACTGAATAGTTTTGTGTAAATATTTTGGTTGTTTTATGTAAGTGCTGAAGAGTGTCTGATTTCTTTGGATAAGTCATAATAGTCTTCTGTATTTATTGACATTTAGGTACTCACACTGATTTTTGTGAGAGTTATCCTTATTTTATAGTATTCGGTACAGATTGTATACAGCAAGAATTTGTGGTTTTCTCAGCTGTCAGGTGCTGTAGGCTATATTTTAGAGGAAGGAACTGGCAAAACCACCTGAGTATTCTTTGTCTAAAAAAGCCCTGTGAAATTCATGTGGCCACCATAAGTCAACAGGCAAGTTGAAGACACACATACAGAGCTGCCACTACAAATCTTGTTTGAAACATTTGCATTCCATCCTCCTGCCCAACTATGCTGATGTTCTGCTGCTATTGAGCAGAATTAATAATCCTCTTCATGAGCTGCTCATGAGAAGGAGATTTATACATTGAAGAGATACTAGGGCTGCTTGGCTGGTCCTGTCCCCACTTTTATGAAGCTTCTCTCCCCCCAGCTTCATACACTGAATGAGTCTGCTATGAGAGATGCCCATAGGGTTCTACATGCACTGGAACCTGGATTCCAAAATGCATAGAACACATGGATGCCTGTGAGGTCACCAGGCTTTGGTGCTCACAAGAATCTGTGCAACGTCCCATCCCAGTTGTGTATATGTGTTTATCTGGATACATAAAGAAATGATATAACTTGGAATCTGAGCCATGTAGGGAGGACTGTCTATGATGGCCATAGTCACCATAATCTGGCTAAGATGGCCAGAGGATAAAGAGTATGTAGCAGGTCACATGGCGTAAATGCAGCTGGTCAGAGAAGCATAGCAGAATTGGGGTGCATAATATCACTCTACTTAGTCACTACTGTAAGATTCTTCTCAAGTATCTGGACAACCATTAATCAGATCATAGATATGTCAAATTGCTTCATTATGCTAGGGCAAACTACAGTCTTTATTAGATATTTGGCAGAGGAAACCATTGCTGTCAAAGCTGGCCATTCTCAGCTTTGAGAATGCGCTTGCCAGGATGTGTCAAAAATCACAGGTCCCTCATACAGTCACCCTTTCTCATTTATGGGTTTCACTTTTCTGGATCTTATTTGCGAGTTTCTCCAAGTACTTGTTTTCTGGGGGAACTTTCTCTTTCAGTGGATCCTGTCAGGCCATACAACCCCTTAAAAACCTGCCTCTGGTCTTCTTCCTCCTCTACCAACTGCTTCCTGGCCAGCTAAGGATGGATTGCAGCCTGATTTCTCAGCACCATAAACCCTCTTTCAATGCTCTCCACACACCTAAGGAACGTGATGGGCAAGAGATAGGAAGTATAGGGTCTCCATGCTAACCCACTCCCTTTCCTTCTCTTTTCTGTGACCTGGTTTGGAGCCTGGGTGTTTGCTGTTCCCACCATGCCTTGGCCCCCTTCCCACAGACACACACAGACATTTTGATATTTGTGGTTTTTCTACTTTTGCATGGGTGCTGTGCCCCTAACCTTTGAAAGTGTGGAGGGCCAACTGTATATGTAAATTCTCAGAATGTGTATAATAGTGCATAGACATTTCTCCTGAGCATATTTGGTAATAATGCACCCAATCAGTAATAATGCACGACAGTTTGACACCCACAGATCTCCCTGATTCAGCACATCATATCTGATGTGTAGACATTGCAGGTCTGTGCCAGGCTGGTAGTGTAGTCTCATTGTCTTTCACAACATGATATAATATCCTGAATTTCTAGGGAAAGAGGAATGGATTGAGAGAAAATCCAGCTTTTCTTCAGAGTTCTCTAGTAGGGAGCAGAGCTTGGAGAAGGTACTTTTGAGGATTACATCTTCCCAAATCTGCCAGTCAGAATGACCAGTGGTCATGCTGGTTGGAGTACTGGGGAAGTTGAAGTCTCCAAAAGTAGCTTTGCCAAGCTCTGGTAATGAGGATGTGCTGGAGTATGTCTCTGTCAAGTTTTACCATCTGTTAGGAAGAAACATAACTTTCAGTATCTTTTTAAGACGGGGTGGACATCACTTTGGAATGTGTGTTGGATTGAGAATGTATGATTCTGTATACTTCAAAGTATTTTGTTGAATCTAGCACTTAGAAGTAGAGCTCCCGACTACCACTACTCCAGTGGGCCCTTGATATTTTCTAGGGTTTTCTAGGGTTTGGTTCGAGGACCTTCCAAAATTCATGAATGCTCAAATCTCATTATGTACAATGGTATAGTCAAATGGTGTCCCTTATTAAAAAAAATGGCAAAATCAAAGTTTGCTTTTTGAATTTTGTTTTTTTAATATTTTTAAGCCATGGTTGGTTGATCTGTGGATATAGAATCTGCAGATATGGAGGGCTGACTGTATTCACTATAGGAAACTGATGGGCTTATTATAATCCTATAATAAGAAGTCTAATAACTTCCTATTATACCTACTTTTCCTGCTAGGTCCATGTCTTCCATCGCTATGATGGAGGCACAACAGCCTCAGTTATTATAGTTATGTTGCAGGGAGAAGGATGCATGCTTGAATGAATAGCAGCAACAGAACCTGCTACCATTCTTGTCAAAGACAAGAAACCATTAATGTGAACAGCTTAAAAAAAGGAACAGAAAAGAAAGAAGAAAATATAACTGTACTCCCAAACTGTTTTCTTTTTAATGTGGTCATTATAATGCAGCCATTGGTTTGCCTCTGTGTGGACTAATTGCTTCCACTCTTGAGACGGAAGTGGAGAAAAGTTTTTGAAGAAGGTATTTATTAGCCTCTATGGAAGGAAAGAGAGAGGAACCCTTTAAATTAGGGGACTGGGAAAAGATGCCTCAAAAAGCTGAACATTATTCAAGTACTGGTGATTATACTAAGGCAGTTCAGAGAAGACTGGGGAACAAGGGGGAGAAGGCATTGAGCCGAGGAAATAGAGACTAATGGAATTAATCATGAACACATTTGGGAGTTTGTGAGCATCTGTCAGGAAAGTGGTGACGAGAAGATCATCATTTGCAGTCTGACTAATTTGAAGGTTCACTTGTATTGCTCAAATGGCACTTGTTTGTTTTGCTTTTTCCCCTTGGCCAGTTATAGAGATTATCCAGGCAGTATGACTCCTCATTGTTTTGAAGAGTATAAAAGGCATCTGTAAGGAATATACATACTTTCTGTGAGCCTTTTCCTATATTGTCTAAATATCCATCTTTACTTGTGTGTCCTTGCTTGTTATTGATAATTGGCTGCTTTAACCTCATAATACACGGATAACATAGCTAGCAGAATCAGAAGACAAGCCACAGGGAACTAAAGTTTTACTAACAGCCACTGCAGTATGTATTCTGTCATATGTGTACAATGCTCTGGATCAAGAGAAAAGTATCAAGATGGAGCTGATCCTTCATATATATTTGAATGCTGATGAACACTGATAGTACATTTGAAAACTACCATGGCTTCACTGTCACGTAGAACCATTTGACAGAATTGTAGATGTACAGATCCTCTTGTATGTTGCTAAAGATTTTGGCTTATATTTGGTCAATATTTGGCAGAATCCCTGCAGTAACCACTGGAATGCAATGGCTAGAATCTTGGACATAGATAGGGATGAATATTGTAAGGTGAGGGGACAGTCTCATACAATATAACTAGCTTACAAGATTGCTGTGAAGCTAAAGTCCCACTCTGACCTTCTTAGGCTGTTGGGGAGGAGAACCTTTGATTGTGGGGCCAAATCTGGTCACCCTTGGATCACAGCCTGCTCTGTGTGGTTTCTCAAAGAGCCATACCCCCTTCTTTATAGATACCTTGGCATCCTGTTAGTGACATATGCCAGTGTACTGAACTCTTTGTCAGTGATGGGTGGAAGAACTCACCACCTTCTATTACAGCTACCTCACTGAGCCACCTATGTGGGGTTTTTTTAGCTGGGTGACCTTTCCCATAGTCATTCAGTGGCAGGGGAAAGATGGAGTGGTGGTGGAATGAGAGCCACCTGGAGGAAGAAACAGGCATGTTCCAGGATCTAGTGGGAGTCTTTTGACATTCCAGGAAGATGATATCATCTTCCTTCAGTCAGGTGAAAAACAGGTAGGTTGTGTGTGTGGAGACAAGTTGTAACTGTACCTAATCAAACTTTACGATTTTCCAATGGATGAAGGATCTCTCCCTTTCTTTTGCTGTTGCCCAGCTTTCTGTAGGGTTTTACCACTATTCTGAAAAGTTAAAATGCTTTTTAAAGGGCTTAGTTACTGACAGTAATAATTTTAAGCTAAAATGCATTTGACCCCACCTTTTAGCTGTTTGTCTTCCCACTGCTGGAATGCAGCCCTCTCCTGAAACTTTTCTGAAATTGAATTTGGATTTCGGGCTGAAAACTTTTTCTCCTTTTCTTTAAGAGAATGTATGGGATAAAAAATAAGCAACCATAGGCATGCATGCATGCATGTGTACATTATATATTTTCAGACCAATTTCTGAGCAAATAAAGTGCATTTAGAATGTACAACAATTGCTGCAAGTTGGTAATTGTGTATGTACATTTTCATCAAAAGAAAAACTGAAAACAAATGCTTTGGATTAGTAACCATCTGAAAATAAGGTACTTTGAAAAGTTTCTTTTGATATTTGCATTAGATTATGTAAAGAAAACAACCATTCAATACTTTATTATGTTCTTAAATAATTAAACAACAGTGAAATGCAAGCAGAACATAAAATTAAAAATTATAAGAGTATGAACATCTTACATAAAGGAAGAATGCCAATGAACAATATTTAGTTTCATTGAATAAATATTGGCAATAAGAAAAAAGAATACCACAGAAAGCACCCACCTTTTGCCACTCTGTTATCTGATTGCTCTTTTGATGCCTCCAGTTTTAAAACAAGTTCCATTCCTTTGATGGGAGTTCTGCTCCTTTATCAGTTCTTTTTGCCTATGGAGACTTGCTTGGATCTGCTTGCAAGCACACATCGCTTGCAAAGTGAGTGAGGGGGGAAAAGCATGCTTAGCTGGCTGAGAGACTTGCAAGCAGTGTATGTCCAGTTTGTCCCAAGTGAGCCTCTGTAAATCCTTCATGATTCCTACAGTCTAGCACATGGGTTCTGCTTTTCAACCAATTCTGTTTTCTGACAGTGCTCTTTAGCCTCTCACATAAGTGAGAGAAGCCTGTATGAAGAAAAAAGAATATTGTGAGGAGGGGGATCTACTCATCTTTAAAAAAACCCATCTCGGTTCTTTATTTTAAACAAGTTAAAGATCACATAATTGGTATATCTTGTAATTTATATTGATCTGCAGTCATTTGGCAAGAACGGGTTAAATGGTTCCCATTGTCTTTCACGTAATGTCAGCTGCACAGCTGATAACAAACTTAAAAAAATACTAATGTGCATACAGAGGATTATCTGAACTCACATTCAGGGAATTACTTTTGAGATTTTGAATAAATATGTATAATGTAAAGAGACTTAGCATGATTGGATCCACTTATATAAGGCATTCTTGTCTTATATTGGCTGCATACACTTCTGTGTTTCTCGTTATTGGTATCCTTTAGAAGTTGACTTAATTAGCAGCTTTTATTTTTATCTGGTGTAATGCCATTATCAGTAGGGATGTTAATTGGGATTCTTTAATGTGATGGATTGAATTGCAAGAGCATTAGAATTAAAAGTAAATGTCGTTGCTTCTGATGAGAAATATTTAGGTATGGACATTGTGCACAATGCTGGATTCTAGAGTCATTTACAATGATTTCATTGTTTTATGGTAGATTCTGATTATATTTTTGTGTTTATCACTAAAGAGATTGAGAGGGAGGTCATTATCTCCTTTTTAACTTCTATTGCAAGGATAGTAATCCTGTTGCCTTCCAGGTAATACTGGACTATAGTTCTGAGCATTCCTCACTTTTGTCTGGGGCAACTATAACTTACACTACAGCAACATCTGGAGGGCTGCGTGATTCTGATGTGGGAATAAATAGAATTGTCAGATTTGTAAATAGCTTATCATCTGATAATTTGTGGCACACAAAATCTTATTCTAAATGACCAGGCAGGAAAGCTTAATAGCTTATATAACTCCCTTTTGAAGCAGAAATAGCTAATATTAATTGCTATGAGTAGATCAGTTAACAACATTTGTAAACTTATTTGTGTGTAAGCAGTTTCATCAACTTATTTGTACTCTTGCTCTAAGCAGCTATGAATATAATCTTGATGAAACTATCAGTTGCTCCAGTAAATATTTGGAAGCAGGGGGAATTGATTTAGTTTTCCTTGGTTCTCTCTTTGTACAAAATACCTCATTAATGGCTGCTTGGCTGTTCCACATGCAAATGGATCATGGCCCTTACATATCAGAATGAAAACCATTTTATAGTTTAAGATTTCATGTTATAGTTACACACATACACACATTCACACACATTTTATAGTGGCTTGTTTGATTTTTTTCCCAATTAAATATGAATTTGAACACTTTTGGAAAATGGAGACGCATGAATATAGCTCAGAACACTTGACTATAAATAGTTCCAACTTTTAGTATAACAATAGAGATGTCTTTGCTATAAAAAGCGATGAAGAGAGTGACGCCTACAAACTCAGGTTTATGTTAAAATGTATTTTGTCAGTCTTGATCACTTGCTTCAGGAGAAGGAAAAGTCACCTTTAATTGGATCTTGATGTTCTGCAACTTTTAAAGCTCTTTGTGTATTGGTTTACCAATGGGCATTCTACAGAGTTGTTCAAGCACCAAAACTTGATGAATCAGGCAGTTTATCCTGGCTTTCAAAAAAGTTTTTCAGTTTGAAGCTGCAACACTTACCTCTGAGTTATTCAAGATAAATGTCTGTTTTCCTTATTAACATTATCAATCAATTAATAATCCTCATAATAACTCAATAAGGCATGCCAGAATTATGCAGAATACCAGTACAATTCCTCAGAACTCCCCAGTTAGCATCAACATTGTTAAAGCTGGCTGCAGGGTTCTGTGGTGTGTAGTTTAAACTTTTCTATGCTGTCTTTCCATTCTGGCAGCAAGGGTGGATGAGTGCACTCTAGTGTTTCAGCTAGCTTAAAGTGACCCAATAAGTCCATTGGTAAAGGAAGATTTGAACCAGTTATTTCCTGCCTCATAGCTCTGTTGCTTAGTTTGCAGTGCTATACCTAGAATTGAAAACTCCATTTATTCTACTTAGATTTGTTTTTGAGTCAATCTGTATGTGTATTATTAGCTGTTAACAAAGTGCATTAACAGTTCTACCTCTTGTGGTTTAAGGATGTCCCCTACAACAAGGTTATAACAGAACATTTCCCTTGAGACAGTTATAATCCTTGCAGGATGTTTTTTGTTTAGTTGTTTTTGGGTAGGAAAGGTGCTTGTCTTTGGGGAGTTATAGTCCCTGAAAGGCTGCATTTGGCCAATGAGCTGCAAGATTGCAGTGTCTAATATGAGGTAACCAGGCTGGGCCATTGTTTGTAAAGCCAGCATCCCATCTGATGGTCTTTAACCATAAAGACCAGTGTGGTGTACTGGTTTGAGCACTGGACTGCAACTCTGGAGACTAAAGTTTGATTCTCTGCTCAGCCATGGAAACCCACTGGGTGACCTTGGGTGCATCACACACTTTCAACCCCAGAAAACCTTGTGATAGCTTTGCCTTAGGGTCACCATAAGTCAGAAACTACTTAAAGGCACACAACAACATGCCCATAGTTGGGGCATCACTGAACTACTGATGACTTTATGTTTATCTCAGGTATTGTTTTCTAGCTTGGGGATGGAACCCTATGTCATGGTGCTGCTACTGTTTATTTAAATTCATTTCAGAATGGCAGAGGAAAAAAGACAATAGATCTGATGGGAGTGCAGGATTAATCTTGCATAAATTATCTCAGGATAGTGATTCTCATACAAATAACAATCCTTATTCTTTTGCTAATTAGCTCAAGGCTGGGAAATACATCATTAGATTTCAACTCCCATTATCAGTCACCATGGGTATGTCAGCTAGGGCTAATGGGAATTGCAGTTCAATGTCCTGGACAACTGCCCTCATGCTAGATTGAATGTGAGTGCACAGTTTGATTTTTCTAAAATAAATAACTAGGGCAATTTATCACAGTGGCATAGTGGGAAAGCTTTGTGTATACAAGTGTTACCTATTTGGACATTTTTAGCTGGGAAAATGTTTCGACCTTCTCCCCAGGCCCATGCAGCTCTTTCACGTCTTTTGTTGATTTACATTTGTGGTTTAATGCAATTTTAAATTTTTCTTATCTCTGCTTCCAGTAAGGTTTGTTGAATCTTTATTTTTTGGGACAGTAAAAATATTACAAAGTCCAGGAAATCCCCCTCCCATTTGCAGTTCTGCTTCTCAGAGGTGATTTCCAAAGGAAGAATTTTAAAATCCAGAAAGCTTTAAGCATCTGGGTTAGGGGAGAGGTTTTTGTTTTTTGCCATGCTGCTGAAAGACAGTTCCAGGGAAAATCACTATACAGAGTTATAGGTACACTTAGCCTTTTGCAAAGAAAGATTGCAACCTTAAAGTTCCTTTGAATAGGTTTATTATTAGATTATAAATAGTTATTAAATCTGGTCCATGCCTCAAATGTCATGCTACAAATTGGGCAGACAACAGTTAGAATTATTGGATAATTATTGGATAATTTACAGATTTGTATCATATGTATATTTAGCTCCATACTTCTCAGTTCCATTCTGTGTAGTTTGCTTTCATAAAGATTTGCTCATAAGCCTATTATACCCAGTTCTGCAAAATGTTCTTCTCTATAAGAACAATGAACTATATCTCCTTAGGAGACTCTGGAATCACCATGTGTATGAGTTTTTGAGAAAACTCCAGACTGGTGTGATTTAGCACTGTTTGGTTTATGGGATATTATGAGAAAGGAACTACTGTTTGATAGTTCTCATTCTGCGGTTCTGTTATTTTAGAAGTGAAAATTAGGTCTCTGTAGGTAATCTGTATACTGAGGGCCTCTTGAAATACTGTGCCTCAGGGGAGTTGGAGAAATTCTTTAACAGTTTCTTGAGTGTGGGGACTCACTGCTGTTGACAATGCCAATAGCATACTTTCTTTTATATCCTCCTTTTCCTGCAAGAGTCAGCAAAAACAGTGGCTTTGGCAAACTGACCACCATGGAGGAAACAGTAGGATATAAATAAATACCAAGAACAATTTTGTATCCTCCACAATGCCTAGCATATAGCTTCATGATGAGCAGTTCTAGAAAAGATGGATGTCATTAGCATTAGTGAATAAATAAACATGATTGGGTGATGCCCTACAGATTGCCCTGAATTTTGTAGATGGGGAGACAAAGAAAAGTCCCAGAAATTTTTTCAGGGGGTAAAAAAAAAAAAAAAAAAAGGAGATTTATCTTTTGAAACAATTCAGCTCAATCCTAGA
Source organism: Ctenosaura bakeri (assembly GCA_948474755.1). Lineage (NCBI taxonomy): Eukaryota > Metazoa > Chordata > Lepidosauria > Squamata > Iguanidae > Ctenosaura > Ctenosaura bakeri. The sequence goes on from CAOLHI010002027.1 coordinate 135,212, forward strand.
ACTACCTACTGGATCTAAAATTCTTTGATGCTGTATGTTGTTTTCTCATGTTTTTAAACAACAGGTTTATGTGCTTTTTATTTCTGAACATTTGAATGGAACCATTTTATGTTGTCAAGTGGTGAGCAGTGACTTCCATGTTGGCCACATGTTGAATCAGACTTTAAAGGACTAAAGGACTATCCAACATGCTGAACCCTATCCCCAAAATAGGTTTGGCACATTGGATAGCCCCTATAAAGTTTGGACTAAAATCTGAACTGGATCTACTGTCCTTCTGATATAAAAGCCACCCCCTACCACTGCAGTCTTTTTCTTTCCTGCTACAGAGAAGAACAGGCAATGTTAAATTGATGGCACATGGCTCTGTCTTGTGGGAGATTTTCCACATTAGATCTAATAAAGATCACAGACTGGAAAAGTTTTTGTTTTTGATCTGTAATCTCCCGGAAGACCCTGACCAGCTTTGGAGTTGTAGTTCAAAAGGAACTTTTCCTAAGTCTGGTAAAGACTGGGAGCTAGTTGAGGTTTTCCTGAAACATTGTATGTAGAGCTTCCAATAGCTCATTTTCTCACTCTATTATTGTTTCTTGCATCACAAACTGCATCTGAAATTACTCTGTGTTTCAGAAGCAGTTCTCTGTGCAGTATCAAGGGATTCTTGGTTAAAAAATGCAACTGCAAAGTCCTGTTGGGTCTACTGCTTCATTGGATAGTGACTGAAATAGGTGAATCTCTTCCCTATGTGTAGTTCTTTACTCAGAGGTAAGCCCACTGAGTTCAGGCAAGTATATGTAAGATAGGAGCTGGAAGATACAACAGTTCTGAAATTTCGTATGAAATCACAAGCTTTGAGAAAAATCTCTTCCTCAGTTTATGGGCTGTTAAATTTGTATGCATTGGGAAAAAACCCTCCTGGAATGTTATTCCTTGTTAACATTTCTTTAGTAATAATGTTATGGCTGCTGATGACATGTTTACAGTTTTCAGAATTTATTCTAATTACATCTAGTGACAATAGCAGATTGGGAACAGTACAGTATTATTTTAATAGTTAATTTGAACCACTGTTGGAAATGAGCTTGTTAAAGTGCTTGAACATTGCAGAAAGATGGGGGCTTTGATCTGACATTGTTAACTCTTGGAGGCAGCCAGGCATGAAAAGTGATCGGAATGGTTCCCTTGCTTGCAAGCGCTGAATTACAACTGACTGCATAAGTTGTTTAATTAACCCAAAATAGTTTGTGGTGGATATCCAAAATCTCTAGGTTACCAAGAAATTTATGAGTTCATCTGTTGGGACCACTTTGAACTTTGACAGTAAGTCAAATATTAAACCTGTCATCCCTTCTGTGTCCTATTGCATATGTATTCACTGTATAGACAGGGGTAGGGCATATTTTGCATGGGTATTGACATAACTACACACGCTGAGAAACTGTATACAGTAGTCTCCCCCCGCCATGATTCCCCTCCAGAGCTCTCCCTCCCATTCCTTTGCCTCCAGCTTCCACATTCGTAGGGGGAAGAAAAAAGACAAGGCTTACTGATAATTCTGCCTCAGAGGGAGAAGAACAGAGTTCTGCCATTCTAGCTACTTCTGGTGGCCATCTTGAGCATGAAGCAGGTGGAAGCAAAGAGAGCACCTGACCAATCAGCAGCCATTATACAGCAGAATGTGCAGCCACATGGGAGAGAGAATGAGCTTCCAGCAGTGGGGTGGGGGCTTTGCTCATCCAAAAGGAGAATTTTTTTTTTAAAAAATTATTTTTTAAAAAATTTTAAACACAGGCCTTGCAAGCGTAGGATGAGGAATGCAAGGGAACAGGAAGAGGAAAATGTCGGGGTGGGGGGAGGTAAGCATATGCCTCATGAGTACTCAAATTTGTGAAGGTCAAACCCGTGAATGTGGAGGGAGGACTGTAGAGTTTTTTGGCAGCAGAATGTATTACCCTGTTGTGCATTGTGGGTGGGGATAGGGATGTAATTCTTCATTAATTTCACCCTTGAAGGAAGGAAGGAGTAATTTTAGCAATTTTCTTCCCACTTTGGGAAGGTCTTTCAAAACAGTGCAGTTATCAAAGACGGTTTGCAATTTGAGACTGATTCTCTGTAAAATTTGTGTGTGAGGGTTTTGTACAGGAAACAGAATTTTCAATGCAGTGCACAGAAAATAATATTTCTTTAGCGTTTCTGTGCAGAAAATGCTGCTTCCTTTGCATTTTTTAAAATTGTGGATTTTGCACAGAATAAGTCCTAAACTTTGAGTTTTCTAACACCCAAGAAATGCCAGTTTTTCAACCATTTTCCAAATATTGTTGAATATTTTTTTCAGCTTTAATGTAGTATGCCTTTTTAGTGATCTTACATATTAAAACTTCCTTCTTGCTGTTCCTGATGACAAGGGCAATGATGACAATAAAACATAGTTCTAGGCTACCAAGAGGAATAATTGGACGTATTCTCTCATTGCAGAGAATTTCTGGTGCATTAAAAACTAATGTATTAAAAAAAGAATGAGTTGGACCAGCACATTCGGTCTAGCATGGTAATACCTCAATTTACTCACTTTTTCCTACTTCATTTTCCTACCTTCTGCTTCCCTACCATAGCAAAACAAGATGTCAGAGAAAACAGTAGAATGAATTTTCGTCTCTAATATAAGACAAATTTTTGCAAGTAATGTGCTTATTTGAGCAATTTTACACATAAAAAGTTTTTCTTCATCAGTTAGATCATTGGAACCTCCTGTGTGGAATGATGAGTGTTGCATAGGTTTTATTTTCTAGTCAGGGTCAAGCGGGGAGAAGTGTAGATGGGGGCAAAGCTTTTAAGCAAAGGCTCCATGATGGTTATTAGATTAGTTCTTAGCCTTCTTCCCCACACTGCCCATAATATAATTGCAGTATACTACATGATATACTGTGTGGACCATAGGCTTGGACCAAATCTTGACATGTAATTGACAATAAAAATAACAAGAAAACAAATTGTATTAAAATAAACTCACAGCTTGTGTGTTTACATAATTCTTTAAATGATGTATTATTGTTTTAATTCAGTTCACAGTTATTCAAATTTTGGATGTACAATTCTCAGCTTTTTAAGTGAAGTAACACTTTGTTTTCATGCATCCCCTTCATCTTACTTTCCTTCCTGGTATGCTACGAATGAAGGCTTCTCGAGTTAATACTAATTCCTGTTAACATTTAAACTGATACAGTTCCTAGGATCAGAACAGATAAGGACTGTATAACATTCTGGTTTAGGATCCTAATTTATTCTGATATTGACAACCAGAAATGTTGAGTTTGGGCAAAACAACGTAAGGAGTGATGAGAGGTTGTTGTGATGGAAGGTTGCAATGGAAAGTTGTAACGTAAATGGTGGAGGTCTCATAGCAAATGCAGTGAACGCTGGAGGGTGTATATCCTCACTGTGATGGTGATGAGGGTTAAAAAACATTACTTGTCTCCCACTACCACATACCTTCAGTGGTAACCAGTGCTGCTTTTTGAAGGGCCTCCTTCATTTAGGCTCCATAAAATCTGGGTGTTGAGGTCTTTACCTTAAAAGGTGTTTTACAAATGATGGAAATAAGTATGTAAAACTATTAGGACCAAGAAAATGAGAAAGTTTTTTATGTCTTCAGAAAGCCACATACTATGACTATGACTGTGCTATTTAACAAACAACTTGCCTTGACAACCTTGCTGTGTTTGTGCAGTGTAGGAGGCAAAAACATAAGCATCTTTTGTTCATATTGGTGGGCAATTTTGGAATTACTCATTCTTCTGTGTGAGTACCTCAGACTTCAGTTATTCACACAGCTTCTGTGGATTTTACACACTTTGGTTTTTAGATCTGAATAATTTAGAAACTCTGAATGAGTCCTTCTTGTTTGGAAGGCCTATAGGAATAAGAGTTAGTAAGAAACTTCCAAGTACACATAGAACATTCTTAGAATATTTTGAAAGTCTTGTCCTTCCTTTTAAAGCTATCCTTATGAAGATTCTGACATTCTTATACTGTGAGTGGCTGTGCTGATGCCTTTACCTACTGTGCTGCTTATTCATCACTCTGCTCATTTTACTGCCAAATTATTGTCTGGAATAGCACAACTTTTCTGCTCAAGATCAGAACCCAACCTTTTTATTAGAATCTAGGTTTTGACTGGATTTTTGCTTTCACATTTTAATTAATTAATTAAATTAATATCCTGCCTTTCTCACAGTATGAGACCCAAGGGCTCAGTACATCAATTAAAACAAAATATAGTGGAAAAAATTATATTAAAAAGATTTAAAATGTAACAGAATAAAAATGCAGCACCTTCTTTTTGCAACTACCAGCTTTGTCTACATCAAAGCTGGCAATTGTGGGAGGCTAGGGGGTTGCATCATCCCCCAGGAAACCCTGGGGATCCCCACCCTCACCACAAAAACAAATGTCCCCTAATACTCTCTAGAGGCTATGGGAAACATTTTTGCCATATTTTTTAGACCTGCTTGGGTCATTTTAGGCCCAAGAGAAGTCTCCCCCCCTTTTTTTTTCCAAATCATGAGATGTTTTGAAGTCCATTTCAATTTATTTTTTAAATGCCTATTTGGGCTTAAAATGGCCTGAGGTGGGCCAAAACATGGCAAAAATGCCCCCATGTCCCCAGAAGGCATCTGGGGGCTTTTTTTTAAACAAAAATGGCCCTGGAGGCCACTTGTAGCCTGTGAGCTGCACTTTGTCCACTGTTGGTATAAATAAAAACATTTTTGCCTGCTAGTGAAAAGGGTGGCAACCAAGCCTACTTGCTCTTAGCTGTCAGGTACTGAAAAATTTTGCCTGTATTTAACTTGTACGTTAAATACTGTTGCAGAATATCAACTATTTACTGAATATTTTTGCATAACTTTCCGGCAGATATTTGCAGTCAAAATATGTGTAAAGATTGAACATGTTTTATGTGTGGGAGGTTATATTCCCTTCAGGACTTACTAGCAGAAAGTGTTGACACTATTGCGCCAATTGGGATTTAGTGTGCCTACTTCTTGCCCTGATTCTTGATTCCTGTTACAGAAACAGAATAACGGTTTAGGCTCCTGTGCTGGATGCTTCTCATCTGTACATGTGTAGGTTGGTCATGGGGCAGACAATACTGGGGAAAAAAACTTGTTTTTTCCCCACAGAGCCATTCAGCTGTACTTGTTCAAAGCCTGTACTGTGTGTTTCGCCTAGTTAAGTTCAAGCAGATTGTCATCAGTCTTTGGGCAATAGATCAGTGCCAGGATTTGTGGTTCCTTAAATGTATTTAATGTACTTAAATGTACTAAGACCCAGTGTAGTGTAGTGATTTGAATGTGGGCCTGTGACCCTGGAGACCAGGGTTTGATGACCCACTGGATGACTTTGGACGTGTCACACACATTTAGTCCTAGAAAACCCAGTGATAGGTTCTCCGTATCATCTCGGTAAGTTGGAAGCAACTTGGAGGCAGACAACAACAGCAACAACAACAACTACAACTGTACTTAACAACTAACCACGGTGGATCCCCCTCTTTTTCCTCTCCAATCCTTCTTTTTCTTCTCCTACTTTTATCTCATCTGTCAAGTTGGCTCTTTGTCAATATGATGATCTCTCTGGCAGTGATAGTTTGAGTGCCAGCTATGTTGTGGCATCAGTAGATCATCCAAATGGCTTGTTGGACAGTAGAATATATAACCGAGGATTCAGTGACAAACTTCTACTGATATAATTGTTTCATCTGGAAATCGGCAACCCTCCTACCTTCTGTACCCCCACCCTAACTTAAAACCTGCTGGGAAAGGCTAGGAAATTATTTGGAACAAACATTTGCTGTAATGGAATGCTCAGAGAGGGAAGAAAGTCCAAATTTTGCCGACTTTGGTTAGCAAAGTACACCACTGCATTTTAAAGAAATGAAGGGAAGCAGTAGAAAACAAAACAATATGGAAATGAAATTGGTATGCAAAGATGTGTTTGATATGTGCCATCCATTGATGTTAATGGGGCTTAACACATTTCTGCACATGCATCAACATAGAGGTTTCTGGGGGAGTGGTCAGCAGAATATTGTCATTGTGAATGCACAGAATCTCTTTTAGTATACTAAACCAGGGAAGAAATTCCAGGAGAAATGGTGGTTGATTTGGATCATTTGTATGCTGACACTGGTAATTACAAATTGGGCAACCTGACCGCTGAAAAGAGAGGATAAATAGCACTGTTGTATCTTGCTTTTAAGCCTGCTTGATACATTTGTAGGGCCACTGTTGGTGAATGGAGTATTGTGCTGGATGGTGTTGACTCAGCTTGACATTATTTATTATGTACTTCTGAGTCCAACAATCTATCCCATGGCTTGTGGTTTAATTTCATGTCATTGTATCTCTCTGATTGCACTTTTACTGGTTGGTAAAGTAATTACTGCATATTTTATTTCTTTAATTGGAATTTTTGCCCATTCTATCACAAAAGCTTGTAGCCCATTACAGAACATTTAAACATATGCATAGAATTGAACTCATTAAAATTAAATATAGGGTTGTCAACCGACTGGAAGTGGGGGTAGAAACACAGCATGCTGTTTGCTTTTTTTGCTTTTACAGAACAATGCTAATCCCATTTGGTTGCTATCCAAGAGCATCTAGAATTGAGCAGAGGTGTTACCCTCACTAGTAAGTGTCGTCTGTCTGTCCCAAAGGCCTTTGTTACATCTTTGGAAAGCTGTGCTAGCATAGCATAGTATAGATAATGGTAGGCCCTAGAATGTGACATTCCACAGACAAGGAATCAGGAATTCCCTCACCTATGGATAGTGGACCATGGATTCACTGTATCAAAAGCTGCACTTTTCCCAGTTGAGGCCCCAAAATTACTTATTTACTTAATTTTATATGCCCTTCCCTTTGTGCTGGCATGGGACCCAAGGCAACTTACAAAGAGACTGAGACCATTTCTGCACCACACTGTTATAGTGCTATTGTTCCACTTTCAGCATCCTGTGGAATCCTGGGGTTTGCAGCTTAGGGTGGGGCGTTTAGAATTCTCGGCCAAAGAGCTCTTTGGCCTCAGTAAACTGCAAACCCCATAATTCCACAGGATGTTGAAAGTGGAATAATAGCACTATAACAATGTAGTGTGGAAATGGCCTAAAACAAGATAAAACTAAAAACCTGAAAATAAAATAGTTAAGACACGGTGAAACAAATTATCATATTGAAAGCATCATGAAATGTTAAAAAGTATAAAATCATTTAAAGACATAAGAATAAATTTGAAAATAGAGACATCTCATTAAAAAAAGTACTCATTGCAACCAGTTAAGCGTTAAGTGCTTGTTTGAATAAAAGAATACAAGAATCTTTGCCTGTTGGTGAAAGGAGAGTAGGAAAGGTGTTAGCTTTACCTCCCATGGAAGACAATTGAGCTACTCAGTTATATGGGTCTCGTCCTTGCTGTGAGGATCTAGGGCACATTTTTTCTCCTTTTGGAAACTTTGGGAGAGAAAAAACCTGATGAGAGAAGAAAAAAAAAGTCTTTTCTGGCTGGAGCAACCTTTTCTGGCTGGAGCAACATGGCAGGGCTTTGGAAGAATTGGGCTTTGGAGCTGCTATTTCACTCCTCTTCAACCCAACTTGTGATTGCGTTACTAGGCTAGAACAGGGGTCTTTTCACATTATCCAGTTATATTGCTGTGATTCCACTTAACTGTCATGGCTGCATCCTGTGGGATCCTAAGGTTTGTAGTCTGTTGAGGCGCTGAGGCTCTCTGGCTGAGATTTCTAAATGCCCATATCTAAACTGCAAATCCAAGAATTCCATTCCATAAAATAGAACCACGGTAGTTAAAATAATAGTGCTAAAATGTTGTGTGAAAAAGTCCCATGAGTTCTCAGGCCTCCTAACCTGGTGCGTGTGGGTGTCACTAGAATGACTCACGCCTTAAACGGGGCAGCTTCTTTAATCAAATGTGAATTAACATAATTAACCTGATAATTGAGGTAAAAACTCAAAGGACAGTGAAGAAGTGTTAGCTGGACCTCAGTTCATTTTGCAGCAATACTTATGTACTATGAAATTTGTGCTCTCATCTGGCTTGCTTAGTCAATGTGATATCTGTGGCATTGATGTTCCAGTCAAGGTTTCTGACATCCTTAAAATGCTGTGTAAATGTTCATTTGTAAATCTTGACCTACGTGTGGGTTTCACAATTCCTATACTTGGAAAAATTTGCTCACATATATTTCTTATTGTTATGTGCCTTCAAATCAATTCTGACTTACGGCAATCCTATCCTAGTTTTTTCTTGGAAAGATTTATTCACAGGGAGTTTGCATTTCCTCTGAGGCTGTGAGAGTGTGACTTGCTGAAGATCACCAAATGAATTTCCATGGCTGAGGGGGGATTCTCAGTGTCCGAGGGTCCCAGAGCCCTAGTGCAACTTTGAAACCACTGCATTGTTAGCTCTTAAAGTATGTAGTGCTGAAGATTGTGAACAAGCCCACAGAAGATTTCTTTAGGTTAATCTGTTTATCAGGTACTCCAGAATAAAGACAGAAGAGTAAATGGCAGCTGGAGAACTGCTGAATTGACCAGAGGGTTATGTAGACAGGGGAATCCCAGAAGCTTCTCTGCTGAGGCATCTCTGTTTCACTCTCAACACAGAGGGCTACCCATCAGCCCCTGTGATCAGAAGATTCCTAGGCAGAAGCAAGCAAGGTGAGAAGGCAGGGGATGGAAGAATGCCTTTGCCTGCTGGCAGCAGCAACTATTCTAGTAACCTTGGCAGCCACTTGGAGGAGTCTTGAGGGATGGAACCTGGAAGTGTTTACTATGCAAAACACTTTGTTCTCTCCCCACCTCCTCTCTTGCAAAACCTTGCCAGCTGTCTTGCTGTCCTTTTCCCACCTTGTTAGCAAAAATGTGCCAGCACTTGGAATAGTAAAAATGCTAGTTTGGAGAAGAAAATCAAGAGGGGGGCTGACAGAAGTAGCCTTTGAGCTGCTTGGAGACTAGAAGAAACAGTGGCCTTTTCCACATTACACTGTTATAGTGCTCTTTTTCCACTTTCAACGTCCTGTGGAATCCTGAGATTTGCAGTTTTGGGAGGGGTATTTAGAATTCTCAGCCAGAGAGCTCTTGGCCTCAGTAAACTATAAATCTCAGAATTCCACAGGATGTTGAAAATGGAATAATAGCATTATAACAGTGTAGTGCAGAAGTGGCCAGTGTGTCTGGTGTTTTTTTTGTGGCAACAACAGGAAGGGCAGAAGTAGATGGTGCTACTTGCATAAGACAACTAAAAAGGCAAGAGGGTGACAGCAATAGCAGCCAAGGAGATTGGGGGCCACACAGAAGGAGCTTGAGGGCTGCTTGGGCAGAAGGTTTTGGGACTTCTGAATTAAAAGGTTACGGGGGCAAGGATCTTTCTTCCCAATGCTTATTTTTTTGCTGTACGTATTAGGTGAATAGCCTGGGTCCACAATATGATAACCAACCATTGTTTTCTGGTAACTGCCTGTGGTTACCATGATTCTACAACAATTACAAATAATTCTGGCTAGGCTAATGAATACATTATATATCTTTAAACATTTAAGTTAATTTCATGGCCTTTGACTCCCTTCTCTTTTTTAATTTTGAAGACTGATATCTTCTTTCCATGCATGTCTAATATTTAATTGCATTTCTTTGAGATACTTTGAACAGATCTTCAGCATCCATTATTGTACGTTTCTTTGAATGTATGTGTGTGCCTTCATGTGGAGCAAAACAACCAGCATTCTACTAACCCAATTACAAAGCAGTCTAAACATTAATACCAAGCATAAACAGAGGACTTCCTATTCCATTTTTTTCTTACTGAGTTTGTATAATAAGAATATGAATACAGTGGAAAATTGACTCTTTTCTTCTCGAGCCGTATTAAAAAGTAGTTAATTTGAAAACTTTGCCTGTGATCTATATTTGTAATGATTCTTGTTTCTTTAACTCAGATTCTTTAACCTCACTCCATCCCACCATGATAGTAATGCTCTGAATAATTGATTAACTGAATGGTTGAAAAAAAAATCTGGAACTTAGAAATGTTATTTTTAGTTGTAATTTTTTCTGGTTTTGGAGACTGACTTAGATCTAGCATGACACAAGAAGAGTGGGAAAAAAGTACTGGTGTTTGTGTGCTTGTTTTAACTGTTTGAGAAATAGTAGCACACAGGCCACATGTGTGATCTGCTTTGCATAATGGAACTAAGCAACACACATCTGTTGTATATGCATTCCCAGAAGTGGCATTGGGATCAGCCGGCAGCCTTAAAAAAAACTGAGATGAATTAATCTTGCTGATGGATCATGAAATCCTCCTGAGGTCCACAGTTCACTATTATTTTACACAGTAGGTTGCACAATGGAAAACTATGCTGGATCTAGCCTTTGGGGTAACTCTAGAAATTCATTTCTGCTGGCACAGAGGACCTTGTGCTAACTTAGTGAAGCTGTTTGATTCAGGAAAGCAGAGAGTCCTCTTTTCTTGTAGAGATTTAGCAAACATGTTTATTGGATTGTTTTCTACAAGACTGTTCAAGAGGCATATGGGTAATGTTACTCTGCAAATGTTCAGTGGCTGCAGCTCCTGTCAGCACCCACTTGTATAGCCAGTGGTGAGGGATTACGGAAGTGGAAGTTGAAGAACACCTGGAGGTCTCAGTAGCCCACCTCATAATGCAGCTTGTAACTCTTTCCATGGTTGTCCATTGAGGACTCAATAAGTTTCTACTGTTTAGTTCATGTTGGGAGAGCAAAACAGCATCTGTATATCAAAAACCTGACTGTTAATCACTAGAAGGTTTCATTTGGATCTGGGGATCTCTGTGTGTATGATACTTGCTGAAAATCTCTGCCCTCTGTGTACTTTTCTTGCCCTTGAATGGCCTTGTGCAATTTCCTGTTTAAAACTGCAGTTTCTTGATAACAAAAAATGTCTGTTGTCTCACTTAGGCCTTGTCCAGTTCTTGAGGTTTCATGGGAAAATGCCTTTTAGTATTAACAGTGAATAGAAGGAATAAGCAAGAAGTGGTATGCATATGATTTACTGGAAAATATTAAATTGAGAAGATGTGGTTCTCTGGAAAGTGATTGGACTACAGCTCCCATCATGCTTAGCTGATTAAACTGTTGGTAAGGGATGATGGGAATTTCAGAGCTGCCTATGGAGGACCCTCCATATTTGCCATCCTTGATGTATCTATAATTAATTTGTGAGAAATCATCAGATTGACTAAAGCTACATTTTCAGATATTCAAGGTAAGCTTGATTATGGTTAAGGCTATATCCTTAGGTATTTTGCAAGATAAAGAAAGAATATTTTTATACACACTAGATACAGATTTCTTGTTTATTATTGTTAATTTCAGCTATTGCAAGTGCTGATAAAGATATCATCTTAGTGTATTGTAGAAAGTAAGCATGGACATAATTATTTGCTTGGCATCCTTTGCTCCAATTGTAGCTTAAAAATTGTTGTCTGACATACTAGAGCAGCCATCCCCAATCTTTTGCCCTCCAGACATGTTGGGCTACAATTCCTGTTTTCTTTGTGTTAGTTGGGGATGGTGGGAGTTGTAGTCCAGGACATTTAGAATACACAGGTTGGAGTAAGTTGGTTTAGAGCAGAAGTGGGCAAAGCACGGCTCTCCTGACAGTTTTTGTGGTGCTCAACCTTGAGACTTCCCAAATGGCCTCTCTAATCACCCCATGTCACTCTTCTGGAAGCCTGTAGGAGCCACAATTAATTTTTAAAAAAGCTTACAGAGCCGCTTGCTCTTTTTAACTTTAAAAAAAAGTTACAAAAAAACAAAAGTGGATTATCAGTCACTTTTATTTGTTTTTGCTTTGTTTTGGACATTTTCAGCAGTCTGTGAGGCCCCCTAAGGTCTTGATACAGAACATTGTGTCCTGTACTCATCACAGTTGCCTATCCCATCATTTTTCAGACCCTTTCTCATTTCTGTTTAAACTAGGACAAAAGGCTCTGGGAAGATGGGATGTTTATGATTGCTCATGTGTGGGATTACACTGCACCTATCCAAGCTACCACTACCAAGCTCCAGTTTATTTCTGGGCACAACTCAAAAGTGTTGGCAGTTACTTCAAATGGCTTGGGTCCAGGATATCTAAAGGTTTTCTTCTTCTGTACCAGCCTGCTCACTGCCTGTGATCTGGAGGAAATACTTTCTCTGTGGACCACCTACAAAGAAAACACAATTGCGACAAGGAAAGGGACATTTTCAGTAGCTGCATCCAGATTATTTTATAGTTTGCTCTTGAAATTCATTTTGCCTCTTTGATTGTCGTCTTCTCTGATTGGAGGACTTTCTTCTTCTTCCAGGATTTTTTTTTGTCCTGTACAACTGATCATGTTTTCAAGCAGAACCTTGGAAAGTTACCTTTTTTGGTACTTAAAACTTCAAGAAACCCCCACCCAACATGACCACAGTGTTTAGGGGATTCTAGAAATTATTATCCAAAAAAAGTAACTTTCCTCAGGTCTTCTAATGTGGTGGACTTTCTTTTTGTCTGCTCAGCTTGATTTCATTTTTTATTTTTTTAAACTATTGTATTCTACAATACAATTTTACTAGAAGACTGTTAACTGTTTTAAGTTACTCTTGGTAATACCATAAGCTTTAGAAGGGCAGAATATACATTTTTTAAATAGATAAATAAATGAAATAAGTAAAATACAGTGATATAAAGTGTTATCTGGAGCTTGGTTATTCTCTGACAGTTTTATTAGGTGCACAAATAATATACATTCTAAGATGACTAAGAAATCATAGCCTAGGCTTTATCTTAGCTTCCCATATAATATATAGAGAAATTACATCTTGGATCATTTCAGGGTAAGCATCTCATCCTTACTGCTATGTATCACTATGGGAGCAAAATATTTGTGGTCACAAACTGCCCATAAGGTATTGTGCTATGATTTAGGAAACTGATAGAAAAGTGTCGTCTGATGGTTAGTCACAATACTTAAAATAATAATGCAGTGTCCCTGCCCATATTTTTATGGCTAAGATGCTTTTTAAATGTTAGTGTTTTGCCTTGTCATCTACTTTAGTGTTCTAAAAAAAAGTACCTTAAGGGCAGATGAAAACAATCGGGGTTACTTTTTAAAACTGGCTTTGTGAAGTATATAGTTTCATGCCCTCTTCTTGTGACCCTCTTTTATTGTGCTCTGCCCAGCTCATCTTCTGCCAAGTTAATGGATATTTACCTCTTTCTTCTTGCTAACACAGTAGGTCTGCTCACGTGAAAACTGTTGGAAATTGATCAGTGGAAGGTGGATGTAATAATATTGCAGCACTCAGGAGAATGTAAAGGACAGACACATTGCTTCATACAGATTAAGGAAAGTTTGGAATTAGTGTGTGCTACATCTTGCTCATTAAGAATGGTTTTAAATTTCCTCTTAGGTTGATTACATCTTTTGCAATTGTGCTTGTAGGGCTTTATTCAAGTTACCAGAGTCAGATCAGGAAGAGCCTGCTAGTAGATTTTCCTCATGGTAGAGGACCTTGAACTTTCTTTTCGGTAATGTCAGTTAAATATTTGCAGTTTGTGGGTTTTCAGACTTTGTCCCAGTGAGGTTCCAGTTGGGGGAGGCGTAAACCTTGTCCAACAATTGCAAAGGACAGTAACAAAAATGCACGACCCAGAATGGTCAGGTTAAATTAAAAGCTAGGAGGATAGAGCTGTTGTATAGACCCGTGGCAAAAGGACCAGCACTCAACAAAATTTTTAATAATAATAAAAAAAGGGAGCTAGATCATTGCCCACCAGCACTGGCATCTATAGAACATGTATAGAAGCAAAAAGCATAGAAATGACCCAAAGTATGAAGAGATGGAGAATTTCAGGGCTTAGTGAGAGCTTCTTACTCTGTGAAAACCATGGAGATTGATGAAAATTATTATAATTTTAACTATATATATTACAAAACAACAGAAAGTGAGAACAGAGGAAAAAACTAAGATGACCAATTAAAATACTTTAAATATGTTTAACTGTCATTCTTCCAGTACTATATCTCTGTGGAATCCAAGTTAGATATGGCCTCCAGATGTGATAAGCCTCTTTTTTTATTAATTTAACCACCATGCGTAGATAATTGGAAGTTTTGTGAGCCCAGTTTGAAGCCCCTCAGCCATACTGATTCTTAACTAGGGGTAGGAAACATGACCAGTTTGGCCAGCTGTTAATGGATGTTCTGAATATAAATACAGGGGGAGGGAAAGGAAATGGTGTAGAAGTTATGGTTCCACACCCTGCTGGGTGGGGATATTTTAGACATGTGGTTTGCCAGAGCTGGAAGTAGGGTATTGGGCTCAATACAGCTGATTAACAGCAGGATTCTTATGTCGTGTTCCTTTGTTTATGAAAGCAAGCATTACATGGACATCATTAAATTGATACAAATTCTATTATTATTTCATATATATTTGACCAGCATTAGGTGAAATTGTTTGGCAAGTAGGCTGTAGGGATGAAAGAATGTTTAAAAGTGTTTAAAAATAGTTGAATATGGATTTCTTAAGTGTTGGGAAACTGTGAAAAATCCTAGATATGTAAAAACCTTTGCAGTTCAGGACTTACTCTATGTGAAAAATTGCAGGTGCTTTCTTTGTGCAGAAAACAGTATTTTCTGTGCAGAAAATAACATTCCTGTTATTTATATTATAAATGCTTTGCTGCTGGCCACACCCTCCTGCCTGGCCTTAAAAGAGGCTGGGGAAGAACTCAGAGGGGCTTTGCTGCTGGCCACACCCTCCTGCCTGGCCTTTAAAAGAGGCTGGGGAAGAACTCAGAGGGGCTTTGCTGCTGGCCACACCCTCCTGCCTGGCCTTTGAAAGAGGCTGGGGAAGAACTCAGAGGGGCTTTGCTGCTGGCCACACCCTCCTGCCTGGCCTTTAAAAGAGGCTGGGGAAGAACTCAGAGGGGCTTTGCTGCTGGCCACACCCTCCTGCCTGGCCTTTGAAAGAGGCTGGGGAAGAACTCAGAGGGGCTTTGCTGCTGGCCACACCCTCCTGCCTGGCCTTTGAAAGAGGCTGGGGAAGAACTAGAGGGGCTTTGCTGCTGGCCACACCCTCCTGCCTGGCCTTTAAAAGAGGCTGGAGAAGAAATCAAGAGGGGCTTTGCTGCTGGCCACACCCTCCTGCCTGGCCTTAAAAGAGGCTGGGGAAGAACTCAGAGGGGCTTTGCTGCTGGCCACACCCTCCTGCCTGGCCTTTAAAAGAGGCTGGAGAAGAACTCAAGAGGGGCTTTGCTGCTGGCCACACCCTCCTGCCTGGCCTTTAAAAGAGGCTGGGGAAGAACTCAGAGGGGCTTTTCTGCTGGCCACACCCTCCTGCCTGGCCTTATAATTAGGAGAGGGAGGGAGGAAGGGAGGGTAGGATTGGGGGTGTGTGGGCAGGCAGGGGGTATTTTTTTGTGATGGGGGCGGCTGGATGTAATGGAAGAACAACGGGGAGCGACAATAAGTACTGTGCTGGGCAAAGGGAGATATGGTGATAGCAGGGCAAAATGCCGTTACAGGGGAAGGAGAGATAGATGCTTAATACCTATCTCACCTTCCGTTCGCCCTGCTACCCCAAGGTGTCTGGAGAGCGAACCAAACCACCCACAGAACCTTTCCTTGCTCCTGTGCAATGTCAGGTCAATGAAAAAGAAAACTCATATCATCCATGACCTTTTAAAGGATGAAGACGCTGACCTGGCATGCTTTACAGAGACCTGGCTGGAAGACGATAGTGCCACAACCTGGGTCCAGGCCTTGCCAGCCGGATACTCTGTCAGTGAGCAGGTAAGGGGAAGTGGGCGGGGGGCGGAGTAGCCTTGGTTTACAAAGACAATCTTATGCTGACCAGGATACCTGTCCGGAAAACAGACCACTTCGAGTGTATCTACCTGAGCCTGAAGGCAAGGGATAGTCTAGGAATTCTGTTAGTGTACCGACCACCCCGCTGCCTAACAGACTCCCTGGCCGAGCTGACAGAGCTGGTGTCGGAGTTGGTGTTGGAATCACCCAGACTTTTGGTTCTGGGCGACTTCAATGTCCCATTTGAGACCAGTTTAACAGGTGCAGCTCGGGAGTTCGTAGCATCCATGACAAACATGGGCCTATCCCAATTAGCCTCTGGGCCAACACATTGTGCAGGTCATACCCTTGATGCGGTCTTTAGTACGGAACGGGCACAGCCATGGGTGGAGATAACAAATACTACCACCTTGTCATGGACAGATCATTTCCTGGTCAGGGTTAGACTAATGGTTGCTATCCGCCCCTGCAGGGGTGGTGGACCTATTAGAATGGTCCGCCCTCGAAGGTTAATGGAACCTATTGGATTCCAGAAAGCCCTCGAGGGTCTTATGGTTGGTATCGCCAGTGATCCTGTCGAAGCCCTGGTTAATACCTGGAATTGTGATCTTACCAGGGCTATCGACACGATTGTTCCCAAGCGTCCTTTCCAGCCTGCTGCAAACCGTAATCCTTGGTATACAGTAGAACTTAGGAATATGAAGCAGGCTGGACAACGACTAGAGCGCAATTGGCGGAAATCTCGACTCTTATCTGACAGGACACGCTATAGAGAATTCCTTCATTCCTATGGAGTGGCAATAAATGCAGCGAAGAAGACCTTCTTCTCTGCACGTATTGCGTCTGCGATTTCTCGTCCAGCAGAGCTGTTTAGGGTGGTAAGGGATCTGACTCAGATACCCACTCCCCTGAACTCGTTGTTAGAACCTAACGTAGCTTGCTGTGACGCCTTGAATAATCATTTCGCAGATAAAATCTCTCAGATAAGAGCCGATTTGGATGCCGGTGTTATAGCAGAGGTCACAAATGGAGCGTCCAGCAACCCCGTGAACAAGATTATACTGGATCAGTTCCAGTCAGTGAGTACCGAGGACGTAGACAAACTCCTTGGAAAGGTAAGAAGGACAACTTGCCCTCTTGATCCCTGCCCTTCATGGCTGGTCGTCCAGGGAGGAGTTGCAATTAAGACGTACTTAAGACATATTATTAATGCATCCTTCAGGGAGGGCAATTTTCCAGCTTGTTTAAAAGAAGCGATTATACGGCCGCTTCTAAAAAAGCCCTCCCTAGATCCCCTGGATATGAATAATTACAGACCAGTCTCCCATCTTCCATTTTTAAGCAAGGTGATCGAGAGGGCTGTTGGCCTTCAGCTCCAAGCTGTCTTGGATGAAACAGATTATCTAGATCCATTTCAAACTGGCTTCAGGGCAGGATATGGAGTTGAGACTGCCATGGTCGCCTTAGTGGATAATCTACGCCTAGGTATCGACAGGGGAAGTGTGACCCTGCTGGTACTCCTGGACCTCTCAGCGGCTTTCGATACCATAGACCACGGTATCCTTCTGGAACGCCTGAGAGGGCTGGGGATCGGAGGCACTGCACTTAAGTGGTTCCGGTCCTATCTCTCAGGTAGATACCAGATGGTGATGCTTGGGGACAGCTGCTCCTCGAAAAAGGAGCTTAAATCTGGCGTCCCTCAGGGCGCCGTCCTGTCCCCAATGCTATTTAACATCTACATGAAACCGCTGGGAGAGATCATCAGGAGGCATGGAGCAAGGTGCTATCAGTATGCTGATGACACCCAGATATATCTCTCCATGCCTCGGATAACAGCATCAACTAAGGATGGCATCTCACCTCTAAATGAATGCCTAGAAGCAGTAATGGACTGGATGAGGAAAAACAGACTGAAGCTGAATCCAGATAAGACGGAGGTACTTGCTGTTAGGGGCCCCAGCCCAGGTATAGAGGTTTGTCAACCAGTTCTAGACGGGGTCACACTTCCCCTGAAAGACTGTGTCCGCAGCTTGGGAGTGCTCCTGGACTCGCCGCTTCAGATGACAGCTCAAATTGATGCGGCAGCCAGGAGTGCCTGCTATCAGCTTCGGCTGATACGCCAGCTGCGCCCCTTCCTGGACTTGGAACACCTAAAAACAGTGGTACATGCGCTGGTAACTTCACGGCTTGACTTCTGTAATGCGCTCTACATAGGGCTACCCATGTGCTTAGTCCGGAAACTTCAATTAATTCAGAATATGGCAGCCAGGTTGGTCACCGGAACATCTAAAAGTGACCACATAACACCAATTCTGAAGTCTTTACACTGGCTGCCTATTCGTTTCCGGGCACAGTACAAGGTGTTGGTTTTTACCTTTAAAGCCCTTCATGGCTTGGGGCCAGCCTACCTGCGGGATCGCCTTCTCCCATACAATCCGCCCCGCACACTAAGGTCCTCTGGGAGGAATTTACTGCAGCCAATCAGAACTAGGTTGGCTGCGGCTACCCAGAGGACCTTTTCTTCTGTCGCTCCCAAGTTATGGAATGGCCTGCCGGAGGAGACCCGGCACATTACCAGTCTTGACTGCTTTAAAAAAGCAGTCAAGACCGTTCTCTTCCGACAGGTCTTCCCAGATTAGTGTTCCACCGCCTCTCATCATTGTCTTCTGTGTTAATCTTGTTTTTAATTTGTTTTAATTAACTAATATGTTTTAGGGGGATAGAAGGGTTGGAGGGTGGGGAGGATAGGGTGCGTTTTAATGTTTAAATGTTTTTATATATTTTTGTAATGCCGCCTCGATCCATTGGGAGAGGCGGGATAGAAATAAATTTTATTATTATTATTATTATTATTATTATTATTATTATTATTATTATTATTATTATTATTATTATTCCTATACAGAAGATGCTGTTTTCTGTTCAGGAAACTCATTTTCTGTGCAGAAATGTTACTTTTTTTTTTTTTTTTTACAGAAAGCGTTGTTTTCAGTGCAAAAATGTCCTTTTTCCCCCTTTACAGACTAGTTTCCAAATGGCAGATACTTTTTGAAGATTGCATGGGAAGACTTTCTTGCTGTGAGGAAAAAAAGTGATAAAATTATTTGTTATCACCTGGAAGAAAATTTGTTATGAAGAGTTTCATCCCTAGTAGGATGGAATTTAGTGAATTATTTTAGAAATTTGGTGTTCCTATGCATTGAGTTAATTTTTCCTCCTTAATTCTTTGGCAGTATAGGATTTCGAATTTTGCTGTAGAATGTTTGGGGATGCTTATTTAAGTAAAAATGGCAGAATCATCACAAGAGCCATTTACAGTGTCTGTCAAAGTAGGAATAAATAAATAATGATCAACATAGGTCTATTTTCAGCAGATCTGCCGATCTGGAGAGCAGTGTATGTATCTTATATTATATTTTGGGATAAAAAAATATAATACTTTCTCTAGTAGAAAATTACCTGATGTAAAAGGGATTGCTGAAAAACTTAATTTTGGATCAGAAATTGTTAGCTTATTGGCAATTTCTCATTCATGTCACATAATCTTGATTAGTTACACCTTTGTACATTGTAACTGAAAAGATATTTCTTCATTTTGTCCTTCCAAAAGGGTGATGTGAAGATTCCACTGAAAGCTGATGATTGCACTATGCTCTGGATTCATAAATCTGGAACTGAGGCAATGTTTTCCTAGGCTAAATTCCAGTGACATACCAAGATTGGCTGCAGCATAATCTGTACCTAATCACAAAGAATTTTGTGTCGTAGTTTGTTAGTGCTGCCCTGATGGTTTTTAAATGGGGGTGGGTACATAAGGAGATATCAGTGTTCCTCATTTCTCTGTGTTGTTCCTCATTTCTCTAGCTAGATGTATCTGAATGAACTTTAAACAGTATGGTTAAATGCCTCCCAGACTTTAAATTGTTTAATAGTGATTTTATCTACTATATTTGCTGGCATATAAGACTCACTTTTTTCCCCTGGAAAATATTGTTTGAAAATGAGGTGTGTTTTATACACCGGTGTGTCTTATACACCAGCAACTAGTATTTGCTGGCGTATAAATGGGATGCGTCTTATACACAGGTGCATCTTATGTGCTAGCAAATATAGTATATGCTCCTTTGAAATATAGGGAGGGATATAAATGTTTCAGTAAACAAATAAACCTCATTGTTTCCTCCTTTTAATAGTCAGCCTTTACTTACTTACTTTGAAGCAAGTCCATGGAGGTCATTCAGATGTACTTCTGAGTAGACAGTTATAGAGTTGTACTTGATGGCACATTTTTGGAAGTAAACCCCATTGAACCTATCAGGCCTAACTCTTAGTAGACATGTATAAAATTGTAGTGTTAGGTGAATGCTAATTTGAAATGGCTTTAAAAATGTGGATGGATGAGAAACCTCACCAATATTATGAAGTTCACAGATACCATGTATTAATTATTTGGCAAGAGAAGTATGTATCACTTCTTCTTGCCATGCAGAAGCACAGGGCAGGGAGCTGCCAATCTATTTTCAGGCAGCATTCACAGCTTGGATGCAGTCTGTCTGAGAAATCATATTTCCCTTATATGAGCGTGGTCAAGCTTTAAGATCTGTGGGGAGGGCTTTCTCCCAGCCCCACCAGCATCATAGGCATGCTTGGTGAGAACTTGGGAGAGAGCCATCTTGGTGACTGCTCCCAGGTTGTGGAACTACCTTTCTCAGGAGGCCCAGTTGGCCCACTCTGTTGTCTTTCTGCTGGCATGTAAAGAACAACCACCACCACCTCCTCCTCCTCTTCTTCTTAAGTGGTAGCATTTGGTATTAATATATTAATGCTAATATGTTGTACAGATGAAGCTTAATAAGGGGATATAATCCTTTTTTTGTCATATTTTGTATGTATTTTAAAAACTGCTTTTAACTTACATTTCACTTTTGTCTTAAGAGTTTTTTTTTAGTTGTATTGTGTATTTTAAAAGGTTTCATGGTGCCTTGGATTCTGTGTTGGCGGAAAGACAAGATATAAATTAAATAAACATGATAAATAGATAAAAGTTTTCTAGGGTATAGCTGTGTTAGTCTGTTGCATACAAAACAACAAAGAATCTCCCAGTGTGTTGGCAAATAATGGCAAGTTTAATTTTATACAGTTTGTCCAGTTACTTAGGTATACAGTTGGCCCTTCACACTTGAGGGTTTACTTTTATATATCTGATTTTTTGCAAGTTTCTCCAACTCCTGCCCGCCCACCTTAGGTGCTTCTTGTGTGGGGGAGCCTTCCCTCGTGGTGGCTCTGATCAGGTGGCACAGCTCTTTAAAAACCTGCCTCTGGTCCTCTTCCACCAGCTGATCCCTGGCCAGCTGAAGATGGCTCACAGCCTGAATTCTCAGCACCACAAATCCTCTCCTGATGCCCTCCCCCATACCCAAGGAAGGAGGTGGGCAAGAGAGAGGAAGCATAAGGCCACCATGCTGACACTCACTTCCCTCTTCTTTCCCTGACGTGAGTTGGACCCTGGGTGCCATTCTCTCCACCATATTTGTCCCCTTTCCCACACACACTCACACATATTTTAATATTTGTGACTTTCCAACTTTTGCAAGGGTCCTTTGTCCCCACATGACTCTTGGTTGGTTCTTTGGGGAAGACGTAGTAAGGAATTGTGTGATAATTTTTAAATCTCTGAGTGGCAAAGTAGGAGGACCTTGATTATGAGGTGAAAGGTATCATTTGCAATTTTGCTATAATTCCCTAAAGTGGGCTACTGGCAAGACATAGGAGTGAGCAACTGTGTGGGAAGGGAAGACCTTTCTCCTTCGGTAGGCTGCATTGCCATGTCCAGGCATATAGGAAATTATGTCACATCACTTCTGGTTACCATTTTCTGCTGATTCATGACTGAAAATTTGTTGTTGTTTTTTTGTGGAGGGAATCATTGGGGGTTCTAGGGTTGGAGATGGGTAACCGCTATATTTCTGTCTGGTTTGGGGTGCCTTGGCTCTGTTTTCAGGTAGAAAGTCATCCAAGAAGTCATATTGATTTAAAAAACAAAACAAAACAAGGGAGATGTCTTTTTTAGGGCTCTAGGGGATTACAGAGGGACTTCAGGGGCCACAAAATGGATTTGACAGGCTATTCTTTTCCTACTGCTAGTATATGTATATGGCACTGTTATAACAGTGTGATACCACCTTGACTGTCATGGCTCCATTTCTCAGAATTCTGGAATTTGTAGTTTGGTAAAGTTCTTGGAATTCTATCCTTGAAAGCTTTAGGTCTGTTGTTCAGGGGACTCATTCAGGAGAGAGCCATGACAGTTAACATGGTACAAATGTAAACTTGTAAATATTCAGTGTAGATATGTTCTAAGACTGAAGAACCAGCCAGTTGCACCTGTAACCATGCAAAGCAGCAGTAATCTGTAAATACCAGTTACGTACCTCAGATAATTGCTGATCAATGGCAGTAACAGTAGTCTCCTATTCATATATATGCGCATGCATGTCCCAGTGTTTTCAGTAAGGCTTATTCCCTAGTTCTAGTGCATAGAATGGTATTCCAGATTTATGTGAGCAACTAGAAATCTTTTGACCGGTTAGTGACATAGTTACAGAATCCTCATAACAAACCTTCTGAAGTGCGTACTGTATACTTAGCAATTTGCTTCTCAATTTGTTGGAATTTTTCAGTTTTTGCTTAAATATTTAGAATTAACATAGAGTATATCTGCACTGTGCAGTTATAGGATTTTGATTTCACTTTTAACTGTCAAGTCTCTGTGCTATAAACTCCTGGGATTTGTAGTTTGGTGAGATACATAGAATTTTCTGCTAGAGAGTCGTAGTGTTATAGCTCATGAGAGTGTAGTAGGGCTGTCTAGCAGAGCGAAATCCTTATTGCCTTACCAAATTACAAATCCCAGGATTCCTAGGATGGATGGATGACTGTTAAAGTGGTGTGACACTAATATCACTTTGTCATGCATACACATTTTTTATGTGTATGCTTATGGTGACCCCAAGGATTTTGTAGGGTTTTCTTAGGCAAAGAATACTCAGAGGTGGTTTTGCCACTTCCTTTTTTATAGCCAGATTCAATTCATTGTGGCAATGCAGAGGCCAGAGGATATTTCCTTGTGCACCCACCTACCACATACTGATACTCACTTCTGATTTTGATGAGAACTGATAGAAAATAGCTTTTCCATACTTATGCACCAAATATAAACCTATATAAGAAACATCACTCTTTTTCATGCTTTAAAATGTTTGATTCTGCGTGCCAAGTAATCTATGATCTTACTGGGTCAGAGAATGAGATTGGAAGAGGAAATGTAATGCTAGAGATTCTGAAAACACGCAAGGAGCTGTGCTTTTCAGAGTTCACTAAACTGTTAACAATGCATATGCCCTTTTGAATTAATTTGGTTTATAAAATTTGCAACGGCTCTTCCTTCTCCCAAGAGCCAAGAAATACTGCAGTTGTTTGCCTCTCTGAATAATAATCATTAACATCTTCATCCCCCCCACCCCACTGACTGGTATAATGCAAAGCAAACTGCTCATTCAAAGAAGCCATCTTGAGGCATAAAACTCCTGAGCAGAGTAGTTGTGGTGTGAATATGAATCTCAGGAACAGTAGGTGTTCGCTGGTGCTGTCCCTTTAATTTGTAAGTGTTGCTCTGAAGAGTATCATGTTGCTCAAATCAGATTGCCTGCTTAATATTTAAGATTGCTGTGATAGAATCATTTGATCCTCTCAGATTGGCTTGTGTGTTGCCAGGCATCCTGACAGCACTATAGTTCCTGCCTTCCCTCGCACGACCTGACTTTCTGCCTGTGAGGAGGGGGAGCAGGGAAGGTATTTGTTGTTCATATCTAACCGACCAAGGATATATACTGGCAGTGTCTCTGCTGACGGAACAGAATAGTTCCACAGTACTTCAGTGCTGCTTTTGCTAGAAGGAGGCAGGACTTACGGTTCAGAAGGAAGTGAATTAGATAGGTCAGGAGACCGTACCATTTGTGAACTCCCCTTTTCCTTTTATATGCATCTGTCAGATACAGTAGGCGTGCTCTGTGCTTGCCGTGCTCAATGCAAAGCAGAGAGAAAACAGTCATAAAATGAGAGAGGGAGAGAGAATGAGCGGCAGTTTCTTCTTTTCCTTTCTTTATTTTTTAAAAAATTATTATTCCCCTCTTCTTCCTTCTGTCTGGACCCCACAGGCACTTGTGCTCAAGTTGGAAGCTCTTTGAAAACTAACATGGTTTAATCCTCTAACTGCATGTTGGGTAAATTCAAAACCCACATGGTTGTCCTCTTGCAGTGCGATAAGTCGCATCTGATGGACATTTTCTCTGCTTATAGCATAGTAATGAATGTCTGAGAGGCGCGACCTTTCATAAGACAGCCCACACTATTGGCTTTCTGCCCAGAATATTGTTGCAACCCTATCTGTGATTGGTTATCTCCTGATCATGCATTGCTTCAGAAGGGGAAAACGGCCCCCTTTTTAATAAATCTACGATGGCTGTCTGCAATATGCTGTACTGTAAGTATTTTCTTTGAGTCAGAAAGAGTGTCACGCTGTGCAGTAGTAGACTGAGGGAGCACATGGCGACGTTATTATGCTGTGAGACATCAGTGAAATGCTGCTTGGTAAATTTTAACATATCTGTTTTTTCTACAGGTTGGTACTAAGAAGTGCCTTTCCTGACGTCTCTGCTGCTTGGAACCGCTTCTAGAGCAGTCTCTGCTTTTTGCCTTGCTTGCTGCCAGCTAGACTGCGACGACAGCACATCCACCCTCCACCTCTAGTCCAGCCACCCCTCCCCTCATTTCTACTTATAATCAAGAGAAAGAGCTCTAAGCATCAAGCATTGCCCTAGGCTGCTTTAGTTATTCTTATAGAAGTAAAAGTTTGCTGGAAAAGTGAGCTGCCTTCTGCCAGAAAGGAAAAAAAAAAATTAAAGAGGGGAGAAAAAAAATCTTCAATTCGTTGCTCTAAACTGCTGCCTCTGTCTGTGCCAAACTAATCGATATCAATTGCACCACACCAAAAAAATTTAAAAATTAAACATAATTATTGCAAATTCAGCTGTGTGGAGATCACCTTTCAGACAACTTTTCCTGACAGCAGCTTGGAAATTCTATGTCGAAGGGTCTGCCACGTTTTGCTGCTTGCATTTTGGGCTCCAATTTGGCACTCAGAATGGGTAACTGAGAGCACAAGGCTACTTCCAGGCCACACTTTTAAATGCTGGTTTTACTTAACAATCTTAGCATTTCTCTAAGTACAACCCCCTCCCCTTCTTTTGATTGACAGTTTCGTGCTGTGACTTTCTAGTGGAAATCTTTTCCTTGCTGTTGTGACAACACGATTTTACATCTTTTAACATTGGGCTTGGGGCTTGGGGAAATATTTTGGAGGTGACATTTTTCATCGTTTCCAGTCTTATCAGTTTGGCCTTCTTTTTTGTTATTTGTTCCTTTCATTGACAATTTTAACTACCTGTAAAATCTAAACATGGCTGTAAGTGTCACACCAATCCGGGACACAAAATGGCTAACACTGGAAGTGTGTCGAGAGTTCCAAAGAGGGACTTGCTCACGACCAGATACGGAATGTAAATTTGCACATCCATCGAAAAGCTGCCAAGTTGAAAATGGACGAGTAATCGCCTGCTTTGATTCATTGAAAGTGAGTAAATGCTATTTCTTTTTAAGGCTAAGGCAAAATGATGACTAAAATATTTATACTCCATTAAAAATCTTGAGGTTTTGGTGATACTAATTTTTCCCCTTTTAAGGTGATTTTTAAGCTTTTGTGTGATTTGTGATTTTAAAAACTATGTTTGAAGAAAGCAGGAGATTGTGGGCATTTTCAGAAAGGCTGTATTCTTTCTTCCTTTAGGTGTTACAAGTCAAACTCTGCTTGAACGTGTTCCTGCATCTGTCTCTTAATACAATAGGATATCTTTATTTGTTACTGTAAGATGCACTACTTTGTGAATGCTAGAAGAGTATGTTAACACTACAGAAAGCAAGCAAAGAGTCAGATGGTATCTTTAGGACTAACAAATTGACTGATGCATGCCCTGTTATGGGTTTGAGTCTATCTTGTTAGATGCATTTGGTGAAGAAGGCAGTGTCCTACTTTAAAAGTTCACCCTTCAGTAAATTTCCTAATATTTAGAGCATGAAAACTCTGGTTTACTTTTCTTCTATAGAAGAGTAGACTGCTAGCAGTACTTGTTTGTTTGTGGTATGTGTGTGTGTGTGTGAGAGACAGAGACAGAGAGAGAGAGAGACAGAGAGAGACAGAGAAAGAGGGAGGGAGGAAGAGAGACTACTGAATAGTTCAATAGTTCTTTGAATGTATTTGCATTATCTTTGTCTCTGATCAGCAGATAGGACATTCAAGGTTTATAATACTTTGTTTCTGAAATTGTTTCACATTTTAAGGAAACATTTAACTAATATTGTTAGGAAAGTGCTCACTCATATACACTTCAGCTATGGAAGTCATATTTATGTAGTCAGTATACTATAGATATATTACTGCCTCAAGAAAATATCTGATGTTTAAGTTGCCCAGAGTGCCAGTTTTCAAGTATATTTTTACCTTCACTAGTCAGTTACGAGCACATCTTCTATCCTGTCCTTCTCCTTGGAATCCTGGGTTTGTTTCATACTGATCATACGGAATGTAGCCAGAACCCTGTTTTCCTTACCAGCTGGACAGATCCCTTAAATCAATTGCACTTAACAAAATCAGCACTTATCTAAATCTCATTGATTCGGTGAGTCTACTGTAGCTGGAGATATTAGACTGCAGTCCTTTGTATACTTACCTGAGAGGCAGCCCTATGGAACATGTTAGAACTTGCTCCCAAATCAAAATACATAGAATTGTACTTTATATCCTAATGCAACACAGGCTATTGTTGACAGCAGTAAGGCAAACTCTAAGACAAACCTATCATGAGGTTTTCCTGGCTAGATTTGTTTGGGAGTGGGTGGATTGCCATTTCTCTGAGACTGAGAGAGTATGAATTGCTCAAGGTCACCCAGTGGGTGTCCATGCCTGAGTTGGGATTTGAACCCTGGTCTCCTGAAGTCCTGCTGTCACAGTCAAACAACTATACCATGTGTGGTCCTGAAGTTCATCCAGGTGAGGTACCAGGATAGTAGCCATTGATTTAAATGGAACTGAATGGATTTAAATCTAAGTATGTCTGCTTAATTTCATTCTTCACCTGGCCAAGAATTGGAATAGCTTTTCATGTTACAGAAGATAAGAAATGAATGTGTGAATTCGTGAGCTTGGGTGATGTACACAGGACAGAGGTCTGTAAAGTTTGAACCTGGACTTAGATAAACTGGAAGCTGCAGAAGAAATGTGAGTGCTTGACTGTTTTGATCAAAATGAAATAGTGCTGCTGTTACAGGTTAATATTTGGAATTGGAATGTTTTTTTGGAAAGTGTGGTCTTGAACTCCATCTTGTTTACGAATGAATTTGTTTACACTGACTGACTGGACAGTGGTTAGTCACAATATAACAGCAAGAAAAGCAAACTCTTTTCTTTATGTTTGTTTTAATTAGTGAATGCTATGCCATACTGTTTGAGTGTGTTACACCCCAAGTCAGTTAAGATGTTCTTTTTATGGAATAGATCTCTAATAAAATGGATTATGTTGCTGTTGTGATCATTTTTATCTGTGCTCTTTTGGGATTCTTCAAAAAATGGTAAACAGATTTTTTTTAAGTACCTGCAAAGTTGTCTACATTGGTGATCCAAGGATTTGTCATTTCATTTTGCTGTTTTGGAACCATCACCATCACCATATTTGAAGGCTATAGTTGTGCTTCACCAAGTTGTACTGCAAGATGAATGAAATAGTGCTGCTGTTACAGGTTAACAGCATGCCCGTTGTTGTGGAGTGTGTATGGGGTAGTTACACATATGGTTTTGTGATGAAGAAAAGAGACAACAGTGGTGATCATGATGTAAAATGTACCCAAATTGTGGTTTAGCTATGAGAAAAGAATGTAATTATTATAATATACTTGTATATCATTATATTATTATAGTCTTATGATATTTCATTTTTACAATAGATGATAAACCATGGTTTTAAAGTTACTGTTGAGTTAAATTCTGCAAGAGCATCACTTGTCTTTTGGGAGATGGGCCTGTCCTATACATCTGAAACTAGGAGAGAGTTTTTTTTGTGCGTTTCCAGCTACCACATCTCGTAATCGGAGGCTTATATCAAGAATTTGCTGCAGTGGATGTAGATCTTCAACTCTGCCTCATTTATGACTGTATGCATTTTTTACTGATTGCACAGTCAATCAGTAGTTCGCTGTTTGGTCACCTTTTGGAGAAGTAAAAATTGGCATGTCGTACCAGTTGGGAAGCTTTCTTAAAGTTATAAGTGAGTTGCTTCTGTTCCATTCCTCATCTTTGAGGCCACAAACATTTTATTTATTTTATATCCCATCCTTCAGTTTAACTGATAGCCTGAGAAACTTGTAAGGATAGGATAACATAAAAAAGTGTGAATTGTGAGTGCAAAACTGAACACAGTGGTGGATTATATAGGGGAGTGGAGTGGAGAAGGTCTGCAGCAGTTGACACTAAAAGCAGTAGCTACTTAAAAGACTGGTGTAAATAAAAATGTC
Organism: Ctenosaura bakeri; assembly: GCA_948474755.1. Lineage (NCBI taxonomy): Eukaryota > Metazoa > Chordata > Lepidosauria > Squamata > Iguanidae > Ctenosaura > Ctenosaura bakeri. The sequence goes on from CAOLHI010002027.1 coordinate 163,789, forward strand.
ATTGGCTAGTGCTGAAAAGACAAGGTGTTTGGTACCAGGTGTCCTTCTCTGGGAACAAAGCATGACTTGGGAAAATTTCTTTGTGGAGTACCAGACCATTTCCACAATGTACTGTTAAAGTGCTATTATTCCACTTTCGTTCCTGTGGAATTCTGGGGTTTGTAGTTTAGTGAGGCCAAAGAAAACTCTGTCTGAGAATTCTAAATGCCCCTCCCTAGTGTGGAAATGCCCCCAGTCTCAGAATTCCCCAGCCTGCATGCCTATCCAAATTTTCCAGGCCCTGGAAGGAAGTAGGCTGCTATCACTGAAAGAGTCATTTTGCTAGTCATCCCCTGCAGAAAGGAAGAACAATGAATAAAAATTTTCAAAGGTGATCTTAGTCCTTGAACAAATTCATGTGGGCTGGATGGTTCTTTATATTTTTGAATTCCCTGATGTATGGTTTGTTAAATCCCACGTTTTGAACAATACAGTACTTGGAATAGTACTAGTAGCCAGTGAACTATTTAAAATCTGTTCTGGTGTGTTCTATATGACATTTGCCAGTTAGTAGTCAGAATAACTGTATTTTGAATGGTTGGAGCCTTCAAGGGCATGCATGATGTATGTATAATGCACAACAGTAGTCTAACCTGGAGCTTACTAAACAATGGCTAGCTTGTCTGAGAGGGTGTCACACAGCTAGATAACAGCTGTAGGTAGGTAAAGATGCCTTGTGTCACCGATTCCACTTAATCCTTTTAACAACATCTCTAAGCTGCAAAAGTAATCCAGCACAAAATTACTCACATGGATATATATGTGGGCCCAAATGTTTTTGTGAGCTAGTAATTTTTGTGGCTTATTTTAATGGGTGGTTTATATAGTCAGTCACCATGAGAGAAAGCTTCTCAATTCCTTTCATGTTTTGATTTAATTATGTTATCCAAGGTTCATGTGGGCCAGTGGTAAAGAATAGATTTACCATCTATTTATGGGCTTGACATACTTCTACTTCATCTTGGGATAAGTGGTTCCAGATTGGTTCATATGCATCACCTTAACTGACTTTCTTCTGCATTTAGTTCAGGGCTGTACAGAAACACTTGTTTTGTCTTGAGACACCAGCAAAAATTGTATCTGGAAAAACAACAAAATGTTGGTTATTGTCTAGGCTTGGGGAACACATTGCCAAAATAAATGTGCATAGTTACAGTCCAATTGTTAGACATCTTTATGAACATTTATCATGAAATTTCATGGTTCTCCCCCCCGCCCCCAATAATTAAGAGAGTTGATTTGACTGCTTGGTTGAGAAGGAGCAATGCTGGGATGAAGAAAATCATAGAAAATCACAGGACCTTGACATTATACTGCTTGTGCTAGTGTGCTAATAAGAAGAGCATGTAAATAGATAGGACAAATGTAGCCTTTAGTAAGCGGTGTTATTGTATTAACCACCAGGGTACACATGTGGGTTAATTCAGAATCTGAGAAGCAATAATGTAGAATTTTATTTATTACTGATTATATGATGTTTTATTTCTTTGAAACAAGCTGACTTTTGGGGAGTTTTTTCTAAAAAGTGAACAATCAGTTTATAAATTACTTGTATACATAAATAAATAGCATACAGAGTGTTAAGGAATAGACTATGGGCCAGTCATCAGAAGTGACTTTCTTCCTTAGGGTTCTCTGAAAAAAAAAGTAATGAATAGTGAACCAGTTCTGAATGGAACAGAGAGACTTTGTCCATCACCTTACTTTCACATAATTCATAATCTCTGTTTATCTTCAGTATCTTGGGTAAGGTCTTGAATAAAGTCCCTGTCTTTGGTCATGAATGCAAGCCCTTGGAGACCACTCATTATTTGGGAATTGCAGAACATTTGAGACAGATAAGCTCCCCAGATATTTTCAATTCTAGCACCCTCGCTAATTACATTCACTCATCTGCTTATTTAGAACATCACATGCACAACACTGCCCTCCTTTTTCTTCTTTAATAGAGAAATTATGTATGTTGGGCTATGGGAAAAAACTGTAAAACATCTTAAAATGATAGACAAACATTAATTAAGCCTCAGCATTCATTAAGAATGCTTTACCTTCAACTGTCTTTTGAATCAAAATTGACACCTTAACAGAAGATATGTTGAAAGTCAAAGCTGAAGGCAGATGCCATCACAAGAAGGGCTTGTATTGCTCAGGACTTGTCCACATGGCCATAAATACTGAGAGCTTTTTCACACGAGGCAGGTAAATTGCAGTTGTAGCAAGATAATAGCATCTTTGACTGGGACTTATCACATGATGTAGTTTCTCTTGTGTTGTTCTCCTGTTAGAATATTGTTTGAAAAGTATTAATTTTATTAATACAAAAGATCTGTTAATGACCTCCTTAAAAATGCTTCCCAAATGGGTTCCCGCCAGGAGAAAAACAGAAGAAGAATGAGGTAATACGTCCCAGCCAAAGATGCTGCTATTCTGCTGTAATTGTGATTTTATAGTGAAGTCCTGAATGGAACATAGCAAAGTTTGTGGGTCACTCTTTCATAAGATCAGTTGTTGTTGTTGCATGCCTTCATGTTGTTTCTGACTTATGACAATCCTAAAGTGAACCTATCATGGCATTTTCTGAGGCTGAGGGTATGTGACATACACAAGGTCACCCAGTGGGTTTCCATGGCGGAATCAAACCCTGATCTCCAGGGTCATAGTCCAGCACTCAAACCACTACATCACACTAGGTCTCCACAAGATCAATGATGTCTGATTGTCTTCAGTTATTTCTTCAGTTCATGTTTCTTCTCTGTAATCAGAAAGTGAGAGACAAATAGATCAAGTACAAAGAGGAAAATTGTAGGAGTTATGTATGTTGAGTCTGGAGAAGATCTTCATCTTCAGATATTTCAAAGATTGTCCCATTTATTGTGGGGAGAGGGCAGGTATCAAGCTTGTTTAATCTGTTTTTTTTAGTGACAAAATATGCAAAATAGCAATTTGAATTGGGCAGGCAAATGTGAAGAATTAAGTAACAAAGTGTACAGGCCCAGAAATATTTGGTAAGTATTAAAAGTGAACTTGCAAGTCATTTCACACAAAAATCTTCTATTTGTATTCCCCCAATCATACTTTTCCTAACTTGGAGAACATTAAAGCTGTTGTTCCTGGTGTTCTACTAAAAAACCAACCAGAAATCTAGCAGTAGCTCTGGATTTACTTTTTTGCATACTCCACAGATGCAGATGATGATGCAGATTTATGTCTTATTGCTACAAATGGTTAGACCCATATCAGTGGTTTCAGAATACAAGAAAGATTATTTCAACAAAATGTTCAGAAATGTTCTAGTTACAGTCATCTCTAATGTACCTTCATTTGCTCCTAAAATTTATATTAAAGAAGCCTCCATGGGAGTTAAATGGAACAGGCCTGGTGCTGAGACAGAGCAAAATATCAACTGAATAGCTTATGTCAAATTTTGACACAGCATGAGCATATTGATATATTTCTATATTTCTAAAAATCTATTCATTGGTGTACCTTAATAAGAACATATTCGGTAATATTCTGCTATTCGTTTAAAAAAACTGGTAGTGGTTTACAGTTTCTACAAAAAGTGAACAGTATTTAAGACAAATAATGCAGGTTTAAAATAAGAAACACAAATAAATGTAAGCCAATAAAATAAACCAATCATTTAATTTTTTTTTTAAAAAAAACTTAAAAGGGATAAAAACCACCACAAAAACTAGTTAGCATTATGAAAATCAAGATTGAAAGGTCCCTATTCACAGCTGTTTCTGCAGGATTGGCAAGAAGGAAGAAGGACACTTTCAGAGCATAAGCTGCCACAGAGAAGGTCCTGTTGTTTGTGTGTGTGTGTGTCTGCAGGCTAATGTAGTTGCTCTCCAAGATGGAATCTGGACCAGGAGCTCCAAAGTTCTTATAAATCTGAAAGGAGGGATCAAAGAGGAGGAGATGTCTGACATAATCAGTCTCTAAGCTGTAAAGGTCAAGACCAATACTTTGAATTGAATTTGGGAACAAACTGGCAGCCTGCGTAGCTGTCTCAAAATAGGTGAAACATGAGAATGTTTGTCCATGCCTGTCAACAGGCAGGATGCCATATTTTGCATTAGCTGAAGTTGCTAAACTGTTTTTGTAAACTGTCCCCGTGTTGAGTGCATTGCAGTAGTCAATCTGAAAGCTACCAAGACATTGATATTGATCTACAGAATTTAAAGACATTTCAGATATACTCAGAATTTGGAAAAGTTACCTTTTTGGACTGTAGTTCTCAGTAGCAATGCTAGCCACAGATTCGGGAAATTGTGGTCCCAAAAATTACTTCTTCAAGGTCTAAGTATGTGCTTCATGTATGATAATGTATTCTTTGGCATACCTGTTTAAAAATCTTTATCTATATTCATGTACACTAGCCAAATTGTTGGACCAAACAACAGTTGGGTTCCTTTTAAGGCTTATGATTTCATGAATATACCAGAAATTACTGTTCTGCTTTTCACAGTAAAATAAAACATCTCTTTCCCCCATTTAATGTAAAATTTTAATTAGTTTTCTGCTATTTTGACATAGGGCAGTTAAAGGAAAAACAAGACTAGCTTGCTTTGTTGTTGTATGCCTTCAAGTTGTTTCTGATTTATGGTGACCCAAGAGAAGCCTGTCATGGGTTTTTCTTGGCAAAATTTGTTCAGAAGGAGGTTGTCTTTGCCTTCCTCTGAAACTGAGAGTGTGACTTGCCGAAGGTCATCGGTGGATTTCCATAGATGAGAGGGATTCGAGCCCTGTTCTCGAAAGTTGTAATCTAGCGCTCAAGCCACCACCCCACCCCACATCTCCCTAGCTTTCTACTTACAAGTAAAAATATTCATAATGTAGTTCTGTAGATGTCTGTTTGGATGCAAATCCCATTGAGTTAAGTAGAGCTTATTCTCATCCATGTAGTCCTAGGATTGTAGTCTTAAAATATTAAAAATTGAGGGTCATCAGAAATGTTTTAGTTTTTGTAAAGAATAAATATATTGTACATTATGAGCTTAAAAGTTTAGGACTGATTTCATTTATATAAAGTCTATTTATGTAAAAAGTCTTGCACACAAGAACAAACAATTGCAAATGTTTTCTCCCTATTGGGGAAAATTAGAAGAAGTTTCGTGCACCATTGGTATAAAATATTGGTTCATGAAAACTTTTTTTTTCAAAAAGCCTGGAATGCAAAAATCTTAAGGACACTGTTTACTTGTTGAGAAAAAAAAAGGGTGAGCATTCTTTAGGTTCTTAGGTAATAACTTCACTTGGAAAAATGGTTCTGAAATCGTTATGCTGTAAATAGTTTAACCACCTCTGAAATGCATATAAAAATAACAATACTTTTAAGCCCAAAGGCTCACCTTTCATATTGGGAAGAACATTTGAATGCATCTGTAATATGGGGGTTAGTAAAAATAGCAATACGAGTTATCACTCTTTGTGCTAGATATTAAAAAACAACATGATAATAACCGAAGTGACAAATTCAGGTTGAGAAAGAAAATTAATCCATTAATAAGCTTGGCTGAAGAAGAAAAGGTGAGCAAGGTAAGAAAGAAAATGCTTGCTGTTCTTGTCTAGGAGGTGCATTTGAGTTTGAGATGGATATAGCCCAGTGTGCTTTTGCTATTTTTAGAATATTGTACAGGCAAAGCTAACACTTTCTGAGTGGACCTTGTGAAACAGCAGAACCCTCAGCCATGCAGTTTCAGTGTTTGGCCAGACTCCCAAGTACTGTTTTTTTATATATAATGTAGCAGGACTTCTGATTTACAAGGGAGAAGTGCAGTTTAACATAAGGCAGAATAGTGAAATGAGTTGATAAAGAAGGAGCAAGGGACTATAGCTCAGAGCTTGGAAAATTTTAATTTTTGCCCTGCAATTCCCAGAATTCTCCTAGCAGCGGGGATTCTAAAATGTGTTGTCTAGAATTTAACTTTTCAAAACTATTTTGCAACTCAGCTATTGGTCAGAATAATATTCTAACCAGTACGTGCATAAGATACTGTGTTAAGACCTGTTTCTTATTGGTAGTTCTGTCTAGAGCAGGCCAATTGAATCACTGTGATTTAGAAAAGTGTTGGTTCATCATTTAATTACTTATTCAATGTTTCTGTACTATCTATAGTTGGGATTCAGGCCTAAGAAACTGGGTTGGTCACAGAGTCCCTGGTTTGAACCTTGCCTATACCCTAAATTCTCCCAGTGATCTTAGGTGAGAAACCTTCTTTGAGCCTTAAGTCTCTCATCTGCAGCATGGACGAGAACAACATGGACTAACCTCATAGGGTTAATCTAAGAATTACCAATATAAATCTTCATAGATTTCATTCTTATAGGCAAGAAGAAACAGTTGTACCATTTTTTCCCTTGTTTTGAGAAAATCATTGGAAACTGCAGAATTTTCAAAGACTATTTGCAGTTTGTGTGTTATCCTGAGCCAAGCAAAAAACAGAAAGCACGGTTCAGAAAATGCAGGGTTTTGTACTGGAAAGTTATTTTCTCCATGGAAACATTGTTTTCTATGTGGAAATGACTGTTTCCTGTGCAAGGAACTTGATTTTTGTGCAGAAAAAAACACTTGTATTTTTTATGCAGAATAGATTCCAAACTGCTAGTAGTGCCAGTCATCTAGGATTTTCCTTGTTGGTGTTTCTCAACACTCAATAAACCCATTTTTGATTTTTTTTTGGAGTATATTTGCATATTCTTTCCATACCTAGTAAAAAATGCAAGTAGCAAATTCAAGTGGAACACCTGCAGGTATGCTATAAATGTTTTAAGTTTCGTTATAGTGTCTGTTCTGTTATGAGGCAGTTTCTTTCCTAAGAAGAAACTTTTTGTGCTGAAATGTTAAGACATCGCTGTCACTTGTGTTGGATACTCATACAGTTTCATGAGCAAGGCACAAAAAGTTCACTGACTGTGAGGGGAACATAACAGAGAGCACTTATTATTATTATTGTTGTTGTTGTTGAGAAAATGTGGCCGTCCAGATTTTATTTATTAGTAAATCCCCTCAGACCTAGTCAACATAACCTGTAATGATTTAAGGTAGGGATTAGCAACCAGGCATATTTGGAGGATCTTATATTCACCACCCCTGAAGACTGATTGCCTATTTAATAATGGTTGAGATTTTGCAAGTCATTGGGTAAAGTGTGAACCAAAAGATAATGTTCTTCTACAAGGATGGCCTTAAGACCTTAAGGAAGTTGGATCCTTCAGAGTGACACAGGAGATAGACTTTGAGGCCCAATGGGAGCAGTTTTGTTTATCATACGATTATGTGCATGCAGCTATGATATTTTGAGATAGAATTATCTGGTGGACATCACTCCTATGTTGATTAGTTTGGGCTTGGTTGATAATTGGTTTTTTGTTGTTCTTTTATCTGGTGCTGGCTGGTGGCAATTTCCACGCTCCTTTGCCTTCTTTCCTTCTTGCGTGCCTTACTCCGTCTTTCTGTCATTTATCAGATTTTTGTATTACCTTCCATATAGAGTTGTCAGGGAAGTTTCTGAAAGCTAACAATAGAATGAACATCACATAAACAATCAGCAAAATCATGAAACAGCAGGGTAAAAATAATAAAATATTTCAGATTAAAAACTTCTTTTAAAAGTAAAGCAGTGGAAATCAGCAGATGCTGAACAGACATTAAAAACAGTCCTAATCCTTTCCAATGTAAATTTTCCAACTATGAATAGTATTGTGTTTACCGTGGCTTTTGCTAACCCTAGTTAACAGCGATCAACAGATTGCAATTTTGTTTGGGGCAGAGCTAGAGAAAATTGTTGTCTGGTCTGTAGTTCACATAATCCCTTAGTCACCATTATCAATAACCATGAAGGCTGAGGGATTTTTGAGGACTGTAGTCCAAGAATTAGTGTTTGTAAGGTCTGTGTTAGGACAGTTGTTTGAGCTGAGAGCTGAGTACAGCTTATGAACAAGCCAGCAATTAGGAAGTGTTACACTTCAACTGGGCCAATCGAACAACTTCTTTGTGTATGTTTTTGTTCCTAATTTGTTGAGGAACCTATTACAGCTTCAGATACATTGATCATTGTTTCCTGAGGATGGCTGTTACACTGATCAACAATTCCAATAATTTTTCCTTTAGATTCAATTAATTTTTCCTTTAGCACATGACCCTCTAGGAAAATAAGTTAATAGATTTTTTCAAAGGAAAGTAGTAATATTTAGTTTATTAATCTTGCTTTTGGACTTACCTTCATAGTTGCATTATTTTAATATATTTAACCAATTTAAATTTTCATCATAGGTTTATGAGATTGGCTTGCTTTAATACTTCCATTTAAAAAAGGCCACTTCTTTGTATCACTTTAGATTGCTTAAAAGTTATGCGGAAGAAAGAAATATGAAGCAAATATCTCAGACAGATCTGGTTTTGATTAATTTCATTAATGTCAATGTTGTAAATGTTGACCAAAACAAGCAAATTATTCAAAATAGAATGTTGTTCCTTTGGGCTGCAGTATGAACAAAGTCTCCTGTGAAATTTTTCTTGCCTCCATGCAAATTTCATTCATGTAAACAGACCTCTACCTTGTTAGTTCCTACGGAATTAATTTCTGTTCTCCCTTCTAGTGATAATGCACATTTTCACTAATAGGCTTAAGACATATGTAGCAAAATATTTTTTCCCAGTACTCCAGTTTTGAGCCTTTGGCTGTCGTAATTTGTAAGCAAAGGTTGAAGAAGTAGAGTGTGAATTCAGACAAACTGATATAAGTAGATACTTCAGAATGTTTATGTATAGATTTTGTAACCATTTTGGTTAGCAGCTTACTAGTTTCCTGTTACTGGAATAAATTTAGGCTGAAAGCCCAGATAGGCATTAAAAAGCCTCTGAGTATGGAGTTTCTTTATACCTGCCCAGACTCCTTTTCTTCCCTTATCCTATCCCTAGCTAGAAGTTTTTTTGTTTTTTTTTAAATAGCAGGATTGGCGCTGGGTTGATGGTGAAGGAGGGCTGAAGAAACAGAGTTTCAATGTCCTTGATGTAGCATGTCTGCAGCAAACAATGCAGTAAAGTTTAAGGTAGAGAATAATGGGATTCTACTCTGGCCAATCATGTTGCAGCCATGTGTACCTTTCCGGAACAGGTCAGGTAAATAGCATTTGCCTCCAGAATCCCAAACTGAGCACACATGAATAGCAAAATAAGGAGGGGCGGAGTGAAAGCAGATTAGCTTCTGGAAACTTAGGGAGCTGCTGGCTGGAATTCCGTGGTCAGGAATAGTGAAAGGGAAAGTTGTTCAGGAGGCATGGGAGTTCCTTAAAAAGGAGATGCTGAAGGCACAGTCTAAAACTGTGCCAATAAGGAGGAAAAATGGAAGGCATCTGAAAAAACCAGAATGGTTGACTAAAGAACTCTCAGCTGAGCTGAGTGTTAAGAGAAACACGTATAGGAAATGGAAGAAGGGGGAAACCACCAAAGAAGAATTTAAGCAAGTAGCTAGGAGATGTAGGGAGGAAGTCAGAAAGGCTAAAGCACAGAACGAACTTAGGCTGGCCAGAGACATTAAAAACAATAAAAAGGGCTTTTTTAAATATGTCCACAGCAAAAGAAAAAAGGAGAAGATAGGGTCTCTGCGCAGAGAAGATGGTGAATTACTCACAGGGGGAAGAGAAAAGGCAGAGCTACTGAACACCTTCTTTGCCTCAGTTTTTTCCCAGAAGGATACAAGCACTCAACCTGGTGGTTGGGGAGCAGGGGAGGAAGCAGGAGAAATGAGGCACATAATAGGTAGAGAGGTAGTACAGGAATACCTGGCCACACTGGATGAATTCAAGTCTCCAGGGCCAGATGAATTGCATCCTAGGATATTAAAAGAGCTGGCAGAGGTCATTTCGGAACCGCTTGCTATAATTTTTGAGAAATCTTGGAGGACAGGAGAAGTTCCAGCAGACTGGAAGAGAGCAAATGTTGTCCCCATCTTCAAGAAGGGAAAAAAAGAGGACCCAAATAATTATCGCCCAGTCAGCCTGACATCAGTACCCAGAAAGATCCTGGAGCAGATCATTAAGCAGTCAGTTTCTAATCATTTAGAAAGCAATGCAGTAATCATGAGAAGTCAACATGGATTTCTCAAAAATAAGTCATGCCAGACTAATCTTATCTCTTTTTATGATAGAGTTACTAGCTTGATAGATGAAGGGAATGCTGTGGATGTAGCATATCTCGATTTCAGTAAGGCCTTCGACAAAGTTCCCCATGACATTCTTGCAACGAAGCTAGTAAAATGTGGGCTGGACAGGGCTACTGTTAGTTGGATTTGTAATTGGTTGACCGACCGAAGCCAAAGGGTGATCACGAATGGCTGCTTTTCATCCTGGAGAGAAGTGCCTAGTGGGGTGCCACAGGGTTCTGTCCTGGGCCCAGTGCTGTTCAACATTTTTATCAATGACTTGGATGAAGGAATAGAGGGCATGCTCATCAAATTTGCAGATGATACCAAATTGGGAGGGGTTGCTAATACGCCTGAGGACAGGATCAAAATTCAAAACGACCTGGATAGATTGGAGAGCTGAGCCAAGGCGAACGAAATGAAATTCAACAGAGAGAAGTGTAAGGTCCTACACTTAGGTAGAAAAAATGGAATACAGAAATATAGGATGGGGAACACGTGGCTGGATAGCAGTACGTGTGAAAGGGATCTAGGAGTCTTCATAGATCACAAGCTGAACATGAGTCAGCAGTGTGATGCGGCGGCCAAGAAAGTCAATGCAATTCTCGGCTGCATCGATAGGAGTATGGTGTCTAGATCGAGAGAGGTACTGGTACCACTCTACTCTGCTTTGGTTAGACCCCATCTTGAATACTGTGTCCAGTTCTGGGCACCCCAATTCAAGAAGGATATTGACAAGCTGGAGCAAGTCCAGAGAAGGGCGACCAAAATGGTGAGAGGCCTGGAAACAATGCCCTATGAGGATAGACTTAGAGAGCTGGGTATGTTTAGTCTACAGAAGAGAAGGTTAAGAGGGGACATGATAGCCATGTTTAAATATTTGAAGGGATGCCACGTAGAGGAGGGAGAGGGCTTGTTTTCTGCTGCTCCAGAGACCAGGACAAGGATCAATGGATTCAAGCTGCAGGAAAGGAGATTCCACCTGAACCTCAGGAAGAACTTCCTGACAGTCAGGGCTGTCCGGCAGTGGAATCTGCTGCCTCGGAGTGTAGTGGAGTCTCCTTCCTTGGAGGTTTTTAAGCAGAGGCTTGATGGCCATCTGTCAGGAGTGCTTTGAGGGTGTTCCTGCATGGCAGGGGGTTGGACTGGATGGCCCCTGTGGTCTCTTCCAACTCTACATTTCTATGATTCTATGATTCTAGCTGCTACCACCAGCACTTTTTAAAAAGCCATAGCTCCATAAGTGTGGCCACAAAAAGAAAAATAGTAAGAAAAATGGAGTCTGCTTGAAAGAAGAAATCAGCCCTGAATGCAATTTGGAAGAATTGGTTTCAAGTGGCCTTTTTTTTTTTTTTGGCCACAATCGTCTGTTCACTTCAGCAAGACTTACCTGATCCACCTATTTCATTTTGCATGTGTATACTTTCAGTCAGAGGCATATCTAGCATAAACTAAGCCTAAGGCAAGTGTGGAAGTTGCGCCCCTACCTCCGGGACCCCTTCCTCCTCTTCCTTCTTCTCTGCCCCTTCTGGCACTGCTTTATTGCACCCTCTGACATTGACACCCAAGGCACGTGCCCTACTTGCCTCACCCTAGATGTTCCTTTACTTTTATTATTGAATAAAATGTTCCTAAAACATGTTGAACTGCTGTTCCTGTGGTGCAGGAACCTATCCCTATTCTTTCCATTTTATTTCTTCCACTGGTACCAAATTTTCTGTCAAGGAAGTGATGCCCAGAAATACATCTGCTTTGTTGGCTGAGATATATCTGTAATACTGGGATTTACTTCTGACTATGGATGTATAGGATTGTACTGTTATTGCCATTACTCAACTGTGATCTAAACTATGTAATTGGGATCTGTGGGTTACTGTTTCTCTGTGTGGTGTCACAGCATGAATCTTCAGTCTCAGAGTCTAGAAAGTCTGGAAACCAAGCCCTGTGAGGAATGGCTTAGATAGTTGGATACATTTAGCTTGGAAAAGACTGAGAGGTGATATGATAGCCATCTTCTAAATACCTGAAGTGATACCATGTTGAAGAAGGAGAGAGCTTGTTTTCTGCTGCCCCAGAGTATAGAATATAAAATAATACATTCAAATTACATGAAAAGGGATTCTATTTAAACATTAGGAAGAATGTCTTGACTGTAAGACCTGTTCAACAGTGGAATAGACTGCCTTTGGGGGTATGGGGTGAGAGGTTCCTTCTGAGCTTTTAAACAGAAGCTGAATGGCCGTCTTTTGGGAATACTTTAATTGTGTATTCCTGCATGACAGGGGTTTGTATTAGAAGGTCCTTGCAGCCCATTCCAGCTTTATGATTCTCTGATTATGGTAGAGTCTATTGATACTACACAGCTATAGCAGTTTGAGACCACTTTGATTGTGATGGCACTCTCCACAAAGTCTTCTCTGAATTATAATAGTATTGTTTGCTAACAATAAATTCTTAAGTACCCCACCAAGTAACAAATCCCAGGATTCTGTAGGATGGAGCCATGACAGTTAAAGCAGTATCAAACTGCTGGAATTGTGCAGACTAAATTCGTTCTGTGTTTTTGAAAACACAGTGATATGAAAGCCTGAATCATTTAGATACAGTGTTGGACAGTTTAGTGGCTGCTTTGTTCCATAATTTTCATCTTATACTCGCAGGCAGTTTGCTGGTGTCTGTGCTGATTGCTTTTTACTGACATTTTGCAAGTTGCTTCAACTTCAGAAGTATGTTAAAGTGTAGTGAATCAGTAGAGCACATAAAGCTCCCCTCAACTCAAACTGAACTCGTTAAGTTGAGTTTTGAAGCTTTTATTTTGCCTCTTCCTGCCTCATATGTCACATTGTAGGCATGAAATGAGCTTGTGCGCTCTTAAGTTCTCAATGTCCACATCATTAAAAAATACAAAGGCTGTGCTTATGCTAGCATACCAGTTGTCAAATCATAGAACAGAATTATTTTAAAGTGTGAACTATCCTTTTGCAAGCAAGGAGATGTATGTTGAACCTACTCAGAGGAAAGAAGGCTTTCATTTCCTTCGGTATTAATCCTGCAATATCCCTTGGAGCAAAGCTACTTAAAATTGTTTGTTTGTTGTTGTTGTTCATTGTTGATAAATTGACTTTGACTTAATGGCAACCCTATGAATGAGAGCCTTCTCTATTAACAACAGCTTTGCTAAGCTCTTGCAAACTCAGATTGTGGCTTCCGTCTTTGAATCTCTCCACCTGTAATGTGCACTTCCTTTTTTCCCTATTGCCTTTCCCCTTACCAAGCATTATTGGTTTTTCTAATGAGTCTTGTCTTCTGTGATTTGTCCAAAATATAACAGTCTCAGTTTAGTCACCTTGGCTTCTAGCGAAAGTTCAGGCTTGATTTGCTCCAATATCCATTCATTTGTCTTTTTGGCAGTCCTTAGAATCCGTAGAATTCTCCTTCAGCACCACATTTCAAAAGTTGATTCTCTTGCTATCAGCCTTGTTCAATGTCCCACTTTTACAACCATACATAGAAATCAGAAATATAATGGCACAAACAATCCTGACTTTGGGATTCAGTTATATATCTTTATAGTTGGGGATTTTGTCAAGTTCCTTCATGCCAGGACCCATAATGACACTTTTCTGTGGTGGTTGAACAGTGTGCTCCTGTGAGGCAAGAAGCTATGCTGCTTCTGGTAGGGTCTCCCACATTAGACAGGCTTTTAGTGAAAAGCCAGACTAAATATGCCATATAACTACTGGGCAGCAGCAATAGTGGGAGATGGCACTGATAGAAGATCTCACAGAGACAATAGCAGTGGCACTTTGGCTAATGTTTGATAGAACTTCACAGAAGGAGGCACTGATGTACCACTTCTGAATGTCTTTTACCACAAAAACCCTATGATGAGTCATTAAGTAGGAGGCGAGGTAAATATGAGAAGCTGGGTTAAACATCATCTTTTTAAAAAATTAATTGTTTTTTGAGATTAAAATTTGTGATCAGTAGGAAAGAAAAACAGCAAACAATACATAGTTAAATAGTATGCAGTGTTTGTGTAACATTAATTTTAGATTTTGTTTCCAATATATCTATTTTCTGATAAGTCTAATTTAGCATGACTGATAGCAGTTGCCTTCTGTACTGTGCCAAGTTGAGCAACTAAAGGTAATGAGAACATGATTAACAGAGTGATTCTGACAGTGTTCAGTCACAAGTAAGTCCCATTGATTTCAGAAGGATGTGCTTCCAAGTAATTGCTTGGAGTTGTAATAAACAGCTGCCAAATATAATTGAGATCTAAATGTTAATACAGTGGGCCCTCCAGATCAGTGATGGTTCAGTTGTAGGAACACCCAACCCCCCACAGATGCCAAAAATGTGGATGATTGTGTCCCATATTATTAAATGGTTGTGACATTCTTCAGCATGTCTGCGTTGACATCATTGCTGTTCACATCATTGCTGGACCTGAGAGTCCACAGATCCAAGGCCCGCAGATCTGGGGTGTCCACTATATTAATTTTAGCACACTCTGTAGACTTAATTACATGTTATGGATGTGTGTGTGTGATATTGGCAAGATGAGTCATCTCCATGTATCTACTTGGTAGTATCCCATTTTTTTAAAAATAGGAAGTGGCTATACATTCACATTTCATGAATAACACCTATTTAAATCAAGATTGTTACGAGGACAATTCTTCAGTTCAGTTGCTTGCAGCATATGTTGATGCCTTTAGCCTTTTTTGAGGCTGTTTAGCATGGGTGGGAAGTGTGTGATCTTCAGATGTTAGACTGCAACTCCTAGCAATCTTAGCTAGGATAGCTAATGTTGAAGAATTCTGGAAGTTGCAGTCTAACAACAATGGGATCGGTATATGATTCTCATTCCTGTTCTGAAGCCTCCTAAAGTAAATGTGTAAAGACATAGATTGTGCTAGCCTCTCTCCTCTGTTGTTGTTTCCTGTGGAAGGTGATTTTATGAAGAGGAAAGCTTCCTCTATGTGTAGATGCTCTCCATGCAATTGGGAATACTGATTTTCCAAAACACCTTGAGTATTTTTTCCCTAAGAAAGCCTTATGAAATTCATGGAGTTGCCATAAGTTGACCGGTGACTATTCCTGCTGTAAGTTTACCTCATTTAAGATTTAGAATGCCTGAACAGAGGCTTTGTGATGATCAAAGTTTTGTTTTTCATTGTAAATTGCATTAATATTTTGCACTCTGCAGCTGTATATTGCAAAATAAGCAAGTTAGTTTACAGTTTGAATATATTACAGATCACAGTAAAATATAGAAGGTGCTATGGACATCAAATCAGCCTTGGCTTATGTGGATTGACTGTGCTGGTGCATACTCTCAAATGGCTCTTTCTGCAAATGGGACCAGATAAACAAATCTTAGACCCTCTGTCCATGGTTTGTTTAGCATGATATGCCAAAAGAGGATTCTGGCCTTTGAGAAGATAAAATAAAAAACCAACAGCAAACCATGGCCTATAATTTTAGCTTCTTTATAGAAAGATAAGCCAGAATCTCTGATTCTAATCTAATGGTAAACAAATCATGGACAAAGAATCTTTTGGTCTGTCAAGTGTTCCCACTCGCAGCATGCCACATTATGCTTGTCTGGCTTTGATTAACTGGATTTCTCTGGAATTGTGATTTACTCTGATGTCCCAACATAGCCAGTTTTTCAGATAAAGACCTTTAAAACTGCTATTAACAGAAATTAGGTGCAAACACCATTATTAAATGTCACTGCATTTAGTAATTTTTATAAATAATCACTTATTATCACTCAAATAGTTTGATGCTAAGTAAACTGTTCAATAGTTGAATTTCTGAACATTTAACTAAAAGTCAGTAAGAGGTTTAGGATAAAAGAGATATTACTATGTGTGTCATGTTGGAGTAAGACTTGCCAAATCAGAACCATATTTTTGCTTTTGGAACATCCAAGAGTATTCTGTGGTATCAGTATTTATATGTGCTGAAATGGGAATGCCCAGTCCATCAGAGCCAGAGAGCAAAGTTGATACTGTAACCTGACCTTAAAGAAATACATCTATTTTTAATTAGTGCTGAATCTGAAAGACACAGACCAAATTGGTTAGTCACATAAGTGAACAAACCCCAAATATGGAGCACATTTTTTTCTTTTTGTTAAATAATACTGTAAAGATAAGCTTAATTAAGGAAGAGGAATTTAAAATCTGGGTGAGACTGATTACTGAGATGAAAAGGTAGAGCCAAAGCTAAGCACTTTTAAGGTTTAAGGTTTAGTGATTTCTTGGGTCTATGCAAATAATAACAGGAAAAGGAAAGATTTCATTGTATTTTAAAAAAATATTAATGAAGAATGTATGCAACTCAGCATAAAAAACACTAAAAAGAGATTATTTAGGCTGATATTACACATAGCAGGTTACATCAAAGGCTTAACCTAGGTGTGAACAAGCTCTAGTCTTTTTTGACAGACAGACACCTGCATATGTATCATCTAAGTTGCTGTTTGCATCAGAAATAAGATCTAATATCACTTGTCCTTGTGTCCTTATCAAATTAGCTCACTCAATTCCTTTTTATCTGGGTTAAGAAAAGTTCCTTTTTTGAGATGTATCCTTGTATTTCAGTGTATCTCCAGCCAAAGGGAAAGCTATCCAATTTGTCCTTTATTGATTTGATTTGCTTCTTTCAATACTTGAGTATAAACTGCCTAAGAAACTCTCTCGTTCTCCACTTACAATGGGAGTGGGGAGTTATATGGTGGATATACATAGTTTGGAAGTTTCAAGGAGGATTTCCATGTATCATATTTTTTTGCCTTTCCTATTCCCAGAAATCTCATGGCACTTAGAATGCATCTAGTTTGATAGTCTGCCAGTCCTTCTTCCCCATTATATCTCATTTATGCCTCTATGATCATCATTCTACTTACCTTTTTTTAATGTCCTTTCCTTTTTAAAACAGTAGCTTTGTCTAAAAGGGAGACATAGTCTTGAAAGCTTACATGGATATTTTATGCCTTTTTAGCTGGGCTAGTAAAAATGTAGCTTCTAGTATGGGCTTTGGAAATTTATGGTAGCACAGGTAGTCCCTGGCCATTTCTGTGCTAGACTATTATAGTGCTACTATTCCACTTTCAACATCCTACAGAATCCTGGGATTTGCAGTTTAGGGAGGGGCCTCAAGGCCCCTGTGTTTTGTGAGTATTCTGATGGAATATAAACAGTCTAGTAGGACTGAATCATCAAAATGGTGCATAATATTGAATGTAGTGGTTAAGTGCATGAGATCCTTCAGGTCCAGATGAGGTCCAGATGAGGAAATCCATGGTATAAACTGACAGAGATACATCAGAAATTTGTTTACCAGATTTTAATACTTGCATTTCAAAATGTTTCCTTTTAATGGAAAAAGAGAACCTGTTAACCTTTTATTTAAATGCTTGTTATCTGCCAAGTCTGAGCAAGGATAGGGTACAAGCATTCATTTTAACTTCTTATTACTGATAACATTGATTTCAGATGCTTCCCAATATAGAAATGCAATCATGGGTTTTCATGCATACTTGAAATAAAAATTAACAATTTTCATATGAATTAAAAACATAATCTTTCTTTCTCTTCTGTCTTCCATAAAGGGATTGATTTGAACAGAACAGAAATTTCTGAAATATATCTGTAAATTATTTGTGTTTCTGTGACACAACTAGATTAACACAATTCATGATGGTTTATGACTGAATTTGATAAAAGTGCTACATATTGTTTAGCTATTAGCAAATTGCAGTTCTTCTAAGAAAGACATGAGCTGTACTTGTCCCAGTTTGTTTAAGACATAGGCAGTTCTGTCACAGATTTAGACTCTTCAGGAATGTAATAGTGGATCCCAAATAATTGGAAAGACCTCTTTGTTTATCCTTGTATTAGAACTAATGAAGCTTTCACAACTAACTGATTAAAACCCAGGTACCAGTAGCTTTGGGACAGTCATGTAATCATTATGGATAGAACAATCTCTTATGGTAGCTTATGTGAAGCCTCTATGTAAACTCTTAAGGACTTCTGGAGGATTAGTCCTGCCCTCTCAGGTAGCTGTTTGTGGGTGTTGTCAAAAAGCAGTCTGTAGTTTGTGTTGTTATTATTAGCCTAAATCCTGTTGGTAGTTCCAATTGGAGTAGCTGTGTTGCATCAAAGGGATGTAAGAAAAGTGTTGGTTCACTGTGCAAAAATTGATTCAATGAGTTTATTTGGAACTACTGATAGGATTCAGGCTTTTGTAATTCTGTTGTTATTGCCAGAGATGGAGAGAGATGCTTTGGGGATTTTTTGCCTTTTGGGCCAAAATAACTTGGCTGGTTTAGGGTACTTTCCACCACTGACTTAGGAAAGTGTATGTATGTGTGGTGATGATGATGGGAGTCCAGCTGCTGAGACCTGGCAGTGGGCTTGAGGTAATGATTGCCCTCCCCCCTCCCCCAAATTTAGGAATAGATATTATAGCAGTTTCTAGTTTGTTGGAAAACAACATTTATTTTGTAATATATATATTACTATGTATATATATATGTGTGTGTGTGTGTATGTGTGTATATGCGTGTGTGTGTTTGTTTGTTTTAACTGTCTAGAATGCCTCAGAGACCTGGGTCCTGAGGTTCAGAGACAGGGATTTTGCCCCATCTTCACTGTCAGACTGAGTACAGTATCATTTGCTGCTCTGTTTCTGGCTTGAGCTCTGATTTTCAGTGTTGGATTATGTGTAAAAATCATTTTTAAAGATAGAAACAGATTCTTTGGGGTTTAAAAAACTCCCTCACTAACGTTAAAATTGGAAAAAAATTGGATGTAGTCACAATGGATTCAAGCATGCACACTGTTGTCCCACTGTGTAATTCCTTTCAATCCTATTCCCATTTACCAGAGAGTAGGCATGTAGAGAATTGTGCAGTCATCAAAAAGGAATACATCGCAGGCATGAAAAGTAATTTCATAGGATTCTCAATGAAGAGTAGCATTTTTTTTTTTACCTCCTGAGACTTTTTGTAAGAAAATGTCCACATTGTCTTGGAATATTCTCACATTTTTGAGGCTTGCAGGATGCTTCCAAGAAACAGAACACAATGAGCATATTTTAAAATAAGAGTACCTAAAATGCACGAAACTGAAAAAAAATGGAGACATACACTTTGTTGAACTGGGTACATTGTGTAAATAAAAATGTGCATTAGGAAAACTAATTAAAATGTGTGTAAATTCTACTGTGAGAAGAAAATGCAATGTCTTGTAAGCTGATGTTAAAGAACTGAAGGAGAATGCCGGTGGGATTTGAAGGAACGCAGGTTGAAACAAAGAGATTACTACATTCCTAAGCCATTTACGAGAATCAGTGAGGTATAGTGGTTTGAGTATTGTACTACGACCCTGGAAACCAGAGTTGGATTCCCCCTTGGCTGTGGAAACCAACTGGGTAGCCTTGGGCACATTACACACGCAGCCCCAGAAAACCCTGTGATAGATTCCCCTTAGGGATGCCATGAATCAGAAATGACTTGAAGTCACGCAACAACAACAACAACAACAGCAGCAGCAGCAACAACAACAACAAGAAGCCATTTACATTAGTACTAGAAAACACATTTTGCTTTGTGCAAGATAAGTTCCTACCTGCTAGTGCAAATTCTTCTTTAGTTGGACCAAAGATTGTTGTGTTATGTCTTATGTACACTATTTGCTGGCAAGATTCTGTTTGAACATGGTATATCTTATACACGAGTGCATCCTGTATGCTGGCAAATAGTATTTGCCTGCATATAAATGGGGTGCGTCCTATATCCTGGTGCATCTTATGCGCCGGCAGATACGGTATATCTGCCTTTTTCAGAATTAATATTCCTGGTAGTTCTTCATTTTCCTGCAGTGAGTCAGACCTACAACTGTCACTGGGCCAGCATCCCAGCCCATCTCCCACCTCTTCCCTGGTTTATTTTGTGCTGGAGCTGGAACTGGTGTTTTGTTATTCATTCCTAGAATTTTGAGGGGGAGAGTTTGAAAACAAGATCCCTATTTCAGCTTCTTTTGGCCATAGAGATGTATCAAGAGTCAGCATTTCAGCTCTATATTTGTTAGGGAAGATTTCTGATTGTATCAGTGATTAATGGGTGAAGGTGCGAGTGACACATATAAGGATTCAGCTTATTTCCATATATCCATATAGGTACATCCAAAATCCTTTCTGTAAATATGTCCTACTTTTGGAAGACCAGCTGCAGGTGGGAGTAGAGAATGGAGAACGATTTCAGCTAGAGAGATGGAGAGAAAGAAACCTCGAAAAGACTGAGTTTGAAATATTTTCTAGGTAATCGATACAAGGCCTGTCTTCTCAGTTGGTCAGTCACAAAGCAAAAATCCATCCTTCCTTCCTTCCTCACCATCACCGCCTCTAAAAATCCCACTGTAAACTGCACATGGAATGGCTTGCCTGAGATATTGACAGTTTCAGGAGTTTTTTTCACTGGGAGAGATTTGATGATGAGTTCAGGAGGCAGTTTATGAGGATTATAGTTAACAAAATGAGAGCATTGTTTCCAGCAAGAACTCTACCCCCACCAGTGAAATTTTCCTTCACTCTCAAATTTTAACACTGCATAGAGTGAGACATTGAAATGACTTCACACCTAGAATGCTTGCATTTATTGTCTTATTCCTTTGGGAACTTTGCCTGTCCCTTTTCTTTGGATATTTGAACTGTGTTTCTGAATGCCAAGTTTTAAGATGCTGCAGTGCTAGCCACTTACGGAATGCATGAAGATTTCATTTGAGTCATAGAATTCTTATCTGGGGCTTGGCAATGCCCCCATTTTGGCCCACCCTCATATCTATCACCCTGATGATGGTACTGGAAAAAGGGAACGAAAGGAATTGTGTGGAGGAAACAGCCTTGTGGTAGGGATAATGTGAGTGGAGCTTGATGTTGCTAGATTGCCGCTTTGCTATAGCAAGTGGTGAGGAGTGCTGGGAGTTGCAGTCAACCAACATTTAGAGGGCCATTTTTGGCCTACCCTGGCCTATGAGAAAGTAATCAAATTATTCAGTGGAAGGTTGAAAATGGTGAGTATAGACTCCCTTTCCCCCCATCCCTTTTTAATTGAATTTGCAGCAGTCCCAGAAAGAGAGGAAAGGGAAGAAATCCTTGCTGGTTCTGCTGAGTCCTAGAGGACTGCTTCAAAATGTGCCCCCCCCATCAGCTTAATTTAGTTGCTGAAATCCAGTCTCCCCTCTGAACATTCTTGGCCACCTTAGTCAAGCATTCTTGGACTGCTAGCAAGTGGGTTTACTGAAGGCTAGGCCTCTCCTGCTGTTACTTCCAAAGCTTGTAAAAATATACTTTTTTTGAACTACATTCTCCAGGATTTCGTAATCAAAATGGTGCCTGCTCCGGGTGGCTTGAGGATTCTGGTAGCTGTGGTCCAAAAATAACGTTTCCAAACTTTCCAGAAATCCTTGTTTTGTTACCAAACTGTCAATGAGAGCAGAGGTTCTGTGAGCTTTGACTAGTGGAAATCTTTAGAATTCCCCTGTTTCTGAGGTTTTTACCAGACTAACACTTTTTAATATATTTTTATAGTAATAAGAGCTAGAAATTTGTGTGTTTTTAATAAAAAACTGAGATTTTTAGGAAGCTTTCTATGGCTATTGTCACAATCATTGGTGTTTCTGCCCCCCGCCCAGTCACTTGATACAGACTGTTCTGGGTATAACTACAGAAGCTCTTTCGCTTCTTCATGAGTAGACATCAAGTTCTTTACATTTGAAACTATTAGTACCATTCCAAAGCAAAGAGCAGTCTCTGCTGTTGTAAACTGAAACTTCTAGACAAAAATGACACTGCAAATTTCACATAGTTAAAGGCAGAAAATAGAAGTTGGAAAATAAAATTCATACAGGAAGCCTCTAAAGAAGGAGAGCTGAGAGAAGACAAATGGATCTGTCTGTAAGACATTTAGATGTTTCGTAATGAAGGACATAGCTGAAGGGCACTGGGACAAAACCACAGAGATTGGAGCTAAGGCCATAAATCTGTGGGAAACATAATTGGCCAAGGAAAGAGATCTGCCTGTTATTACATCTGTTATCACAGTGCAATTCAGCTTCAAATTAAAAATGCACTTTGTGAAAATACTGCAAGCTACTTCTCACCCTACTCAGCATTATTTAAAAAAAATTAAATTTTTTGGAATATCCTGGATTAGTTTTTTTTTTTTTTTGCAGATGAATCTACTCAGAAGTAAATCCCACTGTGTTAAAGGGGGTACTTCTATCCTGAGAAGTGGTATAGGATTGTAGTTCTCTCATACTGTTTCCAGAGGATCAGTGTTATCTTTTTGAAGTTTAGATGGCTGCACTCGTACGCAGATTAATTCTGTTAAATGCCAAATGGTCAGAGATCTTAAAGGGATGCACAGTCTTTTATAATACTTTATTTTTTCCTGAAGTGGGAAACTAATCCCTTCCGACATGTTTTTACAGATAAGTCTGTAGTTCTATTCAGCCCAGTAAGAGCCATTCATAAAAGGATGGTGAGATGGCAATCCTTTGGTTGCTTGTCAAGGCTGACAGCTCTATTAATTTATGACCCACATTACAGATGGACTAGCTGTAATTAAGCCACTTGTATTGGATGGGCTTCATACGGCAGGTACCAAGATAATCTTATCTAGCTTTCTGTGTCACACAGTTATTCAAATAAGGACTTTAAAAATTAGAGAAGATGAAGGAGATGTGTGGAAAGAGGGGATCATATATTTTACATTCCTTAAGCTTATATTCCTGTTTGAAACAGTATTTTATGGGCTATGGATAAAACCTTATGTGTCATGTCTACAGGTCTTTTATGACCTTTTTTTAAAAGAAAGGAATACTAAAATAGTTCTATCACCAGTGGATGATGAGTGTGTATCGCTGGAAAGGGCGTTTAATTTTTGGTCCCCATCACAGTCTCAGGGCTCTTCTAGACTGGCAGTTAGTATCACTTTGGTTTGATTCTTCCTCTTTTTATATTCACACTCTCTCTTTAAAAAAATGTGTGGTCTATTATTAATTATTGTGCTGAATGAGATCACATGCCCCATCCCAGACACAAGAGAGTATTTCAGACCTTAAACTAAACAGGGAACGTTGTCAATTTCTTTCCCCAATCCTCCTTACCTCTTTCCACTGCCTCTCCCTGACCACCAGAGCAGTTGTACAGAACAAGGAGAGATGGGCGGTTTCTTTCCTTTTCCTCTCTCTTCTGCTTGTGGGGACACATGTGGTTGTGTGTGCATACATGCATGCCATAGACAAAGCACTACAGGTTCAGCTTAAAATATGCAGAAGTGAGGTAATGGGAACAAAAGCAGAAGATTGGAGGATTTTGAAAGTGTTAGTTTTTCTAAAATTAAATTATATGTATGTACGTATATGTAGATGTAGAACCAGACTTAAGAGAACTTAAGCAAAGATAATTTTTCATGATTAGAAAAGACATAATATTAACTGAAGAAGAAGAAGATTTTTGTTAGATATACAAATGTTAGATAGTGCTAGATATACAAATTCGATTGCTCTTTTTTTGTTTTGTTTTATATAGTTATAAAAAGAATGAATGTCGTTAGTTAAGAAATTTGTAAATATTGACTGTTACGAGTTTTATAATAAAAAAAAATATATATAAAAAGAAAGTATTAGTTTTTCTTAAAAAACAAACGAACAAAACACACCCTGCTGAGAGCAACAAAAAAGCCTGAAACATCTTGGAATTACCAAAATGTTGACTGGATCTTGGAAAAAGAAGCTGTGATTACAGGAGAAAAAACTCTGATCGCCCAATATATTTGGCCAGTCTGGATACACACTCAGGACATTTCTGCAGAACAGGGCTGTCCTGCTATGGGGACAGGTTGGAAGTGGTTGAGTGGTCATGCTTCTGCATTACATTGTCACTGGCCCGCTGCTATCCCATTTCTATGTGTCCCACTCGTGGGGTATTTGGTAAATGGAGAAAACCTGTTTAGCACCTGTGATCACGCAATGCTCCCGTACCTACCTGTCCTGTGGAAGGGCAGGAAGTGTGATGGTGATGCTTCCTTCCCCAGCACAGCCTGGGAAAGTGCTCAGCTGCACTGTGGAAGGCAGGGATGTGGCCATCATTCCTTTTTCCACAGGGAGACGGTCCCGTGCAGAGGGGAACATTCCTGTTGTCCTCTCTTTCCTGCTGGAACTGCGATGGAACAACTTGCAAGAGCCCCATCGTGTGAAAATGGCCTCAGTTTGTACTGGTACTCATCATGGTTGCTGTTATTAGTAGAAAGAAAACTCTCGTTTGCTCTGGAGACATATTTTGGTTCCTGAAATTCAGATTTGGGCTAAAACCATAGCCACGTTTCACTCTGAGTGCTAGCAGTTTTGTACATTACTTTATAGAAGCGGGAACCTTATCACTATCTCTGTAGTACGGTCAATACTTTGCATATACAGAGATTCACAGTCACAGCATGACATCTCCAGGAGGGTTTGTGAAAACCTCTCTCTCTGAAACTCTGGAAAACCACTGCCCTATAGACTGCACTGAAGCTATTTGGACCTTCATTGTGATTTGGCATAAGACAATCTTTATGTGCTCCTGAATTCCACCATATTATGTAGCAAGAGCTGCTTTTCCGGATACATTTCAACTTTGCACACTTTTTTTTTTTTTAATAAGAAGGGCAGATTCATGAAATTCTGCTGCTTAGGTTTAGGTGAGAATGTTTCAGTGTATTGTTCTAAAGAAATTGTACAAATCGAGGGCATGAAGAATATTTTCTGTTCTTGATGTCACAGATGAAAAATAGGTTTCCGAACACTTGGGAAATCCAGTTTTAAAGAATAGCACCATAGGCAAGAATTTTGTAGTATTCACCTCGTGTTCACAGATCCCAAAGTGTTCAGGAAATTATTTTGTACAAAAGCCTACACAATTTTTTGTGTGAAAGACTCAAGGTGTGTTTAAATACAAAATGTACACATTTTCCATGTGTTTCTGGGCAAAATTTTTATTTTTGTGTGCCTGCACACTCACATACACACGCGCGCGCGTGCGCGCGCGCACACACACACACACAGACACCCTGCATTTTTGCACAAAATAACACATGGGTTTCTGGAATTGTTGAGAAAAATGTATTTTTACATAAGAATATGGGTTTTGTGCAAAATACTATGCATATTTCTTCTAAGAATAATTGTTCAGTTTGTGTGAATACCATGCGAGAACTGTACAGAAATACTAATTTTATCACAGTTGTGAGAGAACTGTGATAATAATTGTAAGAACAAAATAGTTGAATGTGTATACCCCTAATGTAAAACCATATCCATCAGTTCTCTTCTCCCACATCAATCAGGTATCCACATCCTCTGTCTTATGACTGTTCTGTGAGCTGGATGCCGCAGAGGAAGAGTGGATGGAGAGGGAAAACCTGCAAGTATTGTGTTGCTTCATTTTTTTCTCAGAACCCAAGCCACTATTATGTATGCAACTTTGAACCATCCTAATGAGATTGCAGGGGCAGCACACAAATTGATCCATTGTATATAGGGCTGTGTCGGTAATTTGACTGAATCTCGTGCTTGTTCAACAAGACATGGTGATAATGTGATTTGGCCTCTCTTTCAACTAATTATCTTTAAATATGGCGTTGTAGGGCTCCTTGGGGAAAGCAGTTGGATAAATAAGCAATGGGTATGATGAAGATGATTTTTCAGGATTTTTTTCTCCTCTCAATACAAAAAAAAACCTAATCTGGGTAAACAGAAAGATATGGTTACAGGATATGTAAATAAAGATTTTATTTCTCAGAATAGACTGAAGTGTTTCACCCAGGGATGTTGGTGGTACTTTCTTCAGGGGCTGTTAAAAGAAAAGGAAGACGGCAATACGTATGTAATAGCAATTGTGGCCAAGGCATATTGGGCACATATGCACCATATTGAGTTGTTTATAAATCATATTAGTCAAGAAACAAAACTTTAAACTAATAAAACATTGTATATATATATATATAAAAAAATACTTACAAAATGATTTGGAAATTGACCTAGAAGGATTTCAGAAAAGTGTCTGCAAAATGTTTGACTTGCAATTGATAATTTTCAAAGGCGTTATACTTCTACAAATTTGTGTGCGTGTGTTTGTCTCAGAATTGTTCTCATCATTACAAATTGGTGGCAAGGAGGGGGCTTTGGATATATGTGAAAACCTGAAGTTTGAAGTAGATGGCTGAAGTCTAGGTGGGTATGTAGATCATGGAGGGCTCAAGTACAAATCCGTAATACATAGTGTGTTTCCTTTCTCAACAAAGTCTTATCATTCTGAGAAAAAAAAAGTTTATTTAGCAGGTGGAAACATATTTCCTTAAAAGAATAGGCTTGTCCTACAAAGCAATCAGTCAAAGGAGCACCAAGTTCCTAATATTCCTAAAAAGTTCTTTTGTATGAATTTTGAGAAGCCTAGATGTTACTTCAGTTAACAGCCTACTAATTTTAGGCCATTCTCTAAAGGAATTTAGAATGTTTTTCTTGAATACATGGAATGCATTTTGTAATGTGAACCAAAAATAGAGATTTTAGTCAAACTGGACTTGAGGGAACAGTCCAGATTCACAATTGATGTACACTTTTTATGTATACAGTTGGGTGTGAGGGTCAACATTTTTTAATAAAAAAGGTGAAAGGAGGTTTCTTCACAGAGGAATACCCTGGACTTCAGGCATACTCTGTTTATTCCAGCATGGCTTTATATTGTTGCAGTATTAGATCTGCAAAACCTTCCCTGCCTCAATTTTTACAAAGGAATAAGACAGATACATGTGTAAACATATATGATCATGTTTGATTTTACACTTTGATGGAAAACACAATCTTGCAATATTTTTTTTTATTCTCAAATGATAAATCAAATAGAAATAATTCTGAAGACTGTTCTGTCAAATTAAGCTAGATATAAGAAAAGAACAGTGGATGAAGATGGTTGAATCAATCTAAACTTTGGTTTTAAAAAACCCAGAGCAAATACTCATTCCTGTTAACAAATAGTTGAGTAGATACATTTTTCAACATTCCTTTGAGGCTGGAAAATCAAAGGGAAAATTGCACATAAGGCTAAAGAGGGCTTGTTAGAATGAATGTAGACTGTTAAATTTACGTTAGGGAGGACGTTTGTTCAGTAAGGAGTTCAGTATTCTCTACTATCAACTGTCTCTTGGATTTAAATCAAGGTAGGTTCAAGGCTACCTGCATTTTGTAATGTTATGTTTTCCCCATTATGTCCACTTTTATGCTCCATGATTTACAGTAGATGAGATATAACAATAAATGCTTGCTTGGTTCAGGGTCAGCGTATCACCTCTCCTTACATTCAAGCAAATTGAGCTGTAGAGTCATTTAACTCTTGTCATGCTGGCTTGAGAGGGTGTAGTGTAAATGGGAAAGTATTTTTTCTCTGACTGATTTCTGTAGAAACAGAAATACATTCTGAGAAACAGAAGTGCAAGAGAGTTTAAAATAGTGGTTATTGCAGCATCCGGTCCTGACGGATGATGAACCACGTGGCATGACTATGGAGTACAGTCTTACAGCAAAGACTTCGGTAATTAAATAAGTACTCTAGGTGTGATGTAAGTAGCCATGCTAATGCTGCTATTTTGTTATTTATAGTGTGTGTTAAAATTACAGTTCTGTATCAGCTTATTTCAAACTAAATGGTCTTGTTTCTGAGTACGAGAGTGTGAGATATTGCTGCTAATAAGGATTTAATTTTTTTTCTGTTTTTCTAACAGCCCTTAGGGAGGACACTTTTATTTCTGTTGTACTGCAGCACTGGTGATTTAACCCACGAAATGTATCCTGTTGAAAGCTTTCCAGATGAAAACCAAGTTCTCCAGGATTGGACACTTTGTAGTCTATGGTCTCACCTATTTTGGTGGCCTATGGTGCCTCTGGCCCAAGGTTACGCAGAATGTCTACAGGCTTATCTGACAGGTTAAGGACTAGAGCACTATCAGAAAACTGAATTGGTTGAAAAGAAGAACCTATGTACTGTACTGTAGGGACCGTGAAGAACTTAAGGAAGCTCGCTTGGGACCAATTGCATGCACACTGCTTTGAGAGTCTCCCAGCTGGCTTCGTGCCCTTCCATCCCACCCCCAGCTCACTTTGTAAGCAGTGCATGCATGCAAGTGGTTCCAAAGGAGACTCTGTAGACAAGAAGAACTGATGAAAGAGCAGAACCGCCATTGAATTAATGGAACTTTTTCTTGATTTGAAAGTGTTGAAAGAGCAAATTGTCAGATAATGGGGGCATCAAAAGATGAGGGCTTCCTGTATTCATTTGTGCAGACATTTCATTTATTCACATATTCATTTTACTTCAGCTTTTTGAGCAGAGGTGGTACTACCTGTGTGGGCCATTGTATTTTTTCCCAATTTTAAAGTTACAAAGCCCACTCCTTTTGCTAGGCTGATTGGATGTACCACAAAGAGTATCTAAGAAGCTAATTATGGAATAACAGGAATACATTTTTTAACTGATTAGCCATCACATTAGTAGTGATAACCTTTCAAAGTATTTGGTTTTTGTTTTATTTTCTTTTGTTTTGGCATTTGTGCACAGTTAGTAGGAACCCTCAGCTAACTGCTGCATTTTTGCACATAAATGTCAAATGAAAAATTGTGTATGGACAATGTACACATGGGCTTAAGTTTTACTTCTTCTGTGGAAGTAGTTTCTGGTGCAGGACATTCTGGCCAGGTAAGGTGGCCCTTACCTTACAGTTGTAAATTGAGTCATCACAAACATACCTTTATGGTGCTAATATTTCTCAAGTCTGGTCTGTATATATGTTTGATGGTATTTATTGTTTGGATTAAAAGAACTCGAAATAATAGGAACTGCTTTTGTTTGTAAAAGTTTATGATACTTAGATGCATTTTGGCTCATTATTGATAGGAAAAGGGGTTATCTCCATTGTTCCTAACATATTTAGAAATTTACATTGGGAGCATTTTTTCTCAGCGGGGTGAGTGGATTCAAAGAGGAAGGAAACTGAACTCAACAAGTAAAAAGTGGCAAAGGTAGGATCTTTTGTTTCAAAATTACAGTAGTTCAGTGACCCTGGTTAAAAAAAAAATGAGATCAGCAGAAGTGAAACCAATCTCTGACACAGATTTTGCAAATATAGAACCAGAAACTCTCTGCAAGACACACAAATTATCAAAAGCTAAATTGGCTGTTTGACAGAAGGGAACATCCATAAAAAGCTGATTTTATGCAAGTCAGTGAATTAGTTATTTAAGACTATGTGAGAAAACATGTATTATCATTGGTTCAAGCTTTTCTGAAACACGAGCTTTGGTTTTATTCTGGAGACTTTCAGGCATTATCCCCATAGCCCTAGTTTTCTTATTGAAATTACAGAGCTCTTAAAGCTATGGGAAAAGGGTATGTAGTTCAGGGTGAATGCCAGTAACATAGTCCAGAATTGTTTTGCTTCTGTGAATCAGGTGTTCACAGAGAAACTGTGTCCCCACTTGCTATTAATCTACTAAATTGCCTGCACTCAGGTGGATCATCTAATTATGGAGGGAGGTCACCATATTTCTGTGCATT
The DNA here is from genome assembly GCA_948474755.1 of Ctenosaura bakeri. NCBI lineage: Eukaryota > Metazoa > Chordata > Lepidosauria > Squamata > Iguanidae > Ctenosaura > Ctenosaura bakeri. The sequence continues at coordinate 193,653 of CAOLHI010002027.1, forward strand.
GTTATAAACCTGCTTGCCTGCCTGCTTTTTTCTCCCTTATCTCTCCAAATGGATGTCAGCATTTTGATCAGAATACTGAATGGATAAGTGGCCAGAGCTCTTATAAATGCTGCGTATATCCTACAGGCTTCAGTGGATGGGACAGTTCCATGCACACATAAATTATGTGCACAGATCTGCTCTCACTGACACACTTGCTTTGGCAGCAAGGAACACTATATCGGTACTGGATGTTCTATGGAAAATAAAGCATCACTGTATAAAGGAGTATTTTCTGCCATTATGACCGACTTATAGAAAATAAATCTATTGTTAGGCTGTAATTATCATCCATCACCACTGGTAACATTGGCGAGGGCTGACACGACCTGAAGTCAAAATATACCTGGATAGGCATAATTGGGAACCTCAGCCTAGGTGCATTTTCAAAAAATTATTTTGGTATGAGAGTTCTTACTCAGACAACTGATAAATGATGTGAAACTGCCTTCTTTTGTTGCAGAAGTATCACTAAACCTCATCTCTAGCCTTAGACATATTTGTCATGAGGGTTGCCTGAAATCTGTCCGTGTTTTTGGCAGAATTTTCTGCTGAATTGCTCATATCATTTCTGTGAATGTCTCAGTACTACAGATCTTTTCAAACTTTTCATGTTTGTGACACACTTTTTAGACATGCATCATTTTGCAACACAGTAATTCAGTAAGAAATTCAGTAAGTGGAGGCAGCCTCTCCACCCAAGCCTGGCCACCCTTGTCGGGGTCTTCCTTGGGCCAGGGCGGCAGCAGGAGAGGCCACTCCTCCACCCGGACCTGGCCTGCCGCCACCCCCGCCAGGGTGAATTTCTGAATTTCTTCTTTGGCCTGGGGCAGTGGCAGTGGCAGCCCCTTCACCCAGGCCTAGCCTGCCGTGGCAGCGGGAGAGGCAGCCCCTCCACCTGTTTGGTTTGTGCGACACACCTATGCATTGCAGCCGACACACTAACATGTCGCGACACACAGTTTGGAAAGCTCTGCGGTACTATCTTAGGTGTTCTTCTGTTTGCGGATGTAAATGCTGTTCATTACTTAGAATAACAGAATCATAGAATAATAGAGTTGGAAGAGATCACAGGGCCATCTAGTCCAACCCCCTGCTACTCAGGAATGCAGGAACACACATCAAAGCACTCCCAACAGATGGCCATCCAGCCTCTGTTTAAAAACCTCCAAAGAAGGAGACTCCACCAAACTCTGAGGCAGCATATTCCACTGCTGGACAGCTCTGACCATCAGGAATTTCTTTCTGAGGTTCAAGTGGAATCTCTTTTCCTGCAACTTGAATCCATTGCTCCTTGTCCTAGTCTCTGGAGCAGCAAAGCAGGTTAAATGTCCAAATCTGGATGCATCTCTTTCCCTGTTCTATATAATATAATGGGATATGCGGTCTCTTGTTAAATCCCTTCCTGACTAGTTTTCAAAAGTATGCATGCATCCACCTACTGATACAAGTTTTCTCCAAACGTAATTGAATAGACTTGAACATTTCAAACTTGCTGGTTTTCAGCAATATTTCTAGTCTAGAGCAGATGGTAGAACCATTGAGTTGGAAGTGACCACAAGGGCCATCCAGTTCAACTCCTTGCCATGCAGGAATACAGAACCAAAGCACTCCCAACAGATGGCCATTTAGCCTCTCTTTAAAAACCTCCAAAGAATGAGATTCTATCACACTCCAAGGCAGCATATTCCATTGTTGAATGATCTTAATGTCAAGAAGTTCTTCCTGATGTTAGATGGTATCTCTGTTCCTGCAATTTGAAACCATTGCTCCATTTCCCAGTCTCTGGAGCAGCAGAAAGCAAGCTCGCTCCAGGAGTTTATTTGAGATGCGTTTTGTGTGTGGGTTTGCCTAAAAAGAGAAGGAGAAGATGTAAGGGAATGGAGAGAGAGGGTGAGAAAAAGAAAGAGTGTGTTATTTTCCTGATAAGAAGAGAAGTCTTTTAGCAGGTACACTATTCTTTAATATACCTCCTGTGTTTAGATTTGTTTGAATTTATGTGTATTTTTTGCATTGGTAAGTTATCCAAAAGCAGTCCCAAAGTTTGAATATTGCTCTTAACATTTAAACTTTGTCCGTTTGGTTTATTGATGCTGAAGTGCAGGTTCAGCTAGAAACAAGACTTGTAAAGATGTCTGCCCAAAAGTGCAGTGATTGATTTTGCAGCATCAGGCATGTGCATAGGACTTTCAAAATCAACTTTGCTTTTTGACAGGGAAATATACTTTGGGGGGTTTTCTTATACTTTATGAGGGGAGGATTTATGCTTTTATATGTAACCTAGTGTAATGGTCCTGCTTATAGATCTCTGCTATTTTTAATATTAACATGTACACAGGCTGGTACGTGTAGTAGCATATAACACTGTAACATGATTTCAGCGTACATGAAAAGTTGACGTGGCTGAGTGCTCTTCATGGTTAGCATCCTGCCTAAATCAGTTTACAGGATCACTGGTAGACATAGGGCACTCCTGTATTTTTCAAGCTGTGTGGTGTGGTGTGACTGGTGCATGGATTTTTTTAAGTTGCTGCAGAATTTTTTTTTTCCTTTTCTTGTCATACTCATCTATGTTATATCTCACCTGATTTCACATCTCGTTGCAGCTGAAGTATTTGGAAATGAACAGATTTGGTTCCACTGATGTTTCTTCTGTCATTTCTCCTTTGCTCCCACCACTTCACTCTAAATGTCGTTAGATAGCAGCCTCTTTGCATCAAAGACTATGCTTTGCTTTGCTTTGTCTAGGAGGCTGCAATTCCTGTTTGACTGACATTGATGATAATCTGTACACTTATCTTTTTCTTTTCTTTGTTCCCTTTATGTTTTGTAATTTAAAGTACAACCTCTTGGCAATAGTGTGGTGCTACTCTATTTGCAGAGTCTCAAAGGACAAGCTAAGATTGGGGAAGGTTCCAGACTATCAAAGGTGATAACCATTTTACCTGTTTTCCCCAAGTACAAATAAATGATTGGAAACAATGATGACAGCTGCTGCTCTCTGGGATTGCAGCAGCAGCTGAGGAGCCTACCTCAGGGTTATGAAACAGATGACAGATGTGTCCATTAAGGAAGAACGTGGGTCTAGTTCCTCTCGTGTCCTCTAGCTGGTTTCCCCCAATAGGCATTATCTCAGTCTTGTTTGGCTAACTAGCCTTTATATTTGGGCTGTGATCCATCTGACATGAGTTAAGATGCAGGCAGGGAAACAGGCTGATGTGGCCTGACTAAAAATCAGTGTAGATTATATCTTTACTCCTTATTTGGGGGTGCTTTTGTTAAATATGATTGCAGCTAGTAAATGTATAAGGATTTAAGAAGAGCTCTGCTAGTTCAGACCAAAGGCTTATATAGTTCAGCATTCTGTTCATATAGAGGCAAACCAGGTGTCTGTGGGAAAGCTACAATCAGGACAAGAGTACATTGGTATGCTTCTGCTCATACTGGTTCCAGACTTAACCTTGTGGAAAATTTACACAGCCTGGATTATTTATTTATTTGTACAGAAAACAGCATTTTGTACATAGAGAAACAGCATTTTCTGTGCAGGCAGCAGCAACTTTGAAGCAAATGCTGTGGTTGGGGTTTCATTCTATACAACATTTGCTCTTTTCTCTGCTGTTTCCACACACAGATTTTTCTTTTCTATGCAAAAAGTGTAAATTTTGCACAGAATGAGAAAATTCTTGTTAATCCATGAGAAACTCTATATTTTTCAACCAGTTTTTGAATATTTTTCGAATATTTTTCCAGTCCTTCCCTCACTACATCTTTTGGCAGCAAATCTCACATCATTCACATGGTCATATTCGTTTATTTTGAAAAAATTCTTAGCAATAATCTATCTCATCAGACATCCTGTTCAATGCAGGATCTTTAAGCTACAGTATCCATCACAGTAGCTGCTTAAATACCTCCAGAAAACCTTCCACATTTAAAGGGTAAGCTGTTCCATTGTTGAAGAGCTCTTAATGTAGAGAAGTCTTTCCTAATAGTTAGCTGAAACTTGGTTGTCTATAGTTTCTTCCTCTTGGAGTCCCTCTTGGTTCCTTATCTGGGTTTTGTCTGGCAGCGCCTTGAGATATTTGAAGACATCTAGCAGGCTTCCCCCAAACATGTTCTCTTCTGCAGCTCTCCTCTATTGTTAATTACTGTTACCACCAATTCTGTAGCACTTTCAGGTATTCAAAGCATTTCAGGCACTTACTTTATTGTAGTAGCTAAAGGTGAAAGTGTGAGTGTGAAAGCGGGTTCTCTAAGGTTACTAAGTGAATTAAGAGCAGAGGTGACATTCAAGCTGAGGATTTCCAGATTCATAGCTGAATCATTTAGCCACTCAATTCCTGCTATGTTTTTTCAGGCTAGCTTAAAAAAACACACAAAACACAACTTTCTCACAGCACTTTAGAATTAGTATGTAAATTTAATGTCTATATAAATAAAATGACAGAAAAAAATAGGTTAATAGAATATTGTTTGTTACTCACAAAATAACAAATGTACCATCAGCAACATTAGTAATGGAAGTCAATAATACTAATTAACCCAAAGCTTGGGAAAATTATATTGTTGATACTTGAATCCAAAACTGTAACATGATGGGTGCCATTTGTGGAGGGTATTCCACCATACAGCAATCTGTCTTTATATAAAATTCTTTAATCAGTTTATATTCTACATTTTGTTTTGTTCTCCGCTCAAAACAGTAACAACATACATTTAAAATGTGCATTTTATGATAACATCTGTTTAGAAATGAGTACATTTGGATAGGTTTAATAATGTACATTTTGTGGGAATATACATCCAAAGGTTTATATTTAAATCTGTCTATCTATCCATCTGTCCATCTATTTGTGTTTGTAGCACAGTATATTTGTGGCTATATGTAGAAATGAGAAAGAACAAATTTGTCAGAGATTACATGCAAAATATGGTATGAACAAAAACCAAAGATTTCTGCCATCCATAATTTGTACCCCTACAGGAGATGAGGATGTCGTATATGGTAAGTCCAGTATAATCAAGAGGCACTGAGGCATTCCTTTCTGGTTACATTTTTTTCCAGGGTACTCTTATCATGCCTTTGAAGAAAGCAAGAAAAATCCTGCTAGGATACTCAGTCAAAAGTCAAGAAGTCAATAGCAAGGGTTAACATTTTTATTAGAGAGGATCTGCCTCATAAAGGTTTTGTGTATTATGTAAGTGATGCATGGCCATTGTTTGTGCTGAAGGTGAAATTTTCCCCTCGAGAAAGAGAGAAACGTATTTCCATCATGAAATGTTTCCTTTTCTAAGAACAGGAAGCCCCATGAACCTCACAAGGAAGCCTGGTCCTTGTGATTTCTAGATCTATCAATTGGTCATAAATGTCAGATAAACATCCTTAGGATTGTAATGTTTATATGAGGCAAAGCAAAAAGTGTTTCCCCTCCTACTGTTGTTATAGTTCAAATTTGTAATAGCTGGAATTAGAGTCATTGTCTACGACTATTTTTTTTTTTTAAAATCCAGATCTTTACTTGCACTTAATATCTAACCCATTAACATGAATTATTCATATAAAGATATAAACACTGGCATTGTTCATCTTGGTTGCATGCCTTGCAGGAATTACCTCTGCAATCCTATGCATATCCACTCATAAATAAGCCCCAATCGCTTTAGTGGAACTTTCTCAGAAAGACATGCACATAGGATTGTGGCTGATATAAAAGGAGGAAAGAGATTAAAGGAGAGCAAGTATATGGATGTTATATGACTATAATGTTCATATTGTTAACCTTTAATGTCTGTCCTATCTATTTCATTTAATAATTCATAGAAGAGAGCTGGTAAAAGCAGTAGTTTCCATTTTCCATCTGGTTGTTTCCTCTCTGGGTGAGGTAATTTGTCCCAATCCAGAGCTCACTGCAAATGTGTTGTTTTACATCTGGATCTTGCCCACTGAACTTCTGGTAGATGCTAGTTTTTCTGACATACTTGAGGACTTGTTGAATATACTTGCTTCTAACCATCATGTCTTTCTTCCTTTTCCGAGTAAATGTTGTGGATTATAACAGTGACAAAAACAAGAATCACAGTAAATGTAACAAAGAGTTTGTTAGCCATTAGAGTATTAAAAAGTAGAATATAGTAGGATTGGAATTGGCTACAATAGCTTCATAAAAGTTTAGAATCTACCTAGTAGCTCAGTAGGAGATTGTGGCATAATGGAAAACAAGAGTTCGAGGTTCAAGCCTGTCCTGGGGAGATGTGACCTGCTACAGTCACTAGAAATCTATAGCCAATTGGAGGAGGTTGTGTTTGTATCTAGCTGCTGGTCACTTGATTCTAAACTGTCATTTGATTCTGTACTATCACAGGTTCATATTAATGTGAGCCTTCAGGTCCAGAAATATCACATTCCCCAGAGAATTGATTTTAGTTAAAGTCATTCCCAAAGAAAGGTATGGATAATTTTTTCCATTTTCTTCCTGCTGCAAAAACTTATTCGCTGAGGAACCCAAAGTGTGTATATAAATAACTCTGAACATAGATTGCATTGGGAAATATGGGGAAAGGTTACAGGTACTGGAGAAGACAGTTTGGTGAGTTCTTAAGAGGAAAATAAACTCCCAGGCAATGCCAGGTAAATACACTAGTAAATAATAAATCAGGAAACATGGGATCTGCCTCATACAGATGATTTTGCCCCTTATATCGTTTGATTTAGCACTGGAAGCAATTTTGCAGTTTCTTCAATCACTGTCTTTCATTCCCTTTTAAAATGCACATGCTAGGTCTTGAACCTGAGTTGTATGCTGTTCTACTGAGCTAGTTGGCCCCTACCTGAAAGGATGTCCAGATTAAGCTTTTCTAAAGTATATAGCCCACTTCTGAAATGTCTTCAAATTGTAAAACTATATATTGGAAACAGTTTATAAATATTAATTGGTTAATTTGGCAAACTTTTCAACAATGATTGATTAATTAATTAGTTGTATTGCAAAATACCAGCAATGCTATTTTTGAGTAATAATCAATGGTTCTCAGTACTTTAATACATTAGTTGTCAATTTTAACAATATTAGGTTACACTTTTAATTTAACAGTGTAATGAATCACTTAACAAATTATTTAATAAACAATTTTCTGAACATTGTGATATTAATGAATTAAAAGAGATTAACGGTTCAATTAATGCCTTAATCCTAACATTAATCCTAACATTAGCTCTGTGAAAAACCCATAAAACATTTGTTTACATGCAGGTGTTAACAAATTTATGAGTTTGTAGTGTCAATATTTCATAACCAATATACCTTGGCTTTTGAATGCTTGCATTCATCCATTGCAAATTTCTGATATCCAGTTCCCAAATAAAAGAAACAAAATAGATATGTTTGGTATGATGACATAGCTATGGTATATAAATATTTGGTAGAGAACAGTGAAAATGGTAGGTATTGGAGGGCGCATAGTCTGTATCATAAGTAATCCTATGAAATTCATCCCCGTCCACCCACCATATTCTCCTGTGTTTGTGGCAGAAAGCCAGTCCTGTTGGTTGAATGCAGACGACGTTTTCTTTCCTCCTCTCAGAGGCATTCAGAACAGAATGGAGGTCACTGACACAGTTGCTTGCAAATCGCATTGCAGAGGCAGGCATGAACAGAACTAAATAGATGGTTGCATTTATATCTTGAGCTTTCTTGTGTTGTACAGAACCTTAATTGGCTTAGAATTCATACTGCATAGGCAAAAACTAAAAAGACATGACAATTAGTATTAGTGCATGTTTTTAAAGGGATACCTTTAGTATGCTACTGCTTACTTTTATTTGAATATTCCAGATAAATCAGGGGATCAGTTTAATTGTGCCTTGATTTTTTCCATGTGTTAACCTCCTCAATCTGATAATCTTTCTCACATGTTCTGTGAATGGAAGAGCATTGCATTGCTACAGACATCTGTTAGAAATTTATTTTTTTGAAATAAATTTCTTTATAAATTTTCTATATTATGATTATTTGAGGCTTGCTGGTTTATGGTGTATATTTTTGTTTATATTTTACTTTTTTGTCTTTGGAAGGTAGGAAAGATAATTGCAATGCAAGATTATGTATGCTTTTCACATTATTTCCCACTCCTCCTTCTCCCATGCAACTGCATCCTTGGAATTCGGAATGTATTTTTTCCCCCTTTCAGTGGTTGTGCAGTCTGACATTTTTGTTAGCATCTCCTGTTTTTGTCTTTTTTTTTCTTAGAAGAATTGTTTCATGCAGCTGTTTGTGTTAAACAAAAGCTGGAACAGTTCCTTTTCTTACAATTAAATATGCACTTAAAGACATAGCACATTAAATAACAGCAGTATTTAGCCTTTGTGGTTTTGAGCTGTCAGGGATCAACTACCTTTGAGGATCTCTGTTTGTGATTGCTTAAGTCTGGGAAGCAGTTCTGTTATTGCACTATACAAAGTCACTTGGTGATCATTTTTCAGTAATAATTGGATAAACGTTAAGTAGGAAGCTACAATATCTTAATTATAATTATAATTCCAAAGACTGTATACATGTGATTCCGATCTGTGATCTTCCAGAGTTTAAGTTTTGCTTACAAGCAAGCACCTGTATGTGATTTCGAGTTGGACTAAAGTAGAGTTGCAGTAGTTAATCTTCCCTCCATAGTGTTCTGTAGTCCCCAACCCTACTGCAAACAACAGAGGTAATTTAAAGATTAATTCCACCCTTTTTCTTTCTCTGATCCAATTTGGATCTAATTATAGCTGTTTCTGAGTAAAACCAACCATGCAGTCTTATTCAGATCTACTCAAAAGTCTGTCCAGTTGAATTAAATGGGCTGAGACCAGTATATGTAAGTAGATGAGGACTGCAGGTTTAAATATCATGAGATCCAGGGTCTGTTCACACAACACAATTATAGCACTATGATTATACTCTTAACTGCCATGGCTGCTTTCTGTGGAATCCCTAGATCTGTAGTTTGGTGGGACACTTGAGCTCTGTAACTCCTGCCCGGCTCCAAGGTTGACTAAGCCTTCCATCCTTTCGCAGGTCGGTAAAATGAGTACCCAGCTTGTTGGGGGCATGTATAGAAATGTTTCGAAATGCATGCTATTTGTAAGTTCGCCACCTTGATCCATATGGAGAGGCGGGATACAAACAAATAAATAAATAAAAAATAACTGAGAATTATAAATTCCCCTCCCTAAGTGTCAAATATCAGGATTCGTAGAAAGCAGCCATGGCAGTTCAAGTGGACTATAGCATTATAATTGTGTCATGTTCTTAGGTCCCTGGTCATGATTCTGCTGAGCCATGTCTAATTGGACCATTGACATTTCTGTTGTGTAGGAGTGGGAATAACATATCCATCCAGGTATTATTGAATAGTAGCTCTCAGCAGCCTTGAGGTAGCCTAGCCAATGTTGAAGAAAAGCAGGGGCTTGCAGTCCAAAAACATTTGGAGGTCTGCATTATTTCCATTCCTGCATTATATGCTTGTTGCTGTTGTGTTTATGTGTGCCTTGAAGTCATTTCTGACTTATGCTGACCCTAAGGAGAAATCTATCATGGGGTTTTCTATGACTGAGAGCATGTGATGTGCCCAGGGTTACCCCATGGGTTAGTAGAGAATTGAACCCTGGTCTCTAGGGTCTTAGTCCAATGCTAAAACACTGGCTCTCTCATATGCTTATTAATAGACAGACTACATGCAGTTCAGAAGTGTCATGATATTTCTGAAGACCATATATATGTGTGACTTGAGAAGATCTGATATTTTAAAGCTGAAGTCCTATGCCTACTTAGAGTTCTCACTCCGATATATTGGCTTTCCTAAGCACCAGAAGCATTTCAGATCTTTTCTTACATGTATGGTGCTGTTGCTGGGGAACAGTAACAGGAGGTACATCTCAGTTGAGTTTATTGCAACTAAGCATTTTGCATATCTACTAAAAAGAATCAAAATAATAAATACTTAAAAGGAAATATAAATCAATTGGGAGGTGTGCGTATATGTGCCTTCAAGTTGCCTGTTGACTTATGGCTGCCCAATGAATTTCATAAGACTTCCTTTGGCAAGGAATACTCAAGAGGTACATTTGCCAGTTCCTTCCTCTGAAATATAGTCTACAGCACTGGTATTTTTTTATTGTTTCCCATGCAAGTACTAACTAGGGCTGACCCTGCTTAGCTTCCAAGTTGAGATGGGGTCTGGCATCTTTAAGGTATTTAGGCCACCTGATATTAACCTAGCTGCCTCAAATTTCCATAAAGAGTGAAGTGGAGTCCTATTAAAAGTTGATAGTACAGTAGAGTCCCGTTTATCCGACGCTCGGTTATCTGACCATCCGGATTAACCGATGTCGCGATGGCCTGGGGGGCGTGGCTGTGGGCATTTCCATGCCCCAGACATGCCCCGACATGCCCCCAGGCCCGCCCCGACACGCCCCCGACACGCCCCAAAATGGCGGCTGCCGCGGGCGCCCAGATAATCCGACCCTTTCGGTTATCCAATGCTGCGGCTGCCCGTTTGGGTTGGATAACCAGGACTCTACTGTATTACGTATGAACTAGATGGGGAAAAACATGCTTTTGAGAAGGTTCTCAAATTAATAAATTAACTGTAGGAACGGATCTAATGATTTTGCTCTTAGTTTATTTTGAAGTACTTTTAGCTTCTATGAAATATGAATTCAAGTCACCTGAGAAATCTTAAGCACATATCCCATAATCTGTAGGAGGAACAAGACTCCAATGCTAATGACTTCAGGAGAGAAGATACGTTATCTTAGTTCCTAAGATACATGACATACAATAAAGTTCTACGTTAGCTTGCTGAGATTGGTTTCCAAATTAATTTTCCTTGAGTATTTCTATTTCTAGTCAATTGTGACAAGTCTGAGGGGCTCTCAAGGGGTTGTGAGGACTACTAGGGGAATAAACCCAAAGTGGCCAGAAGTCTACTTCTGGTTTTCAAAAATGGGTATTTTTGATAACTTTGAAAGATTTTTTTTAATTAATTGGTAGACCTGGAGGCTTTCATTTTTGGGTTAGAAAAAAAGTCAGGGGGGGTTCTGGAGATGTCAAGATCCATGACAACATTGTCGGGTGTTACATGCAGTCTGAGAGACGCACTTTGCTCACCCCTGATATAGATGTGTGAAAGCATCCTGTTATAGTAGCACAGTAACAGACCATTACAGAGAACCTCAGAGCCTAAAATGTGTTAATCAATAATTGGCTCTTTCCCAGTGAACCTTGTCTGGGAATCCTGTTGGTTAACCCAACATGAGAGTAGACTCATGTTGAATAGTGAATAAATGCATTAATAAATTCAGTGGGTCAAAACAGGACTAATAGTAGGGTTCAAGCTCTTGTGTATAAAAGTACATGTGCAGTCCCAGTCTCATGTCCTTGAAGCTCTTCATTGTTTCTTCTGTGCTGGGGTGGGCAACATGTGACCAGTTGCTGGATTTCAGTTCATGGTAGCCCTAGGATAGGAGTTATAATTCAATGGCTTCTGTTGCCCACCTGTCCTATGCAGATGGGGACTGCGAATATATACTTTAGGATTACTTGTGACAGGTGAGGAGGCTGCTTAATCGTTCTTTCTCTGCACTGTGAGATATATCTCATACAACTGAGATTTCATCTCCATTTGGGAATAGGTCATAGGATGCTGTAGAGAATGGGCTTTACATATTAAATTCTTAGGTTCAGTTCATGGCATATCCAAGCAAAGTTATGAGAGACCTCTATGAAAAAACCTAGAGAACTTCCAGTCAGTGGAAATAATACCGAGCTAGGTAGAATAGTGGTCTTACTTCCTTAGCAGTGTATGATCTGCAATTGCAGTGGAAACAAGAATTTGGAATCAATCTGAAAGAGCAGTGATTAATAGAGCTGTGAGAGAAAAATGACAGCTAGGGAAGGGAATAGGATCAGTTCTACCAGAAACACCACCACTGTAGTTCCCAGCCATCCAACCACAGTTTGAAGAGGGGACAGAGGGGGTCAGAATGTGTAGTTCTGCCCTCAGTGAAGGTTCAATTTCTTCTTTTAAAAAAGAGAGAGAGAGAAAACCCAAGGAATTTTACTGTTCATCTCTTTGAGAGTAAGTGTATTATGATAAATTTACCAGACTTAAAGGCAGATTGTCAGGTTCATATTGGATTATATCTGTCAGTCATATTATCTGTGAGAAATTCTTAACACTGAATTTGTTCTGATTTTAATCCAAACCTTATGTTGTATTCAGAAGTTCCTTTCTTTCGTCAAACACAGTACTTCCATTCCCCTTTTCATTTAAACCAGAAAAAAATTATTTAGTTTACCATTTTGTTGAACTAGAAGTCAGAAACTAGAAGCCATACTGTTTCTTATGCTCTCTGTGGACCAACCCTCTGTTTTTGCTTTAGTTAGAACATTCCAGGACAAACAACTGGGGGATAATTACCCTTGGCCCCTGAGTCTGATCATGGCATTTTATTTTATCAGCTTGATTGGCTTCTAAACTGAGTATGAAAACTCATTTCTCAATCTCACAGTGGTGAAATTATCTTACCGTAAAACTGCAATAAAAGTGCAATTTAAGTATTTAATCTATTGAAATACTTATTTTCAACCTGAATTCTATATTAGTCATTTTGCAGTTCTTTTATTAATGAAAAATTTGGAGAAAGATAGTGTTAAAAGATATGTAGGCAACTAGGTTTTATGCTAGAATGTTTGAGTCTGTCCTCTCCTTCTCCCTCCCCAATGCTGAACTGGGTATATTTATCCCATAAATAGCTACCTTTGAGGGCCTCATGTTCCTTCTAAATCTTTATACTTAGCTTGGGCCAGGGTATTTTAAAGAGAGTGAGTGTGAGAGAGTGGTGTTTTTCAGTCAGTTGTTACTGGCTGATCCAGAGGGAGGATCCCATTTAGTTTAATATGACAACATTCAGGCATATATGCCAGATGAGAACCATGTTAAGATTTGGCTTCATCAGTTTGCTTCTGAATAGACTGTGTTACTCACATTTTTAATGTATTACCAATTGTAATTGTCTCTCATTTTCAGACATGCAGTCATTGGGTTGAACTACTAGCTGGAACAATCCAGCCAAAAGTTAACCCACATATAGTTCAGTTCAAAGTTGATTGTCAAGAGACCGTCATAAGCCACCATAAAAAGAGGAAGGCTGTTTTCAATGCTTTATGATTCCAGAGACTAAACAATGTTAAGAACAGCCAGTACTTTTAGGTATCGTTATGAGGATCTACCACATTTTTATCTAGTTATTTTTGGCACAACGTTGTTGCAGTAAATGAAAGTGCTGCTACTTTTTAATGTTGCTTTTCTGTTTTTTTGCTTGTAAGTAAATACTCAGCTTTGTTTTGAGCAGATCAAAATTTGGCTTCAATGAATTGCTGGGGTAGCTGTTTAGTTCTTCTGTAAATGGAACAGTAAAACAAACTGTGTGTGTGTGTGTGTGCGCGCGCACTGGGGAGAGACCCATTGGTTTCAGTTGAGATTTAAGAACAAACTGTCTATGCTTACTTGGCGATTCTGAGAATTCTAGTCCAAAGAAGTAACTCTTCCAAGTTTTGATATTTTTAATCCTCAGTGATGACTGACCACGCTGAAGGATTTTTAGCTTTTCTGGTGCTTTTATACCATCTGGTCCTATGATTAAGCCTGGTCTGATATAAATGTCTCTCTTGACATCTCCTAGGAGGCTCTGCTGGCTTTGGAATGGAACTTAACCAAATTTCACGCAGATGTCTTTCCTTGTAGGGTTGCTTCTGTTTAGGAAGCACCACATGTTACAAGCTTTACACAGCACTCTTTGTTCCCCTTTTAACCACTGAAGAAAATTTTGCAAACATGATCCTTTTAGATAAACAGCTCTTTTACCAACAATTTGATTCACATCTCCAGATCAGCTCCACTCTTTCCATGCTATCCTAATAAAAGACAATAGCATGCAGTATGAAGCAGGTCCCTGTTTGTCTTTTTACCCATATCAAAGGGCAGCTATGTCAGTCACTGAGCTGCAATCTATCAGCTGCAGTCTATCACTCAGTTATTCAGGCCCCACCTGTGAATCCATTCAGAGGGTCATCTGGCATCTAATCTGGGTCTGCATGGACTGAATATTACATCTGGACACACCTGGTTCAACATGGTTTTCCATTATGCCATCTCAGATTGTCTGGGTGCAGATTCATCTTCAAGCCTTGAAGCCAAACTATGCATGATCTAGACACATGACATGGTTTTTGTCGCATGCTTTGATCTTAAATGGATTTTTAAAATAAGCAAACAAAAACATTTTTGTGGGGATGGTTAATCCAGCTCAATATTCTGACATGTTTGTGTCTACATGTGTTGTTACTCCTACTGTAATTAATAGGTTTGTGACGGTGGATGTAGTGGTGGAAATTTTGATTTAGACTCTGATATGGCAAATGGTTAAAGCTGTGTTCTTCCAAATCATAGCCCCAATCAAGAGGTACTTCATAATGTAGAAGAGGTTCCCATATTTTTTAAATGAGGGAGAGGAAACAACAGGTAGGGGATTTTTTTTAAAAAAAGAATGTGTTTCCATTACCCCTCCCCCCGAGTTTTCATATCAGTATTTTCTCCCAGCATACATACATACATACAAACAAACGTGTGGGGATGAATTATGTGACGGACATCATGCCTATTTCTTCCCTCTGTCAACAGTGGTGGAAGCTCTTTTAGGTCCTGGTGTTTGTGGTAGCCTACTGCTGGTTAGCCTTAAGCACTTGCTGCTTTTGTCTGTAAATCTCTTGTATGTATGTATGTATGTGTGTATTTATTTATTTATTGTTGTTCCTGGCACTATTCAAATATCCATTCTATTTTAATCCTATTCTTTAATCATAATTGTATTTCACAGCCATTATCTAAAGTGACAAATATCTCAGATCACAAACTATAGGTATTATATACAGTTGAACACAATCAAGTTTGTAAAAGGAGTGACAAAATGCTGATAATGTTAAAATATATACAATGTCAAAATCTTTACCTCATTTGAACCTACAAGCTAAAAGGAGTAATCATGATAGTATGTACTTCAATAAATTTCTATATGTTGGTGAGTTATTTCAATTAATGTAAGAAAGAAAAGACCACCAAATTTCGTAAAAAAAAATGTTATGAATCTAATTGTTTCTTCATTCCTTCAGTCCTTTGCCAACATGTGGAAACTGTCCTCTTTTACCTTACCAATACAACAACCTGTTGCTTGCCAGTCCTGTGTACCCTTGCGGTTTCCCACCAGGGTTAGTAACAGAGGTGGTTGTCAGTGAAGCACCTCATTTGTTACCACCTTTTACTGGACTTGGCTGCACACACTTGCTGATGCTTTGTAGTCTCCTCACACTGGTATAGGAGTCAGGCAGGGAGAAAAGAACCTATTATAAAAGCATATAGAAGGTAAAGTAGATAGGGGATGGGTCAGCTCTCTACTTGTGTGTAGCATCTGACCTAAACACACTGGGAACATCCCTCTCCCCGTTTGTATGTGAATGGACAAGACCTGTGAAATGTATACATAGCGACTTCCATTAAATGCAATGTGGCATTTCCAGAATTACTGAAACAGAAAACATCTGTAGCTTCTTGGGTTTGTTGGGTACCTGTTGTTTGGACATAAAGATGTATCCAATTTTATAGGCCTAACTCTAAAAGACAACAAATCATAACTTTCTCACCAGCTTGCTGTAGATAAGCATAAATATTCCATTTATCGCCTGTTTGTGTCACATGTTGTAATTTTTTTAATGGTTTGAGTGTTTTGTAGACATCTTTTAGCAGTGTGTAGTCCTGAACCAGCATGCTATAGAGTAGCAAGGCTGATTGCTATGAAGGTTGCTGCAAATTGACAGAGGCTGTGGATCATTGTCTTCTGATTTAACTCTTATCTTTATTTTAGTTTTGAATCCCAACCTGTTGTAGCTTTGCTGTTATTATTATATTATCCCTCTGCTACATGTGATAAGCAGTTCCCACTCTTTCAAACAGAGC
Source organism: Ctenosaura bakeri (assembly GCA_948474755.1). NCBI lineage: Eukaryota > Metazoa > Chordata > Lepidosauria > Squamata > Iguanidae > Ctenosaura > Ctenosaura bakeri. Next base: position 209,745 of record CAOLHI010002027.1, read on the forward strand.
TCAGAAAGTGTGCTTACTTCTTAGATAACATTCTGATTAGACAGTTATCTGTAATGCATGGTTATCTTCCTGGAATATTGATCTACAAAATGAGCAATAAGGTTTGGAAAAGAGTTCTAACTCAATGTCAGGAGTACCAGTAATTGAGCTTGTCAATCAATTTGAATGAAGTCTTTTCATTTGCACTAGTGGGTGTGGATGAGGGAAGAAATTGCGATGTTGCAGTTCTATACCCCCTACCTAGCAGTACACCTTGTTGAATTAAATGGGATTTCCTTCAGATTAAACATGTATAGCAGCAGTGGGCAGAGTTTATCCTTCGGACTGCATGTAGCTGCCAAGATGTTTTTGTACCTCTTGACATTTCCACACTCCTCAGACTGTCTTCCTTAATTTCTAGCCAAAATAAGGGTAAATTGTCTCTTATGGAAGCCTCCAGGCAGTAATCCACCTTTTAAATAGGTTTCAGAGTCTTCCTGCTCTGTTTAACATTTTTTTTTTATTAACACACTTCTTTTTTTTCAAAACCAGAACTGGACTTCTTGTACTCTTGTGCTGTTTGTTCCTTTGGTTGCTTGTTGGCGTTTTTGACAGTCCATCAGAGGGTCCCAGGGACAGAAAATTGGGCCTTAGGCCTGCCATGTTTGCCTAAGCTGATATATTTAATTAAGGTGGGAGACAGCTGTTTCTGTGACATTATCTACTGAAAAGAATTTTATGCTAGGGACAAATAGTGACAATGGCTTCATTCTTAGTAAATCTATGGGTAAAATTCAGTACAAACCTACCTGGAGCAAACTCCTAGGAACATAGCATAAAATACATCCAAGCAAATGCATAGAATCAGTTTATAATTGCATGCGTAATATATTTATTTAGAAAGGAAATGCTAGGATTGTAGTAATAAACATTTGAGACTGAAACTCCTGACCTTAACAAGTCTAGAGATTTGTTGTTTCTGGAAATTTTGAAACCATGGGAGAGGAATTGTCTCCTCTCCATTTTCGATTACAAATTACAACTTTGATTTAATATCTAAATTGTATTTTTTTTCCCTTGCAAATGGAGCTACAAGGTCCTAAATGGTAAAGAACACCTGAACTGTAAGGGGCCTCTTTGGTTTTGCCCACTTCTGGGAATGAAGAAAACAGCAGTACTATTGAAACAGAGAAATCTGTTTTGTCTTCCAAGCACTTTCAAGCACACAAAAATTTGAAGCAGTCATAAAACACTTATCCTCGTGAAAAAGTATTGAAAAAAGAGAAATCAGGAGCAGAATTACAGTGCTCTCTGATTTGGTATGTTAGCACTTCTCAGGCTTTTTGGTGTGGTGGAATTGCCATTTTTTTCCCTGATACACCAGGGGCTAGTACCATGTTTGTGCCTATTGGCTACAACTGTTTCTTTCATTCCAGAAACTTCCTGTGGACTAACAGTTGTTGCTTCTAGATCTGAATTGTTGGCAGAAAGAGTGAGAAAGTAGCAAGAAAGTAGCCAGTAGCAAAAGCTAGAACAAACTGAACTCACAAACAGATGTGAAATAGAGTGCTTTTGGTCAGAGGTCTAGCTTGGAGTGTGGAAAAGGTTTTTTTTATCCATTGGACCCTAAAATATGACTGACCTATTTATTTATTTATTTGTGCTGTTTTAAATCCGTTCCCTGGAAAGTCAGAACATTAGCAATTTACACAGTATAGTAACAAATTATCCTTTGCCTATTCTCTCTCCTCACACAGTCAACATTCAACAATTAAGAAGTGTAATCAGCCAATTACTATCAAAGACAAACGTCAGCAGACTGGGATCAATATCCAAAGAGTACTCATCCTGATGGCTTTCAAAATATAGCTCAAAATGTAGCTATGTCTAGAATTTGCATGTGACATATTTGTTATAAATGAATGCCATGTCTCAAAAGCATCTCCAGCTATTACTGACCTACTCCATGCAGAGCAGGAGAAATGGAAGTAAATGAGTGGCAGCTGGTGGCTTCCATGTCAGTGCGGTAGTAAATCTGTTCTGGGTCTCAGTTTGAATTTTAAAGGAGCTAGCCAAGGCACCAAACCTGTTTGTGAAACACATTCTTTAACATTTGGACTAAAACCCAGAATGGATTCATTTCCAGCTGCCACTGGTTTCCAGTATACAGCAGAATTCTTGTGGATTTATAGTTGCAAGCTCATGTTTTATTATGTGTCCTCTGTATATTTAAAGAAATGATATTAAGTTCTGCATTTGCAGAGAAGTAAGGAAGCTTTGTCATACCCACCATTTAGATCTTGGACATGGCTTATAAATTCTCTTCACTACCTATTCTCTCACTCTCTTGTGTGATCTTATTATAATGAAAATGCCAGTAGGCACAGCCAATAATGGGAGCCCTGGCTCCAACTGAGTGCACAGCTCTGATGCAGATTTTCAAAGACGACTGACTTGGGTGCTGCTGTTGAATTTATACCAGTAATTGTAATTGCATAGGAGTTTATCCAGGCTACAGCTATGGCTTGTCAGTTACAAGCCGATAATGAAAAGCTAATTTATGTTTTAAACCAAGCGGGGCTATGTACTTATCATGCCATTGCATTTATTTTAATACGTGTAGAAATTTTAAATTTTCATTCTATGTAGCTTATTAACTTTCAGTCCAAATTAAATACTCTGCTAATGGTTAATGATCCAATGGAGCTAGGAAAAATTATTACTTTGGACTGTAACTCCTTGAATTCCCTAGCCACCATAGCCAGTGACTCCTGCTGCTATGGAATTCTGGGAGTTGTTGTCCAAAAAATTTGTAGCACCCCAAAAATTAACTCTAAGATTTGCAGCCTGAAAAAGTAATGGCGGGTTATAGTCACATATGGTAAGCCTTTGTTCATATTGGCTTGGAAATTCTGAAAGCTATAGTCCAAATAAATGCTCTGTAATCTCATGCAGCTTTAAGAAAAGCCCTGCTGGTCAGGTCAGAATTTCATGTAGTCCAACAGTTTGTTTCTCACGGTAACCAAGAAACTTCTTCTGGGAAGCCCATAATGAGAGCTTGACTCCTATAGCTCTCCTTAGTAATGGTGTGTAGCTTCCATGTCACTGGAGTGGTGCATCTGCTGCAGGTTTTATTCGAGACTTTAAAAACTCAAAATCAGTTCAGCATCTCTGATATATCTTTTCAAGTAGAGAATAAAGAACAAAAATGGACTCACTGTCCTGCTGATATGGAAGCCATTAAGCCCCCTCCTGTTTCTGTTCTCTTGGAACTGGTATTCATTAATGTGTTGTATCCTCCTCCTTGTTTTATCTAGCACCATTAGTGTACATGATGCTTTACATAAGCAATTTACAATTGTTAATTTGACAGTTCTTTCAGAATTACAGTCTCAAAAGAAATGACACACAAGGAGGAGGGGATGGCAGTAGGCAAGAGTGGGATCTGTCAAAAATAGGGACTAGTTAGTGGGGTTTAAGGTTTTGAGTGATGAGGAGAGATAGGATCAGAGATAGAGGGGAGTTAGAGTTAGTCAGAATATGAATGAGAGAAAGAGAATGAAAGATGTTTGTTAGCATCAGTCAGGATTTATATGTGTTAAATAAGTAGTCTGTGATATTATGTTCAATTTCTGTTTAATAAATCATTATTTTTATATTATACACTTGAGTCTCTAAGAATGCTACGTATTGGAAAGCTTGAATTCAGACACAGTGTCTGTGGTGGCAGCAATTTCTCAAGGAAGGTGGTGTCCAGGGGGCAGATAAGATGAATTAAGTATTGCACAGGAACCATGAAAGCATCTGGAAGGTCCTCACAATTGGTGGCCACAGCAGTGGGACTGAGGAAGTCCATACATTGATAGCAGAGGTAGGGATAAGTGTAAACCCTCACATTTAATACTGCTTTTGAGCCTGAAGTCACATGTGGCCCTCATAATTGATAGGTCCCAAGAAAACCTTATCCTTCATGAGTTTCTTGGCTCTGTTGAAGCCATGTATGCTACCACTTTTTCCTCATGTTAAATAGTTTATAGATTTAATTGTGCACTGCCTAAAGAAATATTTTTCTCTTATCTTTCCTGAATTTACTGCCAGTCAATTTCATTTTCAGATATAATGACAGGAAGAGTTTTCCCCTTTCCTATGCTTTCTCCCCTGACTTCTTTTGACTATAATAGGGGTGAAGACCATTGACCCTGCATTGGACTACTATTGCTTCCACCGTCCTGTGTCATTGATGATGTTGGCTGATGCGGCTGGGAGTTGACAACTCAGTCATCTGAAGGACTAAAAGTTTCCCACCTGGACTTATGGGCATACATAATTTTAGAAATCATCATCATATCATGTTTTTCATTCCTTAATCTTATTTTTTATAATGTAAATACCACCAAAGCTTTGACCTTCCCTTTTAGCAAAAGTGCTGTAACCAATCACCAGAAATAAAGTCTGTATCTTTAGTAGCTATGTTTTTGAAACCAGCTCAGAGCTTATTATGTATCTAAATCATTTTCATGGTAGTTTAAAACCAATGGCTTTTTTGGGGTGAATGGGAGGGAGAGTTGGTATAAGTGAGCAGTTTTAGGTGACTAAATGATTATATTGACCTTTCATCTTCTCATGCAGATAAGATTTATGTAAGGATGCTATTAAGATTTCATAATGTGACTTTAGCAAACAACCTTGAAGGTTTGATAATTTGATTATGTTCTCTTTAGGAAGAGCATAAGAATTAAGGAGAGCTATGCTGAATCAGACCAAAAACTGGTGCAGACCAACATTTAGTAGGCACACAGAGTAGCCAACCAGTAGCCTTGTAGCTTTTATTTTTTTTCATATTGTTTTTACTACATCCCTGCCCCCCCCCCCGCAATATTTATTTGTGCTTTGATTGCTGTAGCTTTTAAACAGGACTTTGTGCAGGAGTACAATGTATAAATAAGATCTCTTTTCCACAGGGGGTGTAACTATAGGGAGGTCAAATTGAAGACATTGCTCTTCCACCAAGAATTATTGCTTCCCCCATGGAATTGTGCTTCAGACTCCAAATTTCCAGCATTGCAAAAAGTGAGATATTAAATTTGTTCACACTTCATTGTTGTGTGCCTTTAAGCCATTTCCAACTTATGATGACCCTAAGGTGAACCTACTATGGGATTTTCTGGAGCTGGGAGTGTGTGACTTGCCCAAGGTCACCACTTATCCATTGGCACTTATCAATTTGTACTGTAACTCATTATGTTTACTATAGGGATAGTCCTGTGTTAGATCACTCTGAAGCCTGATTTTAGATGCATATGGCCCCCTGCAAGAAATGAATTGGATTTCTAAAGGTGTTGTGATTTAATTCCTCATAAAAGCACTGAGTGACCTACTACCTTTAAACCAAGATTGCGAACCAGGAACTTATTTGGAAGATTTATTCATACCTTGTTGGTTTAGACATAATGGTAAATTGTGAAAGCTGAATGTTCAGGTAGAGAAAAAAAGAGGGATAAGCAACAGGACTTTTCCTCATCCTACAACCTTGGTTTAGATGATTAGAGATCCTGACATCCAAATGAAGCCAACGTCTATGGCAAACTTTGTTTAATTTTTTTGGGTACTCCAGTCCCCAAACCAATTATTTCATAGTTATTCCCTTGAAGCTAATAGAAAAACTACTGAGGCAACTGATTTGAAGGTTGGGACATTTGTATTTGTTATTTTTTATTATTTAAGTATTTCTCTTTGTATTTCAACACATGACACTCAAGGAGACTAACAGTCTAATAATAAAGCAGATGCCTTTGTAGTTGCTGTTGTTTAGTTACAAGCATTACTTGAATGGCTAACAAACATTGTACAAATGCAATAATCTAATAATCAGTGTGCAGCAAAACAAACCATGTATGTAAGATCACTAAAAGCTTGTCTGTATGAAAAATGTTTTTGCCACTGTCTAGTTGTAATGCCAGGAGAGTATACTTTGTATCCTGTGAAAGAAATGGCATTTTCCAACCTACCAGGGAGAGACCTTTGTGGGTTGTAGCAGAGGGGCTTCTCAGCTCAACTTCCAGTATCTTATTTCCACTAGCCTTGGTGGCTGGTAGGGGAGACTAGGAGAAGTCTTTGCATAGGCTTTATTCAGATCCACTGCCAGAGCATATAAAGAGGCTCTCATTACTTCTAGAGCCACACTGTCATTGGACTCAACCTGTGGTGTGAAAGAGTTGTTGTGTAACAACTGAATACATGTTTAAACTCTGTCTCAACTTAGACGGTAGTTGACACACAGACATGTTTGTATGTATGCATTTTACTACTAGTTCACAAGTTTCCTCCAACTCAGTTTTGGGCTGGACCCTCTAATTGAACCATTGTCCTTTAACTGGACTTGAGATTCTCTCTCTCCAGTAGTACTTTTGAATTTTGAAAGTAACAAGGGTCTACCCCAGAAAATGTCATCCCTTCTCAATATAGATGTGTATTAGTCAATATTTACATTTGTGCATTGGTACACGTATCCACACACACACACACAGAAATATTTTGGAGCCCTCTCCATATATATTAGAGAGCCCCCTCCATATATGTTATGTTTGTTTTTGTTACTGTGTGTCTTGAAGTTGTTTCAAACTTATGACAATACTCAGGCATATGCATCACAGGTATGTATGTATGTATGTATTTGCAAGATCTGTTCAGTACAGGTTTGCCATTGCCTTCATCTGAGGCTGAGAGAGTGTGGCCTGCTCAGGGTCACCCATCAGGCCTCCATGGTCAAGTGGGGTTTTAAACTCTGCTCTCCTGGAGTCTTAGTCCAATACTACATTGGGTGTGTCTTCAGTTATTCTCTAGCCTAAGTGTTAGCGTTGTGTGTGTCCCAGTAAGAATACAAGTTAGTACTTCAACGAAGGTGCTGAGCTTTTTGGTTAGTATCTTTTAATAATTAACTAGTCAATTTAGTACTTTTCACTAAGTAGCTTTTTGCTAAGTTACTTTTAGAAATAATCTGAATTTAAGTTCCGTGATTCCATATTATAGGGAAACATCACTCTTTCTATGTTAGAAAGACAAACATTTGTATTTTCTGAAGAATTCTAATCTAATATATCAGAGTTAAAGTTTGTGTGTTTGTCTGTGTCAGGCGAAGACCTGACCTCATATGATTTGCTGTGTCAGGCAAGAAGACCTCATATGACTGGCTACCTGAGAAGATTCTGTGGAATCCTGGGGTTTACAGTTTAGGGAGGAGCCTTTAGAATTCTCAGTGAGAAAGCTCTTGGGCCTAGCCTGGTTGCTGTGGAAACGAGGCTGAGCAGCAAGGAGGATGGCGGTGTATTCCCTCAGAAACCCATCCTCTGCATGGTAATCTCTGAATACAACTTGGATTGGGGAATATGGAGAAAAGTTACAGGTGCTGGACAAGACAGTTTGGGGAATTAGAAACACAGGATTTCACATCTTCCTAACAGGTATTACCTATGAGAAAATAAAATCCTGGTCAGTGCTGGTTATATATGCTAGTGCTGCATAAATGTCGCTCTGCCAATTCAGATAATTTTCAGAAAAGGTAGTTCTGGTATCAGATATGGCAAAGAAATTAAATAGAATAGGTTATCAGAGAGTATTTAACTAATGTCCTGTGTAAAGCTTGTTATAAGTTGTACTCAGTGGTTACTGTATTCTTCCAGATTTGGTCACTAATGGGGAATGATAAAAATTAAAATGTCTTTCCAATGTGGGCTTGATAAAGTACATGGTGGAAAGGTATCATATGTTCTTCACAGTCAACAAAGTGTTCATTTTTAACACCCCCCTCACCAAACACAGATAATTTGTGTATCTAGAAAAAAAGTGTCAAGTGTTAAGTGACCCTCTAAAGGCTGAAGATTTATATATGACATTGCTATAACTACACTTCCCTCATTAACAAAGACTTGCTCACTCTAAATATTTGTGTGCTTGGCAGTTTTAATAGCTTCGTTTAGGGCAGGATGACATGAGAAAAAGACAGATTTTTTTCTCTTTATAGTGCAGATAAATGTTTATTGTGAAAAGACTTTGAGAGGATAATAGAAGATAACAAGGGGAGGAGACATTGATTTTTAGCTAGCATATACAATCTAGCTTAAATATCACTATGGTTTGTTGAATTTACCTTTTTAGAGAACAGTTCTTAGACTGGAGATTCATGGAGCTGCATTCAAAAAGGTAATTGTAACAAGCTCTGGGTATTGTTTATAAGCTTACCTTTACACTGATGGCAAAATGTGTTTTCTCCATAATAAAAATCTGAGGGCACTAGTTCCTTTTCTTTTCCCCCCTGCCCATAAGTCTGTCCTCTAAAAGGGTTGCGTACAAGAAAACCCTATGAAATTCATGGGGTTGCCCATAACTCAGCAAGTGATTTGAAAGCATGTACACACACACACACACACAGGGTGCTGGTTTACTAACTATTCTTCTAGTGTTTCATCCCAGTCTCATTGTTCAGGATCTTGTACAGCATCTCTGGATATTTCATTATGTTTCTCTGAATCTTATCTGCCTTCTTATCTCATCCATTGTTTCTCCTTCCTGTGTACCTATTTCCCATATATATTTTCTCTGTTGAACATACTTATTAAAGCATTTTTCTTAACTTATATATGTTTGTATGTGTATTTGCATTTTTCAACTGTCTGCATTTTTATCATTTGCGTTTTTCATAGACTTACTAGCATATATACCCAGCGATGCCCAGGATTTTATTTTCTCATAGGTAATACTTGTTAGAAAGATTTGAGATCCTGTGTCTCTTAATTCCCCAAACTGTCTTGTCTAGTACCTGTAACTTCCCTCATATTCTCCAATCCAATCTGTATTCATAGTTATTAACATTCAGAGGTTGGGTTCCTGAGGGAAATACACAGCCCTCCTCCTTGCTGCTAGGCCTCATCTCCATAGGAACTGGCCAGGTCGTAAGAATTCTGAAGTCCCCTACCTAAACTGCAAACCCTAGGATTCCATAGAATCTTCACAGGCAGCCAGTCATATGAGATGTTTGCCTTACACAGCCAATAATATCATTCACCTGACACAGCCAATCATATGAGGTCTTCGCCTGACACAGACAAAAAACTTTGATAGAGTTTAAAGGTATAGAAGAGACCATCTAATCCAACCTGCTGCTATGCAGGAATATTCAGTTGAATCACTTCCAAAAGATGGCCATCCAATCTGATGTCAGAGACCACCAAAAAGGGAGAGTCTACTTTCCTCTGAGGCCATCTGTTCTACTGTCAAACTGCCCTTATTGTCAAGAGGTTCTTTCTCATTTTTAGATGGAATCTTTTTTCTTATAATTTTTTTTGGGGTATGCATTGTTGGGACAGATTTCTTTCCTTTAAAAAAAAAAGCATCACCATCATTACATACAGATTTTCCAGGCAAGGTACATGTGGTCTCACAGTGTCTGTGGAAAAGTGAAATAGATATTTCGTTGAGAATTTCAAGTCCAGTCAAATTCTTTTCTGTCTGTAGTGTAGGTCACTTCTGCTTTTCTGCATCCACTGGTGTCACATCATAGGTTGTACCTCCAAGGGTTAAGTGCTTTCCTCTAGTACAAATGTGGCAGAGATACATAAAGCCCAAGGTCCTAATTCTGAATATCAGTTTGTCCTCTGATACTCTAGCATTTTGAGCTTGTTTGGGTCTATGAGTAATAAGCTCCATATTCCACTTTAAACGAACCACTCACCATTGGCACTGACCATGGACAATATTGGTTTCCAATCCCTCTGTACCAGTTCCCCCCAAAATCAATCTCTTACCAGTTCTTTCTTTAGTTTGGGAAGCTGACATAGTAGGATTAGCATGCCTTTAGAACTATGCCACCAGATTTTGGAGGCAAACCAAAACATGTCATTTAAGCAGGAAGAAAATGCTCACTCTAAAAGAGTTTCTACCATTTAATTCATCAGCAAACCAGGAAAGCCCAATGAAAATAAGCATTTCCTGCTTGTTCCTACTGGAATTTGTCATGGGGGAGAAGAATACATATCCTGTAGTTGGAAATCACTTGAAGGCACACAACAATTACAACAACAACAAACAGGTGGGTTCTGGGGAGGTGAAATTGACCAGTGGGCCCCAGCACCAATGGACCCCATCTCTGGATTACATGATCACTTACAAAGATAAGACCTTAGTAGAGCAGTCTCAGAATTTCTAGATGAAAAAGACACAGTAGTTGTTGTGATTAAGTCAGTCTTCACTATCTTTGGTGAAATGATCACAGTTTTCTTACAAGATTCCCAGTTTAGCTTTATCATCTTCAGAAAAGGTATAACAGCATGCCATTGATTATAACATTTGCATTTTACTGCTCTCACTGAATTTGAACGTTCCTTAATTTTTTCTGCTTCATTTTATCATCAGCTGGGGTTGTTGAAATATTCAACTTTCTTTTACCAAAAATGGTTAAATTTTTAACACATTAGCTCAATTTGGACACTTTCCTCTTTTTTTTCTTTTTCTCCCGCTGTTCTCAGGAGATCAACTGTTTCTGTGTATTTTATGTTGTCACAAGCACTGATCTTTGTACCTTTTAAAGATCTATGCTGAAATCTTGTTTATTCTTTGATTTTCCATGAGGATTGCCACTGGTTGAGATACAAAGGGCCAATACAGATTTCAGCATGCCCAAGGGGGCTGTAATGTTCCACCTTCGTAATGTGGCACAATTGCCTTAAAAATCTGTTTCTTGAGGTCCAAAACCTCCAGAGCCTCATATTCAAGAATAGGCCTGTTTGCCTGTGGTTATTCTGTGAAGGTTAAAGAAGAGAATTCTATGCAGTTGGGAAAAGAAAAGGCTGATATCTCCATTTGCTTGGTCCCTCTGGAGGAGTAGAAACTTGTCCTTGAGCTCAGACTCTCTTGCTCTACCTTATGGTGCTAAGTATTTGATAGAGGGCAACTGATTTTTTTTAAAGTAGTTTTAACTGTCTGGGGAAAACTGGCATAGAAGAGTGTTAAAAATATATGTTGGAAAGCAATACAGGAGATGAAAGAGAGGAGATTGGGATGATCATAGTAGACAAATTGAGCTATATCACTTATTTCATCTGATTCATGTTTAGAAAGAGGTGCTGCATTTCAGTTCTCCTAGTTATTAAAATGTATGAAGGGTAGGGTTTTATGTCAGCTGTAGAAATTGTCTGTTTCACCAGTTCATCTTTCATCATTAGCCCTGGCATTTGAGTGAATATGTGGGGGCTTACACCAGCAGGAAGAGGAGGAGCACAAAAGGGCCTGGATATATTGAGAGAAGCAAAGTGAAGAGCCAGCATGGTTTAGTGATTTGAGTGTTGGACTAGGACATTGGGAGACCAGGGTTCAAATCCCCACTTAGACGATGGAAACCCGCTGGGTGAACTTAGGCAAATCATACTCTTAGTCTCAGAAGAAGGCTAAGGTAAACCCCTTCTGAATAAATTCTGCCAAGAAAATCCCATGATAGATTAGGCTCATCGTTAAGTCAACAGCAGTATTGCGTAAACTCTTCCTCCTTTGTGAACCTACCTTGATTTTGATCTCTTCAGAAAAGACTATTTGATATGTCCCCTCAGTTTATGTGGTTAAATTAGTGAGTACACAAGACTGGGCTTTTTTTCTGCTCAAAATTTTCCTTCAAAGAGAGGTTCACCTGACTGCTGTCTTCACTGAGTTTCTGACAGGCAGTTAAAACTACATTTACTGTGTTGGGTTTTTGGCTTTTACAATGGTTCTAAAGAATCTCTTTTCAAAGAATGTTTTATACCAGCTGTATTTTCATATTTTATTGGACATTGCCCTGTCAGGAAGAGAAACTATAAATAAATAATTAATATATGAAAGGAACACCCCTCCCAGAATTCTTCCACATATTGGCCATATTTCAAACCTTCTCACTTTCATTGAAGAAATATGAAGAGATCTAATAAATGCATTAAGGTGAGCATACGTAGAAGCCCCCTTGCATTACCAGGATTCCCAGTTAAGGGGAAGTTTCTGAACACATGCAGCCAAGTACACTTAGAGTGCCTTCTCCACCTTTTGCTTAATGTGTGAAAGTCTGAGAATGGGTATGCATTGTGACAGTAGAGCTTTGCATATATGTTCTGGCTGCCCTTCTACTTTAAGCCCTCTCATTTTCTTGAATGTTTGAGTGGGGCTAATGCTTTGTTCATTTTCAGGGTAAATCAAAGATGTAATGATTATGTTTCTCTTTTCGGTAGCATTTTAGTTTACTTGCAAATCTTTGATCTTTTCCAAATTCCTTATGTCCTTCGTAAAAATATTAGTTAAAATTGAGAAATGTACAAAACAAATATTGTAATGAATAATTAATTATATTAAGATTGTCCTGTATAGTTTTTTTAAAAAATTAGTTTTTGTATGGATTGCCGATCAGGGCAGCTAGGTTCTGTTTTCCTAGGCCATTTCCATACGGCACTGTTATGGTGCTGTTGTTCCACTTTCAGCATCCTGTGGAATCCTGGGGTTTGCAGTTTAGGGAGGGCATTTAGAATTCTCAGCCAGAGCGCTCATTGGCCTCAGTAAACTACAAAGCCCAGAATTCCACAGGATGTTGAAAGGGGAATAATAGCACTAAAACAGTGTAATGCAGAAATGGCCCTAGACAAAGTTTCAGTCCATAAAATATTTCCTTCTACTTTGCTTTCTTGTTTACTCAGTTTTAGATTCTGTGGTTTGATATCATATGCTACAAAGATAAACATTTTGGCTTAATGTGACTAATATCCTATGAAATTCCAGGAGTTGGAAGTTCCTTTCTTAGATTGCAACTCCAAGAATCTCTCAGGTAGCATGACCCTAGTTGCCTGGGGGATTCAGTTGTACAGAAAAGTAGTTTTTCTAGGGTCTGTGAAATTCATTCTTTTTTCTTTTCTTCCTTTTAAACACTCTGTTCAAGTACAATGATTTACCTTCCTACTTCTGTCTCACAAAACACACTTTATTTCTTGCAGAACTGACTAAGCTTCCTGTTATTCCACTCGTCAGTTTTTCCCTCCTATATTCTTTTCATGTTGTACTGAATTTGTCTGCCAGCAGCTTTCTTCAGAATTTTCCTGCTCTTTTCCTCTTTGTGTTCTTGCAAACTCCTTTCGTCAGTTAATTTTTATTAGTAGCAGACTCTGTGTCCACCCATGTGTGATTTAGATGAAGTAATTTCTCTGTGTTCTCAGCTGAAACCATTTTTCTATAAATCCATTCTGCCAAAAGAGTATTGAGGAATACTCAAACATCCAGTCCCCTGTAGAGATTATTAAACTTTGAAACTTAATACCTCATATATATCATTTTCACAGTGTTTTATATACTCTTTCTATTTGTGTATCATACAAAGTGGCTCCAGTGGGAAAAGAGGTTATAAAATCAGGGTTGCTGAAAACCCGCCTTGAAAGTTTTCTCATAACATTGCATTCTCTCAGCTTGCTTGGGCTGAGACATATATTGGAAACATGAAAAGGTGACTACTACTTGTATGGGTTGGCAGTAACACAGCTGAAGTGTGAAGCTTCAATTGCAGGGGTTTGCATCTAAAGTCTTTTATGTCTTGGAGTCAATAAAAACCATTCACAGCAGTCATCCATGTCTAAAGTCTGATGAAAACATTGTTCTGACTCTCTGCAAACTATGCTTAGAAAAGCAAGAGCGCACGCTTTCTCTTTCTCTTTGCTTTCCAGTATAAATTCACTTTCCCTGTTGATATTTCAAATCCACATCTTCCTTGATGCTTGTGAAGTTAATGGTAACCTGCATTTGAAGCAGACTTTGCCAACCTTAGTTAAGTGCAGACATGAGGCTATGTTATGAGGCTTTTAAAGGACATGTTTGCCCTTTAATTCTGATCTGTGGTTAGAGTCAGCAAAATAACGTTGTGAGAAATGTGTGTCCTAAAATGAACAAAGAAGATAATGATCTTAAGGCTGTTTCCAGATTTGAAAACCATGGTTTTCAGGATACCATCATACTGTTGTTCTAGTGATTTTATTAGCAAATTTTGGAAGTATGGAGATGCATATGAGTGCTAAATTCTTTGTAGGACTGGAGAAGAAAAGTTTGAATGTAAAAGCAAGAATGCAAACTGTGTTGCTGTGATCACAGATTTTGGATTCCTCAGGCTGCCAAGTGTGGCATCCCTCCACACAGTCTCTTGTAAACCCAGTAGGAGTATTATTTTAATCTGATACAGAAAAGGGGCTTTTTTGGATTTTTGAAGTAAGATTAAACTCATGTTCTTTATTGACACACCTGTGGTATTCCCCATACATTTAAGTTCTTCTGCATAAAATGATTGCGTCTATACAACATTTTTTTTTACCACTGGATCTTAGCATAAATAAGATATCAACTGGTTAATTCTCAAAGTGAATTATAAATGGATACTTGTGTTCTTTTGAACATTGTACAAAAATCATGGGCTACTTCTGGTCTGGAATTCACTGCATTTGAGTAGAACAGTTTATGTGTAAAAAGCAGAAAATACTGTCCTGCTGTATAAACTTGATTTGGTGTATATACTTAGTGACTTATGGTCAGGATCCATGTTATGCATTTCACCCAGAATTAGTAATCTCTCCTCCTTCCTAGAGTTCTCTGTGCACCTTGAAAACCTGGGGAGCCACTAAGTAGGAATGTAACGAATGGTTGTAATTTTTCTTTTTTTCATTCCCAACAAGAAGAGGAGGCTTGAGACATTGTGCATTGAACGGAGAAAATGGTTTACCACTGCAAGATGTTCTTATTGCCTTTTAGAGGCATTTGTCAGAAATTTGTGCAAAAGTATTTCTTTGCTTCTAATTCCTCTCCCTCTCCCCAGTCTGTATGTGTGTGTGTGTGTCAGAGAGAGAGAAAAAAGAAAAATTGTGGGAGGGTTTTTGTTTTTTTGCCCCAACTAACATTCTTAAACACAAAAAAGTTTGTTTTGCTCAAATGTTTTGGGGAAAAATGCACCAAGTCCTGAAATGTGAAAAATCTTCAAAAATCTGTGAAACTCTTACAATCTCTTTCTAATTCAGTGGGGAGAAATCTTTTGAAATTATCTATACTTGTGTACAAAAATAAAATAAGAAAACGTATATCTCTGCATTTGAGCAGGTTTTTGGTACCCAAGAGATAGAGAGGGAGAAAGTCAAGATTCTACTGGAGCTGCATGCTGATGTGTATACCTTTGGACCTCTTGACCTATATTTCCTCTTCTTATCTTAAGCATTGAGAGCAAATGAGTGGCCCATTCTTTCACAATATGTGTTCCTGCTCAGATAAGCCCTAGCTAACCATCTAAGTTGACAGCAGTGTCAGAGTATCATGTAACCCCAGCGTAAACAAGCTATTTTTTGCATGCTAAGGATGACCGTGCAGAAATGACTCATGGTTCTGCTTTGATACTTATGACTTAAGCAGTCATTCCCTAGGTTTAAAAATAACTTAGTTTTAAAATCACACTATGCTGAGTAGTGTGTATATATTACAAGATAGTGTTCGCTATGCTTTGACTTGTTTATATCTTGCTAGCTATTGTAAGGTATGCAGTATGTATAGTTGACATTTCAAATTATGTTGGTTTAGAGCTGATTGATACAGATGCAATTCCATGTGTGGCTCTGTTAAATTGACTGCAATGTCCACATTATCTTATTTTAATATATAAACAATGTATTAAATATAATATTATATACTGTGCAAAGCAGGAGTATATCCAAAGGTTTAGAAATAGTTTTTCACCAGTGGAAGTTCTTCCATATAAGTAAGTCAGAAAAGAGGAGCCTTTGTATCTATCCTATATTTTTGTGGAGGAATAATGTATACAACACAATATTGTTGTTATTATATATGTCCTGCTTTTTGCCCAACATTGGGCCTCAAAGCAGCTTACAAATTAATGCAATTTAAAAACATATAAATAGTATATACTAAAACAGAATTAAATGAAAGAATAAAAACAGTAGTGCAAAGGAACCAAAAGGCAAATGATGGTTGATGAAAGTATACTTAATCACATTTTGCAGTATATTGTATTCCGCAAGGAACAACTCCAGTGCCAAACAATATGGATGGACTATGGATTCTCATGTTCCTGCTCCGTATTTCTTCAGAGTAAGGTGGCCACATAAAAGAAATAAGGCTCCCATACCTTTGTTTATGTAGAAGAAGGAATTTCAGTAGGTGAAGCTTGCATGACAAACTACATAGGATGAAATTTTGGCTGCCCCTGCACATATTAAAGGTACAGGAAGCCTGTTCTTTTTTCATGTGGCCATCCTTGTGATCAGACAAAAGCATATAAGAAGCACTTACTGTAGTTTGTTGTCTGCATACATATGAATAGTTTATCCCAGTGTGCGTAGTATCCAAGAATGCCTTGACTAGTTTTATATAATGTGTCCTATCCATTGGGTTTGCTCTCGTGACTGCTATTGTTGCTTTCTCTTGGGTTGGACAAGGAAAAGCTACTGACTAGTATCTTTTCAACTGACTATGCTCTAGATGAGATATGTTGGATTTTTACCAGAGTAAGAAGAGTTATCCTGTTTGTCAGAGGTATCCTTATTTTTTTTATTTCTTTAATATCAGTTTTTAAGAAACAGGATATTTCAATTAAATTGTTTGCCTGTTCTTGTAAGTTGTCTTGGTTGTTTCCAAGTGGTTAATATGTATATACTGCAAGGAGAAGGAGAACATTTCTTTATATGCTTGCTTTCTTCCAAAGCAAGTGTTAGATTCAGATCTGATTATTTTCACTGTAGGTAGCCTTGCTTGATTCTGTGCATTCTGCATTTTATCTCCAAGAATAGCTGATTTTTGTCTTATTTCAAAATATGTGCTGATGATAAGTTGCCATGAAGGACAGCTTTGGCGGTGATTGTGAATGATTTATTTCTTCTCAAATTGGATTGACCTCAGATTGGATTGGGTTGACTTTGAGGAGGTGGGAATTACAGCTCCTTGGAACTACCTAACACAGGCTTTGTATGACTGGACAGCATTGTGGGGCGGTTACTGGATCATTAGCAATGATGTATTTAAGTCTTTTACTCCAAGTCTCAAGTCAAGTCTGAAGTCTCTACCTTCAAGTCTCAAGTCCTTGCAAGATAGTTTCAAGTCAAGTCTCAACTGTGGGAGGCAACATTAACAGAGAAAAAAAAAAGGCGGTGGTGGGGTGTATGGGATAGGGTCAGTGGCATGTAGCTTCAAAAGTAGGGTATAGAATCCTTCTTACTCTTCATTTCTCAAACTGGAAGCTTTTGTATCGATGGACACGAAAGAGTCTGCAGCTTCTGAAATGGGGAATAAGGAACATTCTTACTTCCTTCCCATTTCCCAAGCTGGAGGCTTTTTTGAAAGTTGGGAATAGGATCCTTCTTATTCTCCATTATTGAAGCTTCAAAAGCTTCAAAAAGCAGGATCCTTCCTCCTCAATCCTGTTGCCTAACACTGTTCCCCTCTGAGAAATGTGCCCTGTGCTCTAGGGGCAAGTCTTGCTTTCTGCTAGTAGGAACAGTTTTAGAAGGCTCCTCCAATATGCAGCAGGGACAGGCTGCCAAGCAGACCTCAACCCTGTCTCAAGCCTGTTGCCTAATACATTTGATGTTCCCCTTCAAAAATACGTGGCCATGCTTCAGGCTTGAGACAGTCGTCACATCACCAGTAGGCAAAAAGAAATGGAAGCATTGTTCAAAGTCATGAAGTTCCTGGATGAATGTGTTATGTTACTGAACCAAGGGCAGTAAGTCAGTCTCTAAAAATATACAAGTGACAAGTTGAGTCAAGTCAGTGTGTCATTTATTGCTGAATTGAATCCAGGTTGAGTCACGAAAACAGCTTGAGTCTGAGTCAATCTACATCACTGATCATTGGGGTGAGGGTGCTAATTCTGATGTTCTCTGAATACCTCACTTTGGATTAATTGCTGTAAAGAATGCCTGGAGTTACACCCTTTCCCAGGTATCATCTCTGAAGGTTGAAGGAGTGCCTAACCAACAGCCAGTTGCCTGTGCTTGTTTTAGAGACAGCTAGTTATTCTCCTCTGCATTAAGAAGCAGTCAGCGGCAGAGTGTACAACCAGTAGCTTGAGCAATTGATATTGCCCTCCAAAATAGTTAATGAATTTTTTTTAATTTATTTGTTTGTTTGTACCATGCTTTCCTCCCAAAAAGCAGCTTACCGTTTAAAAGAACAAATGACTTTAAACATGCAAAAAGTGGCCATTGAAATAGAATTATGCTATTCACAGTATTAAAACAATTCTGACCTCAAATTAAAAGAATAAAATGCAATTTTAAAAGATAAAAAGGTATTAAAAAGAAGTTCAGTTTAAGTTCAGTTCAAAACAATATAGCACCCCTTAGTCCAATCTTTAAAAACTTTGGCCCTTTCCACGCGGGGGTTTAAAAACGGTGTAGAGCGACCTCTAACGGAGGTCATCTACACCATAAAGTGGATTGGGGCGGACTACTTTTGTGTAGTTCCACACCCCAATCCACGCTAGGGCGCCCGGAAGTGGCGGCGCTGCGTGCTTTTTGAAAACCACTTTTCAAGTGGTTTTTAAAAAGCACGATCATGCAGCCGCGTGCAGCCCCATTGCAGCGCCCGGTGTGGATTTGCAGGCGTGCGCAAGGGCGTGCCTGCAGATCTGACAGGGGCGAGCTTTCCAGCTGGCGAGCTTCTCCGGTTGGTGGAGAGCCTCCGCCAGTCGTAAGCCGCCGTTTTGGGCCCCGCGGGATGCCGAGGAGTGTGGAGCAGCGAAAACGCGCTGCTCCACGTGGCGACGGACTCAGCTAAGCTCCGTTTCAGCGTGGTTTCCCCCGTTTCTTTTCCTGCGTGTGGAAAGGGCCTTTCTCTTTTAAAAGATTACCCTTACAGCAATACAGATATGCCTTAGCTAATGAAACAGAGGGGTTCTGGGCATTTCTTCTTTAACAGAAAAATTGATACTAAAGCAAAAATAACATCGAAGGAATATGGGGGTAGTTTTTTGCTCCACAAAAGAAGAAGTTTGAAACAGTTTGTTTCAGCAAACTGATTGTCTAAAATATATGCGTGTGTGAAACAACATCCATGTAACTTACGTAAACCTTGCAAAAGTAAACAAAAATATTTTGAACTTTCTAGAGGGCATCTGGAGGCGACTTCCAAATGGACTGAGGGAATTACCATTTCTATTTTAATGACCAGTTTCTGTTTTAATGCTTTTTAGCATGCTGGATGTAGCTGGTGAGGCAGGCTTATCAGCTTTCCTATTTTGTCTGTCTTTTGCTGTTCATGCATGCCCGGTAAGGGCTTATGGAAGCCACTGCTGTTTATCTTGCCTTTTGTAGGCAGGTTTACAGCTGCAGTAGGATTAGTCAGGGCAGAATCTGGTTATTACTCATCTCAAGCTTTGTTGCATTATTTACTGCAGACATGCTGCTGGAACCAGACATTGAAATTCTGTATATTTCCAGCCTTCCTTTATCATGCTGCTGAAAAAAGCTTCAAGCCAGACAGAGGACAAGAAGGACAAGGACAATTCTGTATTTTCCCAGCCTTCCTTTACTGTGCTGCTAGAAGAACTTTCAACCATGCACTGATGTTGCTTGGACACATGTATCCTGATTTTTACCTGTAACATATTGGAGTGTTTGTAATTCCATTCGAGAATGTGCATTGTATGAATAATATGAACTGAAGTCTTAATCAAGTGAGATTAAACGTCATAATTAGCAAATATTCCACTTGTGAATGTGAAATCTCTGCCAGATATCATAAGGAAGAGGAGAATAGAGACACATACATTCTCCTTCAAAGGAAAAGAAAAAGCATTTTCAATACAGCAGTAGTAGAAATTTACTTTTAAGAGTTTTCCATCTGCTATTAAAAGCCATATGTTTTTGCAGTCTGGACTAAGTAGAATATCCTCTCAATCCCCCAAACCCAAAAAGAACAAAAAGAGAGATGCAAGAGCTTTCCTACGTTTGGAAATACAGCATGTCAAGAAGAATCTTTTTGGCATGTTACTTCTCTGCATCTAAGCATATTTCTAGATAGGGGTATTTTTATAGCTCAGGGAATAAAAAGGATAATGCTGTGTGAATAGGGCCTACCATTATAATCCTTTGGATGGCCAAGGTGTGGTTCTTACTCCCAGGAAAATCTGCTTAAGGCTGCAGCTTCACAGTGCAATCCTGTTTATATTTACTCAGGAGTAAGAGTAGGAAGGGATAATACCAAAGGGGATCTAGGATACTCTGTTGCTTATGTCCACCAGAACTGGGTGATGCGTCTGGTGTGACATATTGACAGGTGCTTGGATTCCTTAAACCCTCTTTTCTGTATTTAAGGAGAAGACCAAGCATCATGACATCTTGGATAAGTCACTTACTGAGATTACAGATCCCAGAAATCTCCCACAAGCATGGCTACTCAGAAGTTCTGCTATGGGAGATATATATATACTGGATTCCAGAAATGGTGTAGTTAGTAAAGACAAGCAATGCATTTTTCCCCTTAGCTAGTAAAGCTTAAAACAGAGACCAGCAGGGGTTAAGGATGGTATGATTCTTTTTGTTTTTCTGTGATGCTCTTAATTGCCATCAACATTGACTTATGATGACCCTAATAAATGAGAGAGCCGCCAACATTTCTGCCGATAATTGCCCTGCCCAAGTCTTCCAAACTCAGGGCCATGACTTCCTTGATTGAACTTATCTACCTGTAATGCAGTCTTTCTCTTTGCTTACTGCCTTCCTCTTTACTAAGCATTATCATATTTTCTAGTGAGTCATGTTGTCTCATGATATGTCCAAAGTCTGACTGGCCAAGCAGATGTTCTAGGGTCTTTTTGAAAATCAATGCAAACCTGCAAAACCTGTGAACTGAGTTTGTTAATGGAGTGAGTATGGATGCAAAGGAGAATGATAACTACCTTCAGCTCTTTGGAAAGCAAAAACTATTGCCTGATTATTCAATAAATGCATATGTATGTAACACTCTGTAATAGAGATTAGATAACCTAATACTGTTTTGTTAGTATATGTGAGGTATCACACAAGATTGTCTTTTAAGATTCTGTGTGTTTCTTTGGCTTAGGGATGTAAGTTGTTGCTGGGCTCATAGTGGTGCATGAAAAAAAAAATTGAATAATTATTGTTCTTTTCTGCGAGATGCTAAGGTGTTTCCTGCTCTTCTGGTGAGAAAACCTGGCCCAGTAAGGAAGATTTTTGTGCATGTTTTGCAGTTGCACAAAAGTATGATAATCCTGGTAGCTCCAGGAGAGTTCTTGCCTGTAGTGTGAGACTAAGACAATTTGCACTTTGCTTTTAGAAAGTTTCTGTGGTTTGCACATATATACAAAAAAGTCTCTGTCTTTTCTCTTTCTAAAGAAAAATATAGACACTGACACAGCCAGCACAGATGAGCTAGCTGATTGATTAATATTTATTTTTAAATAACTATCAGAACTATTGTAGTTTGGTGCAGTTGTACAATGAGCACAAAAATCATTCTCATTATTTAATTACTTCACTAGCCCCAAATAGCAATTAATATCTCAGCCACTTGCAGGCAAGAAGAAAAAATGTGCAGTTTTTCTTTTTCTCATGTTACTAGTATGAGACTAGCAATGAACTGCATCCTTAAGCCAAAGGAGTATACAGAATCTTTGAAGACAGTCCTGCATGAAGCCTCACTTTATCTACATATGCATCCAGAACAATTTTCATTTATTCAGTCAACTTGATACGAAAACAGACTAATAAGCTCTCCTTGTAAACTTGGTTATCAAGATAACCTTTCTTGATGATGAGAAATATTGAAGCATCCTTCCCATTTGTACTCCGGCTGCTTATTTGTCAGAATGTGCAGTTTAGCTTTAGCACTTTAAGGTCCCATTGTTTTTTGTCTATGCCTAAATCTTTCCCATTGAGATAAATGAACAATCATGTGTAAGGTTATTTAGAGGCAGGATCCATTGTGTTAAATCAGATTGCTTCCTGGTAAATCTGCATAGGATTAGTGCATAGCATAGGATTTAATAATGTTTAATGTTCCTGGAGATGTTACTGGCTACAGTGACACACGCTTTGATTTCATCCTGTTTGGGTTATTTTAATGCACCTTACTTTGGAAACTTTTTGGAAGATTCAGCAGGTCCAAAATTCTGTACTCAGAGTGCTAATGAATGCTGTTTACAGGGAACATATGACTCTCTTGTAGAAACAGCTTCACTAGCTACCAGTTTGTTTCTGGGCACAATTCAGAGTGCTGGTTATGACCTAAAAGGCCCTATGCAGCTTAGGTCCAGAATACCTCAATGAACAAAGCTTCTGAAAAAAAAAAAAAACTTTTTATGGAGTCTTTTTATGCCTGTCCAGCACCTGTTTTCTTCCTCGTAATGTCTAGCTGGAAGTTTGTAGTGTCTTCAGCATTGAGAGGATGGTGAAGAGGATGCAATAAACACAGGCTCCAGGTTGCAGCAGTGTGCCTGAAGTAAACAATGCAATAAAAATTAGGCTGGGAAATAATACTCTAGCTGATCCTGCTGTAGCCATGTGTGTGCACTTGCCTATAATAGGCAAGATGAACAGCAGCTGCCTCCAGAATCCCTTGCTGAACATGTATGGACAGCAGAACAGATAGAAAGGGGGAGAACAGATAAACTACCCTCTCCGTGTATTCAAAAAACATAGATCCATAAGACTGTCCACCAAAATGGAAATCATAAGAAAGTGGTGGTTGGTGAAAGGAAAAGAAATGATCCCTGGATGCATTTTGGAAGAAATTTTCAAGTGGTCTGTGGAAGGTTCAACATGCTTTTGTTTGCTTATATGAGGATTCTGTGATTTGGTGGTTTCATTTCATGCATGTGTATTGTTAGTTGTGAACACAAAATTTGCTTGAAACAGGTTGAACTGCCCTTTCTTTTTTTTAGTGGTGTAGTAGCTTGTCCCTGTTCGTCTGATACCAGATTTTCTGGTAAAGAAATCATGCTCAGGAACAAATCAACTTCAGTAACTGAAGTATGCCTGTATCTGAAAGTCCGTTTCTCCCTGTGAGAGTC
This sequence comes from Ctenosaura bakeri, assembly GCA_948474755.1. Lineage (NCBI taxonomy): Eukaryota > Metazoa > Chordata > Lepidosauria > Squamata > Iguanidae > Ctenosaura > Ctenosaura bakeri. The sequence goes on from CAOLHI010002027.1 coordinate 232,795, forward strand.
TAAAGGTCCTTGTGGGAATGCATTCTCATGATCTCACCATCTTCACAGGTCTATCTGATGAGATTACATGAAAGGGACTTCTTGGTGGCTGCTCCTAAACAGTGACATTTCTTCCCATGGGAGGCTAGAGTGGCTCTTTTTCTACACAACTTTTTATTCAAACAGACATTTGATGATTTAACTTGTTCATGCAAAAAGGGGCTTGTGTGTTTTGGATTTATCTTTATTGTTATGTCTCTTAAGTGATTTTATAGTGCTTTAAATTAAAGGCATTTATACCTGAAAGCTAATTTAATTCTTTTTGACATTGCATCAGGTTTTTAGTGGTTATTGCTTTAACCTGGTTGTAAGCTGCTTTAAACTCCTTGTTGGGAGAAGAGCAGGATATAAATTAAATAAATAAATATTCATCAAGTTTTTAAGATGCAGCGAACAGTTGATAACACTTTAAAAGCAGAAATACAAATATGTGCTGTATTGTCTTATTTAAATAAGTAGGGTTGAGATGTAAAAAAAAATCTAATGTTGACTGGATCATGTCCTTATGATTTCAGAGGGAAAAAAGGCAAATTGCTTATCTATAAACTTATTTGTCAGACTTGAATATTTCAGGACATCTGCACATAATAACAATTACATATTAATTGCTATATTAACCAGCCTACCTCCAAAAAAGAAGAGCAGCAGAATGGGCTGAATTCAGGACTATAGTCCAGCTTACTTGTACCAGCAGTAGGTTCATTGTGCAGATGTTTTGTGGGCCTTTATGCCTTCAACATGTGGCCACATAATGTGAATTATAAATCTTGTGTCATTTTTACTAGGTGAATCGAAATGGCTTTAGTGAACTAAGCACATTGCCATAAATGTTAAATATGCTTTTGGCACTGCTGAGAAATACAGAACACAAATATGTTTTACACCATGTTCAGCATAATAACATAACGTCCATGCCTATGCATCTATGGCTGTTATTTACTTGGCCTTTTGTACAGACACAGAAGCAAAGATTTCCTTCATTGCTGATGCCTGTTAGTCCCCTGATGTTCTGTTTCCTCCGTAGCTGCTGCTTTCAATTTACTTTGGCAATATAGTGTGTGTGACTTATAGTTAGGTAGCAACCTTTAGTTGTTATTGAAGCAATATGTTTTCAGAACAGAAAATTGGCTTTATGGTACAATTCCTAACAGATGTGCATTTTCAGACATCTGGGTGGAGTTTGCTTTTGCAAAGATAAAATAAAATAAATAACTGGGGCTATAGTCCAAAATTGAGTTGAGAGAGAGTATACTTTTAACTCTGTGTTGGTCTGCAGTTAGGTAGGTGGTACCCTTTACCTTTATAGCATTAATGTATAATTCTCTTTAGCATTATAGGAATATAATATTCTCATTATCTTATGCAGTCAAAGGCAGAGAGCATATTATAAAAATAAGGCCAAGATCAAGAGGTCGTGGAATTAACTAGACAGAGATATCCAGTGCTACACGGTGGTTAGAGCATTGCAGTAGCTTTTCATTACATGTTTCACTCCTCATAGAACTGTGAAAGTCAGCAGGTGACCTTGAACCAGTCACTGTCTGGGGATAAAGGGCAGAAGAATACAGCCTAATGTGCATTTTGGTAAGGTGTAGGATAGAGGTTTAAGAAATAAGTAAATAAATGAAACTGTTTTTTCACAAGTCAGATTACTTCTATGGACCTTGTAATATAGCAATAGGATGTGTATTTCTATACTGCTTATCAGCTAAGTGCTCTCTAAGCATATCTTCCTTTCTTATTATTTACAGCAGTTTTCTTGTCATTCAAGAAAACATATTTCAAAGCATTATAGGGAACTATTGTTGAAAAATATAAGCCCTGAACCTTATTAACCATGGAATTAATTGCACAATTCCTGTTATCTTGATTTAATTTAATTGGTGAAACTGTGTATATTTGAATTAAAATACTTTCTTGGTTTTTTTTAAGAAGGTGGAGTTTGACATGGTTATAGTTCAGGGTGGGCAAAATGCATGCCAAGGAAAACATGTACTCCCAGCTATTTTTAATGCCCCCCAGTGCCTTCCAGCACTTCCCAGACTTCTCAAAAAATCCTTGGCATTGCAGTTTATTGCCAAAATTAGGTGGCAAATTGCTAAAGTCACTCTGTAATCCATGGGGTAAGGAACAACATTAAATGACTGCAGTTATTATCAGCTTCAGTAGTTAGTATTTATGCTGAATATCATATCAAAGTCAATTTAAATACATTTAAGTTTCATTAATACATAAAGATAAATGTAATAAAAATCAAACATGAGTGGTGGAATTTAATTGATGACAATGGCTGAAAGGCAATTTAGTTTATAATAAAAATTGAATATAAAAATGAAAAAAATGGAAAAGTGATTGTTTTAATCTATTTTGTACACTTTTTTATTAAAAGAAGTCGAATGAAGTCTACCACTTCCTCCAGATTATCCGGTTGTAAAATTATGCAGATGTGTGCATATGGATTTATTTAAATTGCTTTTAGTTTGTTCCTGTGTTTGTTGTAAAACTCTTATTCCAAAACCACTTTAATTTCCAATATCGGTATGATTTTTTTTAAAGGAAGAGGGAGTTAAATATTTAATACTCAGTCTAATTCTCTTACCTGGGAAGGTAGCATCCTTGTTGACTTTACAGACTGATGTTGCTGGTTGGAGCTGGTTCAGCATGGGAGCTGTAATGTCTTTGAGAACTACTCTAACTGAGGCGCAAATCTCGCTTTAGGAATGATTAGGGTTACTTAGGCAAACAGCTATTTTCTTAACTCAGTCTGGTTTATGACACTGAATTATATGAATATGGGCCCGTGTTCCATGGCAATTATAAAGAGTGCTGAACTTGTGACTGAACATGTAAAGAAGTGCTATGAAATGTACTGTGCAGATGTGAACCGTTGTTGTTATTACTAGTATTGTTTTTCTGTGTCTTCTCAGTACTCCCAGTATTTAATCCTAGTAGGGATATAATATCACCTTTCTCGCATCATCAATCATTTCCTGGCTAAGCAGCCAGTCTGAAGAATGACAGCTTTTTGAATTATATTTAATAGGAATGATGGCACATGCATTCTTTCCAAGTTTTGCTGCAGGCTATTTTGAATAATTCTCTTAGCTGGTATTGAGAGAGGTATTGTGAGTTTCCAGGCACCTTCCCTTTCCAGGGGTAGGTTTGGGATTTGTTGTTGTTGTTGAGTCAAACTGTGTGTTGATATATCTGATTGTTTCATAATTGTTGGTGTTTTGGAAATAAAAGCTGAAAACGTCATTCAAATTTAAATACTTGCAGATGATCCAGACTGCTTAATACTTGTAGTGGAGGTGATCCGTGCTGATATTTGGTAGCTGTTCTCAGCTTATGATTGATCATCCTGTCACCTATTATGGCAGGAATAAGTTCTCCTGATAGCAGTCTGTGCACGGCATACACAGACTGAGTGTTTTAATGAGCAGGGGGCAGATTGAAATAGGGGACGAGTTGGCAACGTAGAGCTCTGGGGAAAGAAGCAGGTGTCATTTTTGATAGCAGGTTTGTAATAGCAAATACAAGAATGCAGGAGTAGGAACACAGTATGATGCCTTAATTGTGTTGCAACATTATTGTTGGGCACTTTGTACATTTTGTTTGGCAGAGGAAAGCAGTGTACAAATTTTATTATTCCTTTTCTTTTCCTTTCTTTCGTTCTTTTTAAGAAAGCACCCAAGGTTATTTGCCCATTTCAGGACGATTGTTTGTGTGTTTATTTATTTAAATATTTGTGTCCTGCTCTCTTTCTAAAGATGGCAAGTGTAAAGAGAAAGCTGGGCAAGCCTGCTAGAGCACAGGAAGAGCTATATGCTCTTCCACAGAGGTTCCTTCCCAAATGGAGGAGGGCTTGATAGGAAAAACAAGGAGAGCTATATATGTACAATTCCAGTGGCCCCCAGCTCACCACCACCACCTAGCCATTCATTGTTGAAATGTTATAAAGCAATTCCTCTTTCTTTAACATGGTGGCAGATTCAAAAGTCAGCACTATGAGTACAAGACAGGAGGCCATACTGAAAGCAAACACAGCTGTAGAGAGTGCCAATTAATGTGCCTTATATTTACAGCACCATGTCAGGATGAAAATAATGACAATAGTATACATATGTGGAGCAATTTCAAACCAGCTTGTAACTTAAAGCCTCACCAGATGAAAGTCATAGCATTAGACTGTGGCAACCTGGGGCTGGCATTGTGGTTATACAGCCGTTAAAAGTGATTAGTTTAGCCATTCCCTGTTGATGCATGTTAAATGGTATATATTCCCCCCTCTCTGTGAGAGTCTGCCTTTGCACAAAGAGAACTGTTGATCCTTCCAGCTGAGAAATACCATCTGCATTTAGCAATGCTGTAGTCTGTTTGGATGAGAGGGGATTTTTGTGAATTATAAGAGAGAATGTAATCTATTATGCTGCAAAAATGTTAAAAGAAACTCATATGGTGCTCTGGCACATGCTTTGTTGCTGATTTTTTCAAGCTCTTTCTGGGATTAATTCACTTTTTTTCAAGCAGTTTCTTTTGAAAATAGAATATCATCTGTAGCCTTACTGCAACCACATATCTTAAGCAATAAACACCACTGACCTCTGTTCATCTTAAAACAAATTCAGATGACAGTTGGATTGTATATTTCTAAAATACATGAATGTTTCTTGTGTGTTTAGTGCAGGGGTGGGGAACTTCATGGGGGCCAGGAGCCAGTTCAGACCGTCCTATAGACCACCTCCCAAGCCCCCAAACTTCTATTTTCTCTTAATTCCCTCTCCAAATGGCATTGTGTCACTTCCTGTCACCACTTTGAGAGGGAATGTGGCCTGTTGTAGAATATTATTTGATTCCAAAAGGAATCAAGTAGCTTAATCTTGGTACAGTATAGACAGTACTGTACCAAGATTAAGCTATAGTTTGACTTTATGGCAGCTTCCTGTGATCTACCTTTTTACTACTTGGGCATGAAACAAGAATGAGGAAAAGGTAGGAGAGATGGGATGGGGCGGATGAAGATAAATTTTACCAGAGCCGTGGACAAATTGACCCTGTCAGTTAGAAGTGAAACTTCAGGGAGCCGGGGAACAGAGCAAAATACTTACAGCAGTCTATCTATGGTAACATCTCCATATAAAATTAAATGGCTTTTGTATGCAGTGTGTATAGTGTGGCAGAGCAGGCATTGTCTGGCATTAGTAGTAAATGCTAGAATAAATAATGATGGGAAATTGCAGCTCCAGCTATGTGGGCTTCAATTGATTTCCCTAATTGGTGAGCTTTTTGTCAGGATTGTATTCCAGACTAGACTCTGCTTCAAATGCAGCACATTGAAGTGTCAAAGCTAAACCTTTACTACATGCGTAACATAAAGGACAGCACATAAACTGGCAGGTCAGTATTTAATGTTCTGTTAAAGCCAGTGAGAGAGAACCTCTCAATACTCTGTTGCCATACTTGAGTTCCTCCATCTCTGAATACAGTGAATTGAAGCTGTTCGATGTCCAGCAAGTTTTACAAATTGTAGCTGCTGGGCCATAATGATAAAAATTTACATTACTTTGTTGGATAGTTATTGTGATCTCAGCTGACATCTTGAATATCTTTTTTGTGGTTAATATTTTTCCATAGTCTCTTCTTTGAAGGGTAATTGTGGGCCGCTATATATTACAGATTGGGCTGTTCACAACTATAATGATCATCTTTACTAGTCTGAAACTCCAAGAATCTTCCACATTTAGTCTCCATATCTTTTCCAGGCTCTATAAACCACAAATGATCCTTGGCACTTGAAAGACTAATAAATTGAGGATAGCATTAGCTATGTGGACTATAACCCACTTCATCAAATGTATGAAGTATCATTCAGAATTCGAGGTGTGTATAGTGGGCACACTGTATTTACAATGGATTGGTTCCAGGAATCCTTGCAAATACTAAAAATTACTCCTTCTCAAGTCCATATGAAAAAATGGCAGAGGACAGCAGTTGAGATGGCGACAAGCTATGGCTACAGCAGAAATGTGCCAGTTGCCTTTGCCATGTTCCTGCTGAATCCCCAGGGCAGCCAGCATCTCTTGGCCAAAGCTCCTTGCTACCCTTGCTGATCCTGCTCACTTGTTTGCAAATGAGTTACCAGGATCAGTAACCCTCTGAAACAATCCCTCGCTGAAGCACCTTGCAATTGTTGGTAGTAGAGGCAGTCCTGTTCCTGGTCCCAATCCTTGCTTGCAAATGGGCGACCAAGATCAGCACTTACACTCTCAACATTCCCAGGGTGGCCAGCAGCTCCTGGCTGAAGCTCTTTGCCACTCTGCAGTTGTTGATTGCTTGCTGCCTAAGGATTGGTTGAGGATGTTGGTACCAATCCTGGTTGTTCATTTGCAAATGAGCAAGCAGGATTGGGACTCCCACTGCTAACACCAGCAGGGTGTAAAGCTTTGGCCAGGAGCTGCTGGCCACCCTGGGACTATTGAGGGCAGCAGTATCACCCCTTCTGCTGACGTCTGCCAAAGCTCGCCCCTGCCTTGCAGTTTTTGAGACTAGAGAGTGGCAACCTATCTTCCTGATGCCCTGCCTCTGAGGAGATGCCCACTTTGCAAGGTTTCCGAGCCATGTTGCTGCCTCCCCTGCTGCCCTGGGACGACTACTGCAGTGAATGTCAGGTAATTTAATTCTTTTTTTTTTTCTTCATCTTTCAGCTTGCATAAAGTTAAATTCACAAATCCCCATTATAAACATAATCCATGACTGAGGGTGGTGTTGTAGACAGTGAGGTCAGAGGGAAATTAAAGGCATAAAGTACTGGCCAAACACCATAAAACACCTTAAGCATTATTTAAGAGAAAGAATGTCGAAAGGTGATAGAGAGTGAAAGTGCGTAAAGAGCTGTTCTCTGTCATATTGAATCCCACAAAGGAAATTGCCTATGTTGCAAATTTATTTATTACATAAAACATACTACTTTTGCTTCCAGTGTGTATAGATCATGTCTGATAGTTCCACATATGTTATCAACTGCTTTATTTACAGGTACCAAGAAGCAAAGTGGCTGTAGTGTACCAGCATTTGTATTTTACCTCTACATGCAGCAATTAAATTGAAAAGATCATAGTATTTACCAAATTCCTGCAAGTGAATCTACCTGTTATCTTCCATGTAAATTGCTGTATGTACAGGTAAAACACAAATGCTGGTGAACTGCAGCCAGTACAGCTTCTTGGGGCATAGAGATACAATTATTTTCATATGGAGAAGTGACTTCACATGAGAATTCTATAATGTGTAAAGCTGAGACAATGGATCTCTACTTTTTTGTAGAGCGAGGTGGGCAGCTGTGTAGGGTCCAGCTGCCAGTTTCCCTCCCCAGACTGCCTTTCCACAGGCCACCCTCCCCAGCTCAAATACTTACGGTTTCTTCTGCAGCCCCTCTCAAATGGCTACAGGGAGAGATGCACTTTCCTTCCTTATCACAGAAAAATATGACGCATTCTCTCACCTTTCAGTTGCCCACTTAAGTCATCAGAAAAAGACTAAACAAGCACTTGTTAAATTTTGAAAAGTTAAATTATGCCTCACATCTTTTGGCAGGAGAAAGAGCACCTTTTTGCATGTGTCATATTATTATTATTATTATTATTATTATTATTATTATTATTATTATTATTATTATTATTATTATTATTATTATTATTATTATTGGTTTTGGGCACCCTAGATCTCTGAGACAACCTATAGTTGAGTTCTCCTTCCCTGCCTCACTCCATCCCTTGTTAGTTATTATTGCAACTTGTTACAGACATTCCAGATATAATAACACTAGCTTTTAAACAAGAACAACTGAAAAATATCTGCTGAAGTCATGTTTTGTTCAGCACATTTCAAGCACTGGAGTTCAAAACACAGATGATTACAGAGAATTATCTCAAAAGCTGTCTTCTAGTCACTCTTTTTACAAAGCATTTCACAGATCTACTATGAAGACAGACAAACACAGCTGCGAGTTTTGTTACAGCATAGAAAATTGTTTGTTGACATAACATACAGTTAGCAGGATGTACACTGTAAAGAAGGGGCTTAATTTTGTGTCATTTAACAAATTATGTTAAAAATATTTGGCATATTTATGTAGTTTTTTTTTTTTGGCTTTTTCTGGATAATACTTGACAGTCTGCTTGCTCTATCAATTAATTTGCATCTACAGTACATTTTGCTAGTGTAATTATCTCAGAGTGTTTTTAGGTTTTTGGCACTGTAGCTTTTTCCAGAATTGAATATATTTTAAGTTTAAAATGTTTCTTTTGAATAAGATTACAAAGAATAATTTATCTGGAAAATGTGTATAAGGTTATTACAGTGACTAATATTATCAACAGCCAGTGTAAAATTCAGAAATAATACCTACCCACACAAATATTCTTAAATTTGGCTTAGTTTTGGCTTAGTTCTGTGACTGTAAATCACCAGCTTGGATGGTGCATGCTGTGCAAATATTTTGTAAAGATACTTCATCAAGAGTGCCTGCGCATCTCATTTAATCTAGGCCCTTACCGAACCATGCCTCCATATCACGTTGTCCTGATGGGATCACAGCATTGCCATTTCTGGGGTGGGATTGGGATCTGAATGCTCCCCACCACACATGGTTGGCTGCCAGTGGATGGATAGTGTTAGGAACACTCTTTTTTCTTCCACAGTATAGTGTGCGTGGTGGGTCCCTTTGCCGGCCTCTTCTTGCACTGTACTGTGGAAAGAAGCACTATCAAGTGCTCCAGCCCTTACTGCATGGCCACAGCTGATGGGATCATTGTGGGAAAGGGTGCCATTACTGGATTTTTTTGGTAATTATATAGGGCATGACAGCAGTGGATGAGAACGCAAGAGTGGGACCACAACAGTGTTGTGCAGTGGCATGCATCCCAGACTGGGAGCAATGCATTGCCATGTCCGGATGACAATGTTGTACAGTAAGTGCTCTCACGAGTGAGTCAGCTTTCCATTGTCAGCTATGGGATGCATTGCATTAAGGAAGTTTGATAACAGGTCTTGGTTTGTAATTCATTTATGCACATCTAAAAGGTTCTTGTGGAGCAGCTATAGAAGTTATGTGGGATAGTTCAACTGTTGTACTTTCTCAGTGAATGCAAGAAATAACTTACGTTGACCCTGTGCTTCACACAATTTCTTAAAAAGTGGAATCAGGTATTTATAGGGGTCGCACTTAGGAATGTCTGTAAGGTAAGTATCTTTTCAGGTTCTTTCAGCATCAGTTTGATTAAAAAAAAACAAATTAGCATGAAATATGCACACCTTTTTGTACGTAGTTTTTCCTGAAATATACAATGTTTTCTTTGTGCTGTTCACCACAACTGCAAGATCTCTTTCCTGGTCAATCACTGTCAACTCAAACCTCATCAGAGTATGCTTAGAGGGTTTCCCCCCCAGTGTTCATCACTTTACGTTTTCTTATCCTGAACCACATATGTCATTTTAATATCTATTCCAACAGTCTGATGAGAGCTTTCTAGAGCTCTTTGCAGTCTTGTTTCTTTTACCACCTCAAATACTTTAGAGTCGTCAGTCAGTCTGGCCCCATCACAATTCATTCTTCATTTCAGAATGTTTATAAACAAGTTTTAAAAAGCACTGGTGCCCAATAGATAATCCTGGGGCGGGAGGGGGCTGAAATAACTGTCCATTTATTCCTACTCTTTGTTTCCTGTTCTTAACAATATGAAGATCTTTCCTCTTATCACATGAGCACTGAACTTTCTTAAGACTTTTTGATGAGGACTTGTCCAAAGACTTAAGAAAGTTCAAATAAAACATGTCTTCAGGAACTGAATTCAGTATCTAAGTCCTGTGGAATCCTGGGATTTCTACATTGAGTAATGTAGGTAGGATTGTCTGCCAGAGTGCTCTGACACTATAGTTCAGAATGGTTCCATGGCAGTTTGAGTGTTATCAGACTGATATAATTTGCAAGTTTGCAAATTAAAAGTCTTTGGTATTTGAATAGACTACATCAAAGATTACGATGTGACACTGAAATGCTGACAGCCGTGGTGGTTGCAAGGAATAGAACTATGTAATCAGCCCAAAAAACTTTTTACAGAGGAACGCCTAAAAACATAAGAAAACTAGCAATCTAGCTCAGAGGTAGGAAAACTGTACTGCTCTAAGGTATTGTTGGAATCCAGTGCCCAACGGTCCCAATGGATATGGCCATTCTTCCACTGTGTTCTGAAAATGGCAGGCAGGAAAGCTGGTCTCTGTCCACATACACATACCTAATTAATTTTACAGTGTTCTATTTAACTTGCACTAGTTTAAAAGAAAAAAAAAAGGTTAGTGAGTTAAAGATTCGTGAATTAAAGGCACATTAATGGCCTGTGGCTAAATGTAGTTAACATGGTTTGGCTTGTGAATAAAATGCAACAGCAGCAAAAATAACAACAACAACCTGAATAGAAACAGCTGGCTATTGGGTCATTAAATGAGTTGAGTAATTTATAGGTAAACTGTAGACAGTGGGTAGAATTGTTGATGTAAGTGGCCTGAGCACACCTGCAACTGGCCTGAGCCTTACAGTGTGTCTTTGTTCATTCCCTGTGGCTGGGTTGACTTGTATGAAGCAGTGATGATAAATAAGTCAACATCTTCTTACTTGATCTTATAGTTGAGTCACTGTTTTTACTATTAAAATGTTAATTATTGCATTCTAAGTGTAATATAGATTCATACTCATATACATCAGTAGTGCGTATAGCTACCAAACAATTTCATTATCTCTTGAAGGCTTTTTTTAAAAAATTGCCTAGAGAAGAAGTGTGAATAATCTCTTGATGATTTTATTACTGCTCAAACATGCAGCTGCTTTTATCAAAATATTCAATGACCTGCAAGATAGCTGGAAAATTACCCAAATTGAAACTTAAATCAAATTCAGTAAAATAAGTATGATGCCCCTTTCCGAGTCAAGATAATATTTGCTATTGTTGTGTACCTTCAAGTTGTTTCCAACTTATGGTCACCTTAAGGCAAACCTATTGTGGGGTTTTCTGGGGCTGAGAGTGTGTGACACATCCAAGGTCACCCAGTGGGTTTCCATGGCCAAATGGGAATCAAACCCTGGTCTCCAGGGTTGTAGTCCAATACTTAAACGACTACATCATGCTTGCTTTCCAAGACAATATGAGATGATTGAAATATCGCTTGTGATGGTAGTGAGAGGAGGACCATTTCCACATATACACAGAATTTATTCAGGAGAAATCCCCCACTTGAACTGATGTAGTTTCAAGCATCATGACTGCAATCCAATATTAAAGTCTGCCAAAAAATAAATATTACATTTAATAATACCAGTGTTGGTTTGAATCAAAGCTAAGCTAGAGTGCAATCTTAGTGGCCGAGCTAAAATATGCTAGGTGAAGCTGTGCTGTTTTCAGTCCAGCTGGTGTATCGCTGTTGTGGGTATGTCCCTGGACTGGAGCAGATCTAGATAGCTGTAATTTGTTTTTGCCAGTTTATCCCTTTGTACACTGTCTTTTTGGCTTTTCTGTTGGCAGATCTTAACTAGCACTGGAATTCTGATGGCTGATTCTTCTTTTGGCTGATCTCTGAGATAAGCTACAGAAAAGATTTTTTTTCCTAATGAAAGAAGCATGTGCCAAATCCTAATTCCATACAACTGGTATGGTTTTGATTTAAAATTAAACTGCTCATTCTGCTTGAACACCCTTGAACTCAGTATAACTCTACATGAGTACCACGCATAACTGGGGTTTCTTAGAATTATAGTCAGAAAGTTTCTTTTCCAACCTCTATGACTACTTAAGACCGTTTGATTCTAGTGGGACTGAGGTCTGACTCGTGTAGTGTGGATATACCACTGATGAACACGCAACAGTTGTCACATACTGAAATCCAGTTTCTAGTTTGAAAGTGCAGACCCAATGAATTAGTGAAATTATGGTAAGTCAACAGTTGTGTAAATTTTATTCATTCAGTGGGATTAATCTCATTAAGATTAGCTATTGGATTTATTCCTAACAGTTGAAGCAAAAGAAGTCTTTCAAATGTGAGAAGCTGAGTGTAAACTTCTTGAATTCTGAGTTCTTTCTTATAACTTTGTGATCAGTGCCTTCTTGGGTTACAACCCAGTTTTATGGATGCAGGATGTTGTATTAAAGTTGAGGACAAAGTATAGAAAAGCAAAATAAAACAAACACAAAAGACAGGAAAGACAATGATATCTACCACAGAAAAGTTGCTGCCACAATCAGTTTCTTAGGGCACAATCCATAAGTTCTATTGATCTCAGCTTTTCTGACTGAAATCAAAGAGACTGAAAGGTACTTTACCTTGGTCTTATAATACCTTTTTCCATTAAAATACTAAAGGACTCTTTGTGTTGCTACTAATAAGTCTGCTGTTCTTTTGGAAATATTATATGAGGTACTTACAGTATGTATTTCCTGTCCTGACCAAAGAATGTCAATAAGTCTTACAAAAGTAAACTACTGAGAGAGGTTTGTGTGACTCTGATATATTTTTATTGCATATCCTTTCTATAATTAAGGAGGAAATGAACAAGGCATATATAAAAGAGAAGGTCAGATCATGCACTGGACTAGGTGTTTTACTTTCATTTATAAAACCAGATGAACGAGACAGTGGTATTGCTGCTGTGCATGTTAGTGGTTAGTTTGGAACTATAGAATTTTCAGCGTGGAGAACCTACTTTGTTTAATACTCAGTCTGATATACCAGATACTTACTTGAGAATAAATCCAGATTATGTTTCACATTGCCATGTTATACTTGATCTATCTTGTCCCTGATCCAAAGAGGAATGATGGGGGAGACAGAGGAAGGGAGGTTGAACAGGGCTATCCATTCACTTAAATGTCAAAGAGAGCTCCATTTCGATTGCATATGTGAAACATTCCTTGACCTTGAAGGGAGCTGAATAACTTCAGTTTCTGAAGTGCTTTGCATATCTTCAAATACACTGTGAGTGCTCCATTAGACAAAATGAGTTGGGAATTGGGTATTTTGCCTTTGAAAACCTTTAAGGTGGTATCAGAGGCTGTATGCTTGTGTGTATCAATTGCTGAGGAACTTGAAATCCCCTGCGTAATTGACTGGCCATTGTGTGAAAGAAAAGTTGGAATAGATAGGCTTTTGGTTTGATCCATCAGGGCTTTTCTTGTACAGTCAATGCCCACTGAGGTTACGGATGCTGGACACTAGCAAAAATGGAAAAATTGCAAATATCCAAATATGTGTGTGCATATCTGTGGGAAGGGGCCAAGTCATGGGTGGGAGAATAGGCACCCAAGGTCCAAACCAGGTCAGTGAAAGGAGAGGGAATGCAGGTGTGTCAGCATGGTGGCCCTGTGTTTCCTCTGTCTCACTCATCTCCTTCCTTGAGTGTGGGGTGGCATCAGGAGAGGGTTTGTGGTGCTGAGAAATAGGGCTGTGAGCCATTCTTAGCTGGCCAGACAGCAGCTGGTGGAGGAAGTGAAAAACCGGAAGCAGGTTTTTAAAGGGCTGAGTGGCATAATCAGAGCCACCAAGAAGGAAGGTTCCCCCAGAAAAGAAGCACCTGAAGTGCTGGGGGGACAAGGGTTGGAAAAACTTGCAGATAATCAAATCTGTGAAAGTCAAACCTGCCAATGTGGAAAAGCTGACTGTACTCTTAAAGCTGGGATGGGAAACTCATTAATTCCAGATATTTCTAGATAACATTAGTTCCAGCCAACATAGACAATGATGAGGGATGATTGGCATTGCAGTACAACAGCATCCAGAGAGCCACAAGTTTCCCACTTCTTCTCTAAGGTCTCAGAACAATAGGACTGGATTTTTGCTTTTCCAAATTGGATCAAGTGAACATAGAAAATTGTGTAACAGTAAATAGCTGCAGGCATTCTATTTGTGGGATATTGCAAAAACTCAAAGATGCCATTTAGCGGTCACTTTAGTGTATTTTATGGTTATATACAATCTGAACAAATGAATCAAAATGATTAGAAAACATAAACCTCACTGCTAAATCAGTGTAATAATTACTGCAGAGAAAATAGTATGCCAGAAAAGAGACTCTGATAAATTAGTTTACTTTCAATTTCAAAGAAAATCTTACTAGTAACAAATATTAAGTTCATTATTTGAAAAAGATGTGATACAGTGATGGCTTAAATGTTTTGAAGTGCTTTTGTCTTTTACAAAGCAAAATAAAATTTGATTTTTCTGTCCTTAGGAAACTCACACATCCTGCTGTTTTATCTGATTTTTTTTTGTTTGTGCATGATTGCAGTGGGCAATGTTCAATTATTCATGCCTTAGAAAATATAGCTGTAACACTGCCAGTACTTGCACTAAATGAGGACATAAATCAAGAATCAAGAAAAATAATTTTAAGGAAGGAATGTAAAATAACACCTAGACTGCAGTTTTAGCAAATAACTCCTCTTAAACTCAGTGGGACTTTTGTGTAAACAGGCATGGGACTGGGCCATTAACTTTAGGATTTTATATTTAAAAACATAGGTGCTTCTACGAGCCAGTAAAAATTCAAGAAGATATGGCACCCCTGCAGAAACCAACAATACTTGCCTTATTGTAGAATGTAACCGGTTCTGTACGTGCTTTATTATCTAATATTTTTCCAGGAATAAAGGACACAAAGTTGTTAGCAATGTATCTTCAGGATGTACGGTACTAAATTAAAGACATGATTTAGATGTGCTACTCCCCCCGTCCCGCCCCGCCCCGCCCCGCATGGCTTCTGTAGCATGCCCTGAAGGGATGCTCACTTTAGAGTAATGTGAAAAGGAAAATGATACCACAATGTAGCAATCAATTTATCCATATTCTCTCCATTATCTACATGGTCAGTGAAAAGATTGTTCATTTGCCAGGGAACAGTTTCTGCTACATGGTTATTTCAGGAGTGATATGGTTGAGTGGAACCTCTATAAAACAATATAATTAGAAGGCTTAAGGGTACTTAAGTATCTTCTGGGTCATACTGATCCAGGGCTTTGCAGATATTCCAGATACACTCTGAAGTTTATCACATTGAGCTCTAAGCTTGGAGAAGTTATTTTTGGACTTCAAGTCCCAGAATGCCCGAAATGTTAGAGGCTGATGGGAACTGAAATCTGATGCTATCTTGAAAGAAACAGTTTTCCAGGAGCTGCCCTAAGGGCTGATTCACACAGATATGTGTATCACAAAGCAAGCTGCCTTATCCAAATTTAGACCATTGCCCAATCTGTCCCAACAAAGGTGAAATTTCAGCCTTCAGTGTACATGTGACCCCTTCCCAGCCCCACTCAAGCAACTCCTCAACCCCCCTGGCAGTCTTCTTTAGTCGCATGTATTTTAAAAGAAGTTGTCCAGAAACTGTACACATATGGAGTTTACCTCCCCCTCCAAAAAAACCAAACCAAACCAAAACATTTTTTTCCAGTCAGCTTTGGATTGAAAATGGAGATTGGAAGTGACATGAGTTCAGTTCTGGGGCACAGAGACATGCCAGTTGCCTCTGTTACACTGCCATCGTACTCTACAGTGGCCTCTGGTGCACTGGTACACTCATGTCAGTTTAGCATCTAGTAGCCTCTGCTCCTGTGCAGTTGGCCACCCCTGGTCTATGCTTCTGGAAGGAAGCTTTCAGGGTTTTAGACAAGAAATCTTTCTCAGCTGCAGCTAGAGATTCCAGAGGTTGAAACAGGCAGAATCTAAATACAGATCTTTGCCTTCTCCCAGTTTTGGAGAGCAACAATATGAAGAAGGGAAGCATTACTTTCAATCAGACCATATATCCACTGTTGTCCCTCCAAGGATTCAGGCAGGATTGTTTTCTAGTCCTACCTGGAGGTCTGTTACTCTGTAGTAGTCTTCCATCCAAGTAACCAACCAGGGTTGACCCTCCTTAGATTCTAACATTAGCAAAGATCAAGTAGGTTTATTCAGGATGATTTGGAGTTACCAGCAACCTGTCTCTGCTTCTAATAGGATGCTCCCCGGTCCAAAGATTTCCTAATTTTCAATATGTACATAGAAAATGTAAAACCCTAATTGATGAATAAGACCTTCCATTATCTTGTCAACTTGGGCACCAAGGATGTCTGTGTTTGGATATCCTTATAAAATACATATTATTATTGCTGCTATCATTGTGGGTGTAATTGAGCAGCTTACCCAAGGATTGGCATGGAAAGACAGATTTTAAAATTACTAATCTGAAGTAATTGGAATGTCTATAGCAGAGCAAAACTCAAGAGATAGTACAGAATAGATACTGTGCTAAAACTTATGTAATCTGCAAGATTGTTGTTGCTGTTGTGTGCTGTCAAGTCATTTCTGAGTTAATGGTGAACCAATCGAGGGGGTTGTATTGGCAAGATTTGTTCAGAGGGGGTTTGTCTTTTCCTTCCTCTGTGGCTGAGAGAATGTGACTTGTCCCAGGTCACCCAATGGGTTTCCATAGCTGAATAAGGATTTAAACCCTGTTCTCCAGTGTGGTGGTCCAGCTTTCAAACCACTACACCACACTGGCTCTCTTCAGTTTGCAAGGTAGTCTCACTTAACACAGGTTCTAAAAATAAGAACCATTGCATTAGTCTTGAAATCACCACTATTACTGTCATGTTTTCACTGGTTAGATCTTTCTGATTTAACCAGTAGAACATCAGTTTTGCACTTAAGAAGACTTTTTACATACCAATAATTGATTGGAAGAGATGTGTTTCTAATTAAAGTAGCTTTTCTGCTGTTGTTTGATTTTTTTAATTGACAGACATGTTGTTACCTCAAGAGCAGGTATACACGTGAACTGTCAGTTCACTCTTTTTTTAAAAGCACAAAGAATGTTGGTTACAAAAATACACTGTAAAAGGCTATTGATTTCCCTTCCTTTCTACATGTCTCTGTGCTGTTAGGTGTTTGATGTGAGCCAAATGGTTACACAGGCAATCAACACCTTTCCTTCCATTGTGGCATTCTCAGTACCTCCAGCCAACAAACCAGTAATTAAATATGATGGGAATTTCACTTGAAGTGCAAGATGTCCTGAACACAATGTTTTCTTGCACAATAGGCGAAGTCCAGGCATCACGTTCCTACTTGGCTTAGGAGTAGCACACTGTGAATTCTTCGTACATTTCAGTTTTGATTTCAGTTTAGAACTAGTCCCATACTTTTTCCCCATACAGTCCATCATAACTTCTGTGTACTCCCAGCATTGAATAAGAAATGGGTACAAATCTTCGTTTTTTGTTGTTGTTGTGATGGGAACTATTGTTTCAACACCACTTGGCATTTTATGTAACAGATATGTCTCACCTTTTGTGATGCAGTATTGTAGCAACTGAAGGGAATTAGGGAAGGTTCTTGTATGTAAAATATAGTTGTAGAGAAGAGAAGATCGTAAGCTGCCATGGGCTCTACTTCCTAAAAGGTTTTAGACACATAGTTTTCACAGATTGCATTATTTAGCAGATTATCTTCAGTAGGAAAGATCTATGTAAAATATGAAGACATGGATAGGGTCTACAAAAAGCAGTGACAGATAGAAACAATACTGCAGCGTACCATGTTAGCTATTGTACCATGTTAGCTACATGGTCAAGCTGGAGCAAGTCCAGAGGAGGGCGACCAAAATGATGAGGGGCCTGGAAGCCATGCCCTATGAGGATAGACTTAAGGAGCTGGGTATGTTTTGTCTGCAGAAGAGAAGGTTAAGAGGGGACATGATAGCCATGTTTAAATATTTGAAGGGATGCCATGTAGAGGAGGGAGTGGGCTTGTTTTCTGCGGCTCCAGAGACCAGGACAAGGAGCAACGGATTCAAGCTGCAGGAAAGGAGATTCCACCTGAACCTCAGGAAGAACTTCCTGACAGTCAGGGCTGTCCGGCAGTGGAATATGCTGCCTCGGAGTGTAGTCCTTGGAGGTTTTTAGCAGAGGCTTGATGGTCATCTGTCAGGAGTGCTTTGAGGGTGTTCCTGCATGGCAGGGGGTTGGACTGGATGGCCCCTGGGGTCTCTTCCAACTCTACATTTCTATGATTCTGTGATTCTATGGCAATTTGTTACATGCCCATGCAACAATTTTTATTTTGTAACATGTTACAAAAAAGTTAAATTTTACACTTCCTGAAGTTTGATGTTATTAGTTTTTCTGCTATAGTGACACCCATTCCTAGCCTTGCCTAATAAGCATACTGGTGGTGGTAGTGGTGGTGGTGGTGGTGGTAGTGGTGTGCCTTCAGGTCATTTTAGACTTATGGTGAACATCATTGGGTTTTCTTGGCAGGATTTGTTACAAGAATTGCTATTGCCTTCCTCTGTACCTGGTAGAGTCCTAGTCCGATGTTCAAACCCCACTGTACTATGCTGGCTTCTAGAAATGGGTATGGGGACTCTTGTAGTTTTGAAAGTTAGAAATAGGGGTGGATTTTCAGACTAAACCATGACTTGATGCCACCGACTAAAGAAGTGATTCATTCATGGTTCTCCACCCTCTCAGGCTGTTGTTTTTGTCCAAGAGAGCCAGTGGTTTCAGTGTTGTACTATTACTCTGGAGACCAAGGTTCAGATCCCCACTCATCCATGGAAACCCAGTAGATGACCTTGGGCAAGTCATACTCTCTCAGCCTCAGAGGAAGGCAAGGACAAACCCCTTCTGAATGACAAACCCCTTCTGAACAAATCTTGCAAAGAAAACCCTGTGATAGGCTCACCTCAGGAAAAACTCTGCATACTTCAAAAGACAGAAATAGGGATAGACTTTCAAACCTTCTGCATGATCTCTGGCATGATATCACAGATGGAATAAGTGACTCATTCATTCCTCTGTAGCCCTTTGGGCTATCCCCATATAATTACCCTGTCAAATTCTTCAAAACCATTGCCTTCAGGACAGTGGTTTTGTGTTCCCTCATTATTAGGTAGACTTCCCACAGGCTATGTAACGTGTCTATCAACAGCTTGTTAAAAAAAAAAAGGTCCCCTTGATACTGAACAAAATAGTTTTCTGCCATAAATAATTCTCTAGCATATGCATGGTTATTTATAATGCCACAGGAATATGTTTTGTTTTCCTTCACTTAGTTATCTGCTGAACTTTGTGCATCCAAGTGATATACTCTCATTTCAGTTTGTAGACTTGTTAAAGAAAGTTCTTTCTTTGTTTTTGACTTGGAAATAGGGACAGAATCTAGCATCATTCACTGACTGGTGCATTACATAGTTCTTCTGTATAGGCTGCAAAGTGGAGATCCAATTTATGGCAATTGTGATATTCATTGTTTTTCTTTCTTCCACTGTCCAACTCATTTCACACGAGTCATCCAGCAGCTTTTGGGAAGAAATGACTGCTAGTATAGAAAAGTGGATGGTATAGTAGATGACTAATGAACCCAAACCAAAGACCAACTTCTCAATGATTTGAACTACTTACAGCATTCTTCTCCGGAGTCCGTTTTTGTTCCCTGCATTCAGGAAGCATCTCATTGTTTGTTGCTTTGATACCATTATTTTGCTTTTTTTGATTTGCATTAAATTTGAACTTGATGTTTTTGTTGTGAAGCTGAGGCTCCTTGGGCTTTTGTGCTTATGTGCGTGTGAATTTAAACACTTCATTTTAAGTACAGTACCTTTTAAGTACAGTACTCCTTCTCATTCATGAGGGTTTGGGGCACAGAATCCTCACAAAAATGGAAAAACCATAAATAACTCTCCCCTTGGATTCCCCTCCCATTCCCCTCTGGAACTTCCCCTCTCCCATTCCTTTGCCCTTGGCCCAGTGTTGCAGGGGGCCAAAAGACAACCTGAAAGGCTTACTGGTACTTTCCCCTCAGTAAGGGAAGAGGGGAGTTTTGGAGTCCTAATTATTTCCTGCAGCCATCCTGAGAAAGGAGCATCTGAACAATCAGTAGCCAATGCACAGGAGAATGTGCAACCATATGGCAGAGAAGCCATGCCTTCAGCAGTGGGAGGGGGCTTTGCTCATGCAAAAAAGAAAAAAAAAAGTCCATTTTAAACATAAGCCTGGCAAGCCTGGGGTAAGAAATGCAAGGGATGGGAGGAGGAAGATGGTGGAGGGGAGGCAAGCATGTGCCTTGCAGATAATCAAATTTGTGAAGGTCAAACCTGTGAATGTGGAGGGAAAACTATGTTCCATTTTCAAATTTCCATCAGAAGTTGCCTTGCATGTAGCAGTTGCCTGATGTTAAGTTTTCTGACAAATAATTTTTGCATCTCAGGGCAGAATGACCAGCTAGCTTGGATCCTCAAACCTGTGTTTGCTGAGATACAGTCATCCCTCCACATTTGCAAACGTTAGAGGCACAGAACCCCCGTGAAAGTGGAAAAACTGTGGAAAAACCTCACCTATATTAATGGCTGACTGTATAGTCATCCCTCCTCTAGACCCTCCCAAACTATATTTAACACACACAAAAAGTATGATCACCATATTCAACCCATCAAATATTCCTTTGAGGCATCAGGGTTCCTTCACAAGTGGGTGGCCGATGAGACTTACTGCCACCTCCACTGCTGCCCCACACCATTTTTAATAGGCACTTACGAGTCCTGTTCACAGTTTCTCAGTCTCACAGGGCCTGCAGACTATTAAAAATGGCATAGGGAGGCAGCAGAGGTGACAGCAAATAATCAGTGAATAATCAAATCCACAGAACTGAAATCTGCAAATGTGGAGGGCTGACTGTAACTGAATGCTAAAAGAATGAGGTAGATTGGTGGAACATGTAGTGATCCCCTTCTGTTCCTATTATTTCCTGCAAATGCCCTGCTGAGTCTGTGTTGTTATTGGTGGTGGTGATGGTGGTGGATATTCTTTTTGTTTTTGAAGATTTCTTGGTGAGATTAAATAGAGCCTTGAGGGCAATTTTAGAAGAAATTTGGCTCATTGGCATTGGGTTAATGGAGGGCTAATAATCTTCCTGCTGTGCATTGCTTCTCCTCCATAATTTTTGCCTTTACTGTACCAGGGGATCCATAACTTCTGTAATGCATTACTAACTGAGGCCTGCCAAGCCCTGTCTCTCCTGGCATTCATGAAAATATCAATACTCATTTATTTTCCAAGACGTTCTCTTGAGTAATGTGCATGGGTGACATACTGTAGTCTTGTTGACAGTCAGGTGAATGTTGATACTTCTGAGTGCAGTAGTTTGCTTGGTTTTAATATGGCGAAAGGGGTTGCTATATCTGCTTTATTATTTTCACTGTTTTTTTGAATTTGTATGTTGTCAGATGGTTCTTTTTTACTGTTAATTTCATGAGCCTCCCTGAGATGATTAAATATCCCAAAGTCTCAGCCTAAAAGTGGTATTTGACAATGGACTTAAAAAAAAAAGTTACCTTGCCAGGACCACATACCAGATTCTTTTTTTTAAGTCTCTTATATTACCCATCAGTTTAGACTTAAAATTATCCTTGTTGAGACTCAGGTGGTTTGTTATAATGAGGTGGTTTCACATTCTTATACTTAATGAGTAGCCACAAATAACTGTGATAGAGGCTATTTTTGGTTGGAAAGTGACATCTAAGTACTTGAAAACAATGGTTTAGTTTTTTTAAAAATTGACATGCAAGGCCATCTGAACTCCCCTTTTTAACATGACTGGGGGTGAGAATTACACAAACCTCAGTCAGTTTTGGACATGTGGGATGTTTGTTGTCTTGATTATGAAGGGTTATGTTTATTTTTTTTTCCTTCTCTTTCTGTACATATCTCTGTTTGCAATTTTGTAACTGAAGAATATTTATTTTAAGAATTAGCCACAGTAGTAGGTACCAAAATCTTTTAACTATGTGTAAAGACCTCACTCAGACACTCTGTTCTTTCATAAATTTATGTATTTAAAAAGGAAGGAATAGATTTTCAGAGATTCCTGGAAACAACTCAAGGTTTTGTGGAGTCAAAGACTGATATTTCTACAGACATGCTTTTTCAAGATAAACGACTTATGTAAGTCGCTTTTCCAAACGTAGCTTTTAAGTGAATGAACACCCAACCGTTGATAGCAGTTGTGCAGACATCATTTTAATTATAATAATTTCTTGCCTATTTTGTTTCATGAGACTTGGAAGAGAAATGTTATAAAAAATTAGACAAATGAGCTTTTTATAGGTTATATTCATGCAGAACTTGGAAAAGGTACCTATTTGGACTTCAATTTCCAGAATTCCCCAGCCTTTTCTTATCTCATTCAACAATGATGGCCAGTCTTAAATGTTCAGCTGTAGGAATCCACTGGGTGACTTTGAGCATGTTACACCTTCTCAGCCTCAGAGGAAGACAGAGCTGTACCTCCATCTCTGAACAAACCATGCTAAAAAGCCCTGTGATATATTCACTGTAGGGTCACCATATGACTTGTAGACACACATACACACGCGCACATACAGAAAAATACATGCGTCCATGAAATTGCTAAAAGAAAAATTGAAGACACAGATTTTGTTGTGTAATAATGAATTCATAGACTCATAGGTTCTTTTCCATTGTCCCATAACTATTGGACATCCTATGCAAATGAAGATACTGATGAAGGCAGAACATTGGGAAGTAGAAAGATTTTTAGCGGCATTTACTGATACCATTGATAGCTGTTCTTCTGCTTCGTAAAGTAATGACATGCATTATCATTACTATTTTTAATATAATTTTTTCTTTTTTTTTTATTTAGCTTTTAATACAAAGTTATTTTTAAGTAGACTCATTCGTCTTGGCAGGGGGTCCTAATTCTGCCATTAATTAAAAGGTAAAATGTTATTGTGGGCTTATTTAGAGACTGCAGCTGCATTCAAGGTAGAAGTTGTAGGCTTTCTGGAACTATCTGTTGAGGAACAATAAAAGTAATTAAGATATATTAATATCTCAATGAGAGAGGAGAAATCTTTTCTATTTGTACTGATATCTCTATTCATAAATATATGCAACAAGAAGCCAGAGCTAATGGCTTTGTCATCATAATGAGAAATTACAAAAATGTACTTTGTCTCTATCTCATCCTGTAGGTTTCAGCAGTTCCATATCTCTGTGACTTTTAAAACATTTGGGAAAAAAAGCTTTAATATTTTTGATTAAGTGGATTGAGGATTGGTGATACAATTTTTGCCATAATTGTTATTAAATTACACATTCCAGGTAGAGGGCAGATTCTTTGCATTGCAACCTGTAGAAATTGTAGGTTTGATTGTCAGTTGAAGATTTGGAATATCCTTAAAAAGGATATATTTGGAAAAAGTGGAATATCCTTAAACAGTAAATGGGAAGCAAGTCTGTGCAATCAGCTAAAGCCTTTGAATAACATCTTAAAATTTATGAAGATCCCTATTATCTGAATCCAGTTAAAAGGGGAAGATTCCTGAAGAGTGTTGGGTACTTTTTCTGTGAAATGCTGATTTCAGTTAATGCATGCCATTATGTTTTGTAGGATTCAGATCTGGCTTAATTGCACACGTGAAACTTGTCTCAGCACACAGTTGCTACAGTAAACGCTGTTGCTTAGAATGTCATGTGCCTTCTCTGTTCCTTTTCAACTACTGGACAGACATGAGCGGCACGTCTGCACTTTGCACTTAGATTGGTAGAAAACAAAGATGCTTGGGGGCACTTCTGTCATCTGGAAAACATCTGTGCAGTTTTCTACAAGCTGTGTCAGATGCTGATGTCTCAAGGGTCTGGCTGCGGTATCACCCCAAGCCATTTCTTGAGCTGCGTTGTGTTATTAGACACAGCACTGCAGTCCATCTGAACTACCCAGATGTCATACCCATGCTAGCAGCTCCCTCATTTGCTGGAGCCACCTAGCCAGCCTCTGGTATCAGCCTTTGGTCAGAGGAAACAGCCTGAAAATTTGCAGAATGTGATTGTGAGGAAAGTGAAATTGATCTGTCACTCACTGGGTAATTTAGATACAATGCACTAAACAAGAACAGAGTATATGTATAGGGTATGACAATAATGAGTAGGAGGAAGATGGGAGTGGAACTTTTTTGAAAGACAGCCTCGGCTGCTAACAAGACAGATAAGGCATAAATTCCTACAGATATCTTCATTGACGTTTTACTGCTTTTGTGCTGTATAAGCCTTTCCACTCCTTCACATCCCTGAGTGGTTCAGAATAGGATTAAGTTAAAATGGCAAAGAAGTTGACGTTAGCGAGGATTCCCTTGCTCTGTTTGATTACCTGTTGGAACAATATTTACATGCAGGTATAAACTAGAGACAGCCTCCTGGAAGCTAATCAGTCCTAGCCAGTTATTACATCTGTAGTGGTTTAATTGCCACAGACAACAATAATTGTGGAAAATAAGGAGAAAACTGGGTTCAGTCGACTGGGAGTGTTTGTGCAAATTTAGGCTCTGTAAAAAGTCCTTTGCAGCTACCCCTATGTTTGCACTGGCTGATTGTAAAACTGTCATGCTCTGCTGCTGGTTGATTCTTTTGAGCAGTCCCTGCAGACTGATAGACATAATTCTCTTAGGCCTACAGTGCAAATGAAGAATTCATATCTGCTAGTAACATAGGATGCTGTGGCTTCGTAGAAAGGCAGGTTTCTCCAATCTTAACATGTGTATACCTTCATTGTAACAGACATAAGATGTGAAGCGTGGCCGCCCTGTAATATTGATTGCCTCTCCCCAGTGCAGATGACAGCAAAATTCAGTCTGGGATACACAAGTGGAAATGAACACAACAATAGATGGACTGTTTTACAATAAATTGTGCACATCCCCCTCTGTCCTATATTAACCTGTCCTCTCATTCTCCCTCACCTTCTCCCTGTCCCTCTCTCTCCTTTTCTCTCCCGTCTTTTTCCTCTTCTCCCTCTCTCTGTCCCTTATGCATACCCATACACATGTGTGTGTATGTGTGTTATAAACTGTAGCTTTTTTAAAATCCTTACAAAAACCAGTATCTTGGAAAGGCTCTATTAAATAAAGCCATCCTTGCTGCTCATCTAAAAGAGCAACAGTGCACCTGGTGTACCCCTTTTGAGATTCCAGCTTCTGAATGTCATAACAGAAAAGCTCATATCACTAACAGCCCACTCACTGTACAGTTGAGCGTCAGGGGAACTGGAAGTGGAGTGGAGTTCACATACAGGTCCATATGAAATACCCTGTGCTTTCACCTTTCCTCTATACTTTCTGCACATTCTCATGTTACTCACTATTCTTAGTTAAAATGTTCACCGTGATACAAGATTGAATTCATTGTTCCTTCATCATCTAGAAAATACTAAGGGGAATCTACCCTAAGGAAGTAAGAGGATGTCCAAGTTTGTCAGTGCATAACAGGTTTGGCAAATAGAAATCTGGAGGTCTGGCATAATGGCCTCAAGAGTGCCAGTTGGCTGAAAAACCTGCCTGTCCTTTGTAGTTTATCTTGTGTGCTACTCATAAATTAATAACATTCTAAAAATAGGGAATGAATGAACAGAAAGTGTGGGGGGGACATGGCATTCCATAAGATGCCTGATTTCAGTATTTTTTATTTTTGTATATGTGTTATACAAATAAGTGAGGAAGAGAGTTTAAAATAGACTGGGGTGTTTGTAACAGAATTTTGTCAATTATGAACAGGTGGAAGTACCAGGGGTGGCCAATAGATGTGCTCCTGTGGCACTAGTGAATCCTTTCTTAATGATATTGTCTTGGCTTATATGGGACCTTTCTTGGCATTAGACCTTGTGCTTTCAGAAATTCAGCAGTGGCAGAGCTCTTGTACAGCTCTCCCACAGAAGCAAATCAGTTGGACGACATTTCCACACAGAGGGAAAGATACATCAGCCTGCGTTCTTTTTAGGACTTAGGCTACTAGATTGCAAGCATAGGGTACTAGATTTCAGCTGACTTCTGCTTATGGATCTTTTCAGTAGAAGTCACATTGATTTCTCATCTTGAATATAACATTCAAATCACTTCTAAGAAGGAGAATGTTCCAAACAGGAGCAAGGTATGACAAAAATAGGCCACAAGCATATTTTAAGGCAATAAATATAGGATTCTGTAATCCTGAAATTTGGCATGCACAATAAAATCATAGAAATGTAGAGTTGGAAGAGACCACCCTTGACCAAATGTTATTAGCAATATTCGTATTTCTTATGGACTGTAAGTTTTGATGGTAGTTCAAGTGATGGGTCTTTGGGGAGGAGTCTTGGTTCATTTTGACAGTCAAAGCACCTCGTGTTAATCATAAGAGAAAACAAACATTTCATTTTCCTTCACGTGGCTGGAAAGTGCATCCGTGATATTTTCCAGACACAACATTATAGGCTTGATCAGTTCTGTGAAGTAAATACAAGATATATCAAATGCACCATTTAAAATCCATTTGCATTCTCCAGAAGGCACCTTTAAGCAATGCTATTTTCTATAGACACTGCAATTCAACAGGGCTTAGCCCTTTTCGCATTTCCCCTGTAGATGTTCTCACTTCAAATAAGAATTATAAGGAATTATTTTTAACTCTTCCTCCCACCTTCAACAAGCTTTTCTTATTACCCACTGTAGTCCTCTCACCTAGAATCTCTGCTTGCTCTACCTTTCTATTGGTTACCAGGACAACCATACTGAAACTCAGGTGTCAACACACAATATCTTCTTACAAAAGCCACTTTAGCAGTTACCTTGTGGTACATGTGTTGTGTTGGAGGAAATAATTCCTGTCTGTAACTAGTGGTGCATATTTGCCATGATGTTGATCATAGTGTCTTCTGTTATATACATACCAGTCAAGGTCCTGCAATGATAGACCTAGTTGTGATGATATAGCTGCATCTTCATAGCCACGTCTTCTCATGCAACCCCCCAACAAACCTACATGTTAAGTCATGCATCTTCCCAACTTCAGACTATGGATTTGAAGTTGGCTTGCTTTAAAAAACCATAGTTAAGGATTAACCTTAGTTTTGGAGGTTGAACAATGCAGTATATGGCGGCTAATGCTGTAGGCTATATTTCAGAGGAAGGAACTGGCAAAAATATCTCTGAATATTGCTTGCATAAGAAAACTCTTTGAAATTCATGGGGTGGCGTAAGTCAACAGGCAACTTGAAGGCACATACAGTCTAAAATGAAAGCAGAAGGGATGATACGTGAAGGTCAGTGGCACATGTGAAACTTTGTGCAAAATTCTGGAAGAGTAATTACAATAATCTGTGTTAGGAGAAATAACTGGAATCATCTGATACTTTTAAGATAGCAGGTCTGTTGTAGCATAAGATTGTATGGCAGGTGCATGAAACATCAGTGGAGATACATGAATTGTTCCCTGCTGTATGTTATTTACACAGTGGGGGACATTGTGTGAGTAGTGGGGAACACATTATGCTTTGGGCCCTAAACTTGGCATTGTAAAAGTGCTTGATTCTATTATTGTTTAGCATGATCATCTGCAGGATAAAAATCTTCATGCACTTCTCTGCTTGTTTGTAAAGAAGCCAGGATGACCCCATCCTTACTCTCCTTCTAATGGCAGGTAAAAGCATTTTTGTATCATCAGGTTTTGTTTTACAAATTAACCAGGTTTAGGCTTTTAATGTTGTGCAGTTCTGACTTTAAGGCTGGTATTGTTTTTAAATGTATTTTAATGCATTTTCATATTTTTAACATATAATGTTTTAGCTTTGTAAATGGTCTTTTAAATCTTATATGTATAGTTTTATGAATATTTTAATTTGTATATATTAAATGTTGTTAGCTGCCTTGGGTCCCATGGTCAAGAGAAAGGTGAGGTATAAATGAGTACAACAACAACAATGACCAGAATGATGACAACAATGATGATGATGCCAGTTTTGTCGGGATATGCAATTGCATTGGTGCACCCTGGTCGCTTGAAAGTCTTCATGTGCAGTAGAAAGAGTAAACATTCCATTTTATATAATTTATTGTCTAGAAGAGCTGATTCCTCATAAAAATGACAATCTGATTTTGTTATTTTATATGATTTCTACGGTTGCATAAATGTTCAAGGTGCTTTCCAGAGTATGAGAACAGATCCCCATCCTAAGGAGCACAGGTGAAACAGCAGAGCTGTGAAGAGGGAAATGGAAGCAGTGTGGTGTAGGGGAAAAAAAGCATCTTTTTCAGTTGTCTGTGCCTAGGGCTGATTACTATAAGGTCTGGGAAGACAGGATTGTTACAGTGACTTCACAGAAAATGGGGACATGTGCAGTACAATTTTAAAGCAAAGTCACTTGGAAGGTTTTTCTTCTACTCAGGAAAAATGTAATAGAATTGCAACTACTCCAGCACTTTGACCAATGGTTGTTAAAAGTTTCCTCCCTAAAAATTAGATTCTTTTCTTCTCCCAGCTGTCTGCATAAAATTTAACAACTGACACTCATGCATTGTTTCCTTTTTCCAGTGTCCTTCAACTGAAATTGATTTGAACAAATTAAATTATGTGCTAGCACGCCTACACAATTACTGCTAGAGCACAGTTAGAATGGTGTCTTACTTAGGGGCCGGTTACAATAACATTATGCTTGGTAAAACTGTGAATAGAGCAGATGAAAGAATGCCTCAATTTTCATTAGTGCCCATGAAATGTCATAAGTGAAACAAAGAGGAGTGTTGGCAAAATGCTAGATAAGCCCCCTTCCCTGAACAACAACACAGAATGGGAGGAGAGGGAGATGAAAGGGGAACTTTGAACAGATGGCCGTCTAGAAAACATTGGAAAGAAGGTTTGCCAAGATATGTGACAAGATTATTAAACTGTGGGAATCCTTGGAGGGCATAATGGAAAACAACAGAATGAAACATCTTGAAAAATGTTTAAATTTTGATACTAGAATGCAAAGAGATAAAAAGTTATTTTTTTGACTAAATCCAAGACACCCTCAAATCACTCTGACCAGTGGACCTGTAGTCCAAAAATATAAAATTTCCAAGGTGTTCATCATTTGTGAAAGATCAGTGGAGCGCTGACCAACATTTAAAACCATACTTGTGTTGTGGGACACTGATACTCCCAAAGGAGGTCTCATTGGTTGCTAGTTTTGTCTGAAGTTGTGTTGGACATTGTTGATTCAGTGTTGTTACCTTCATGCTTGATTTCTTGTGAACATGTATTTTTTTGTTATTTGTTATTGGTCATTTTAAGATGTAGAGTTACTTCAGAACTTATGTGCTTATCACAGATTTTGGGCATATCCACAGCAGTGCAAAGAAATAAGAGCTTGTACAGCAAATATTGACTGTTGGTGTATCCTCGACATTCAACACAGTCTGTAAAAGGCAGCAGAGACAGAGGAGGGAGGATAAAATAAGCTCTATGGTGTGATAGTCAATTGGCCAGTCATCATTCAGATCTCATAACACTGTAGACAACTGGTCACACATCAGATTTCCTTAGTGTCTTTGCCCTACTATTGGCTCTGGGGACCTGGATAGACACACCTCCTTTTTTAGAGGAAGAGTGTTCCAAAATTCTTTCTCTATTAGTGCAGTATGGTACCAGCAGGGAGGAGGAAGAATGACCACAGTAATTTTTTTTCTGCAGTGTATCCTGGAATTTTTATAAAGAGCCCACCCTCTGAGTGGGAATAAAATGCTGCTTCTAGCCTGGTAATTGTCACTGAATGCTCTGAGACAATAGGAGCACCATTTGATGATGACGATGAATTGAGAGCTACACAAAAAAAAAAATTAAAAAAATGCAGCAGCCAACAGCAACATGTATACTATCTGGAACCCTTCATTTGTTTTACTTTTTGCCTGCAGTGTATGAATTGCTGCAACAGAGCTTTTGAATATCTTGGTAATAATGCAATGTTGGACCAGTGTTGGCTTAGCTGGCTCACTCCCCATTGTGGCTACACCCCTGTACCCTGGAATAACTCATATTACCCTGCTTTGTTCCTTGGGGAGAGGATTTGTGCTGCATATCTCATGATTTAAGTTTGATGTTGTTCATTGATTCAGTTTGGGCTAAGACATGTTGGAATACTGGTTCTGAGTTCAGCATTCTTAAGAGTGAGATATATAATCACTGTGCATGTTTAAATATTTTCAAGTTCATAGTAAATTCATATTCGAGTTCATATTAAATTCAAGTGCATACTAAAATACAGTATGTATAAATACAGAAAACAAACCTGAATGCATGGCAGAAGACCTGTGTGGAATCTGTCCTGTTACAGCAAAGCAATATGAGTGCTGTGTTTGATTTGGATAGTTATCTCTTGGAATCTATAACTCAGCAATAGATTTTTGCTATCTCCATCAAATAATTAGGTTGCTAGGTAGTTGATAACAGTATTTAAAGGCCATTATTTACATGTGCGGAAATCAGATTGATACTTCAGGGGAAAAGAACTCTCTATGCTCTTGTCCATCTCCCAAGTCTCTTAGCAGCTTAACTCCCAACAAGCAGAGCGAAACGGTAGAAAGTCTCTAAGGATGAGAAATGAGCTTTTGGGGAAATGTATTTTGTGGTAGATTGAGTAAGGTCAGTAGAGAAAGAAGAGAGCAAAGTAGACAGTGGAACCTTTGGGACAGAGAGCATCATTGTAGTTGGAGAACAGAAGAAACAATCAAATGCTTAAAAAAACCAGACAGTCTAGGTGAGTACACTTCTATTAGTGAAGCATTCTAGAGGGACTTCAGGAGAGTCTTCCAAGAAATGTACTTTTTCATTCTCAGAGCTGTTTGGGAGTTGCTGCTTCTATATAGTAGAACTGATGTGTCTCATTTTAAAGAGATATAGCTATAGGGTTGTGGACAAAATGAAACTGTTGTTCTCCAAATAAGAATTCTTACCTTAATGGAATTTCGTTGCACTTCCCAGATTTCTAGTATTGGAGTCTCTTAAAACTTCAGTTGAGCATTTAGAAATAGAATTTAGGCTTCCAGAGAAAAAAGGGTAGAGAGAGTTGCCAAGGGAATGTAAACACAACACGTATAAGTGTTCTAGGTATGACTCACTCTCTGCAATACTAGAAATTTGGGGACAGAAGAAAAATTTCATTTTGGAAGTGGCTATAATTCTTATTTTGAGAGGCAATGCTCTTATCCCTCCACAGTAGCTATAGCCTTATTTCACAATCTTTTTGACATTTTTAAAAATTTCTTAAGAGGATTAAAACTTTTACCTTTTTTCCCCTCAGGGCAGTTGACTGGCAGGCTAGTCTGCAACAGAACTAAATGTGGAAAAGACACTTTTTGAAATCACAACTCTCAGAATCCTTCACCCCCCCCCCGCCTTTCCTAAGCTTTAAAGCAAATTACATGGATTGGGAGGCTAGGATGTCTTCTTTTATTTAGCTTTTACACACTTCACATTGTAAGTATAGCATCTGGTAACAAACCTTAGTGTGGTATAGTAAGTGAGTAGGGCATCTTTAACCTCTAGACTGACTCTTAAGTTCTGTGTTGCTGTTAATTTATCCTGTCAGCTAGTCTTTTATTTTGCTTCATGGAAGGATACTAATGCCTCAATAAATTTTAGCCTTTTGTAGAATTGTCCTTGCTGTGAGCAGTCTAATTATAAGAATCTTCCTCAACATGGCAGCAGAAACAGTGGTCTTGACATTCACTGGAAAAGGAGATTCCTAAATCAGCACTAGCCCATCAATCCTCTAGAGGCGATTAGACAGAATAACATAACTGCCGGTAATCCTACCCCACTGGTATATGTAGGATATATCCATATAGCACTTAATATACAGTACGGCAGTGCAACTGGGTAAGATCAGGTGTCAGTATGAGAGAGAAATACCAGGAAAAGATAACCTTACAGAACCATATGCATAATGATTTACACATCAGTCTTAGGAGATTTGTTATGGTTTACTATTTTTCTCTTTGATTCAACTGTCATTTCTGCAACCAGTCAAACGAGTAGTTAGAGATGTCGGGGCCTTTTTTACATTGGCACAGAGATCAATGAGTCCTTTCCCCAGGGAAGCCTAGTTTGCTTTCTCTTCTTTAACATTTCGATTCAAAGTCAAACCTCTGCTTTTTACAAAGTCTCTGGGGGCTAATTGAGAAATTATAAGCTTTGCAGAGCTTCTGCCCCTGGTTTACATAAGTTAGTTGGTGTATGATAAAAATGTCTTAAATCAGTGGTTCTCAACCTGTGGGTCACGACCCCTTTGGGGGTTGAATGACCCTTTCACAGGGGTCGCCCAAGACCATCAGAAAACACATATTTCCGATAGTCTTAGGCTCCATTCCCTCCTCGTTGGTGGTGCACAAGCGTGAGCCACGCACTCGCGTCCTCCTGCCCCCTTCTGCATATCAGATGTTTACATTACGATTCATAACAGTAGCAAAATTACAGTTATGAAGTAGCAATGAAAATAATTTTATGGTTGGGGGTCACCACAACATGAAGAACTGTATTAAAGGGTTGCGGCATTAGGAAGGTTGAGAACCACTGCCTTAAATCAAATAAACAAACATAAATGTTTGCATGTTTTTGTTATTCCCATGGAATTGTTTGGGGTTAGGAGAGTCAAACAATGAAAATTCGTCAAATGCCAGATTTGTTTTGAATAATAGTGCTGTGAGTCAATGTATGGCATTAAGCATGTTGTAAGATCTTTATAGAACATAGAATGATTTTGGCTTGTCGTAAGGAAAAGATTTGTAAATGATGTGTGTTGTGAAATGGTTAAAGATATTTCACTATGTTTCTTTGAAACCATTCACAATGAATGTTAACCACAAACTTACTCTCTTGCTGCCTTTGCGATATCTATGTGATGGGAAACCCTGGTGATTCTTTTTGTACTGTGTGTGTGCAAGGAGAGGGTTGTTTTTTTTTAAGCAACCTGAAGAAAGAAGAAACAGACTATTTTTAAAGCAAGAGATGTGTGCTAGCATTGTTTGAATTTTTGGAAAATTTCAGTGAGGGATTGTCTTTTGTTTGTGTTAAGATTGCAGCTCTGAAGCAATCACACTGTAGTATGGAAGGAAAGCACACTGTTGGCACTTTCACTTGGATCTCATGGTGCAAAAATGGTTAAATGATGATGTAGAATTCAGTGTACCTAGAGGACCGATCTCAGAAGGTATCCAAAGTCATAATCTTTAGTGGTAGGGATTTAGGAGTCTCTCTCTCTCTCTCTCACACACACACACACACATGCACACACACACTTGCCATTGCTGTTTTTGGATATTTGTCTTCCTTCAGAGTCATAAGCATGTCATATGACTCAATGTGAGTGGAATTTATGTGTCTACCATCAAGCCAACATCAGTAAAATGAATTCAGAAAGTTCTGTTTGTTCAGCTTAAAATAAACAACATTGTAAATGTGTTCTCTGTAGACCCAGAAGCACTGGTGTAATCATTAGAACAAAGTAAATGATGTTGGAAAAGAAGAAAAATACTTTGTCCAGTGCTGTATGTCTTTAATGTTCTGTAATCCATAATTACAGAATTAGATTCCTAGGGGACTTACCAGTGTATCTTTACGAATCACTGTGTTTTTTCCTACTTGCTTCCCTCCATGATATATTTGACAGACACACTTATCAGCTCTGTATATGTTGACATTAGACTACATTGTTCTTCTGTCCCATCTCAATCTCTAAAGAAAGTGAGCTTCAGGGTTGAAGATTTCGGTATAAAGTGATTCCAGGAGAAGCAATTCACCAGTTTAATCGGGAAGCAGGAGTGATATAGGAGGTCTGCAGGAGTCAAAGGCTACAAAAACAGGCTTAAGGTTTTATATGCAATCCCAAGGCCACATTTAGCCCTTTCCTGGTTTAGATATTCCATTGTTTTGCTTTATTGTTGTTGTTGTTTTAACCACTTAGTTTAAAGCGTGAGCAATATAAAACTATTTTTTCTGAAAGGGATGAGATATGTTTATGATGTCACAAGCACCATCTAGTCAGGACAGCTACAAAATGTTACACAATGTCATAACTGTTTTCATCTAAGCATCATCTAAGCATTTCATTTAATCTAGACAGATTAATATACATCACTTTACTCAGCATTTGGAAAAGTTACCTTTTGGATTACAGGTCCTAGAATCTTCTTGCTAGTGTGGCAGCTGGCTGTATTCTAGAAATTGTAGTCTGAAAGGTAACTTTTTTGATCTCTGTGTATATCACACAGCATTTATGCTTCTGTAAGAGCAGAAACTCCCAGACCATAAATATCAGTGAAAAATCCTAGATAATTTTGAGAATGAAAACCAACTGTCTGTCCATGTATTTTGAAAAATATTAATAACCTGCTATGACATTTAAGCTTAAATCCTATTATTCATGTCAACCAGCATAAATCCATCGAATCAATGATAACTTGGTAAATTGACACTTATGTAAGTTCTATTAATTTGGTAGATCTGCCCTAGTAGATAAGGACTGAGACCTTATTTTCAAATGGCACTTAGCATTCACTTGAAGGAGCAATGCCAACAAAGCGGATGGCTGAAGTTAATATAGTGAATAGATTGTTCTTTATGTTATTTATGTGTGTGTGTGTGTGTGTGTTTGGAATGGGAGATTGTTTGTAACAAAAGCTAATAATATTAGAAGGAATTCTTCCATGATACAGTAAGTTCATTTGCATGTAGTCCATATGAAGAAGATGGGAACAGTGCTGATAAATGGGGTATACTCAAAAAATGAAAAGGATCATCAGTGCCTGTCATAATTTTGGCTGTAATTCATTGGATTAAGTCAACACACACATACAAACCCTGCCAGATAATATTATTACAAATTTAATTATTAGAGCTGTTAGTATAGTGGGCCCTTGGTATTCACAAAGGTTTGGTTCCGTGCCCCTCCTCCACTGTGGATACCAAAATTCATAGGTGCTCAGGTCCTATTCGGTACAATGGTGTAGTGAAATGGCATCCTTTATATAAAATGGCAAAATCAAAGTTTGCTTTTAGTATTTCTTTTTTAATATTTGAATATTAAATTTTAAAAAATATTGAACCTGTGGATAAAGAATCTATGGATATGGAGGTCCCACTGTATGCTTTAAAAGAAAACAGTGCTGTTCACTTTGATTCTTTCATACAGACTGAGCTGAAAGAAGAAAAGAAAATGCATCAGGCATATTCATACCATATGCAGAATGATATTCTTTCAGCAGCTTGACAGATGTGTTATATTCTCCACTTTCAGGTTCATGAAGGCCTGCCTAAATATTACAAGAGTTGGCATGCCCATGGTGAGCTTTCTACCCTCAAGAATGTGATTAAATGCAACTCAGTGCATGAGTTAGAGTCAACATGTCATTGATTTTTCCTCTTGTAATCCATGTCAGTGATGCTTCAGTTGAGAAAATTGCAGTGTGATGGCACCCACTCATCTGATGAACTGAACATTACAGATGTGGTGTTTTGCCAGTGTTGCAAGTAGATTCACCAGCAGAATATTCAGGCTTGCTTTCTGATCTGAAGCAATCATGTTATCACAGCTGTTCACCAGATTTCAGTTGGAGAATTTGTGGCTCAGACCTGATCTTATTTTATGCAATCAGAAGTGGATGAAATAAGTGAGCCATATCTTTGGCTCATGTAATTCAGCATAGCTCCATTGATTTCAGATGAAGGTGTTATATCTAGCCTAGCAAACACTTACATGCCTGCAATCAATGCACTTTTTTTACTTTTCTTAAGATATGAACATTACAGAATTATTATTCTTGACAACTTAAATTACCCATAATACTTAGATTAAATTGGATTGCTAAAGCAACAGGATCTAACTGCAGTTTTATAAAACCAAAAAATTGTTTTTTTCCCCCTTTATTGCAAGTATTGTTTGGTAAACATAGCAGGAAATCATTTTGTAACATTTAAAATACGAAAGTTTATTAAGTGGTTGTTTTGGTTTGGCTGTTCATTTGGAACATTGTATGTTGCTTCAAGATAGGGGTACCTTCTAGATATAGAACATCTTTCTTAGGTGTTGAACAAACAGGATGATAGTAAAGGTATGTGAGATGCAAAAATATAAAAATACGTATTTTAACCCTCATGCACTGGGATGTGGCATTTTAGTCTGACAAGAGTAATATTTTGTTGAAGAACTGATACAGAGCTAGACCTATAATGCAGGCATTCTGCAATATTGGCTCTTGAACCGTTGTAAACATTTCCTCTTTATTTCAACGACTTCCTCATGTACTTTTGCTTTATTTTTTACAAGCAGTGAAGAGCTTAGACAAAATAAAGTGTGTGTATATGTATGTGTATTTAAATCATGGGGATTTGTTTTGTGTAAACCAATTTAACATATAAAGACCAAAAAAAATTAAAAAGAAAAAATGTCTATGCTGTTCTTTCATGGACCATGAGGTAGCAAAGTAAAAGTGACATATTCCAGTATTCAGTAAATTGACCCCATTTGGAAGAGAGGATGGAATTCTTATTGAGGTCAAGAAATACCGGTTACAGTGAACTCTAACCCTAGTGCTAATAATGACCTTGACCCAGACCTTAACCCTCAATACACTGGAACTGTCTTTGCAGTTAGAAACTATAAAACAATTCACTCAGTGCAGCCTTTAAAAAAATAATATACAAAGATAAAAAGGAGTCACATTTATTCTTATTTTTGTCTATAATTCACAATAATGCAATTAAAGTTATCATTAGGATTTTGCTGGTTCTTTGTAAATGAACATTTGTAGATTCCCTCATTTGTTTTAACACAGGTAGAAAAATTCTCATTTGTCCACTTATTTGAGTGTCATTTGAGTACTTTTCTCCACCAAGTTTCCAGTGGCTTTGTTAAGCTGGGACATTGTGCTATGTAAAGTGAGTCAATCAGCAGTCATTTAACATGATGTTTCTGTGATGCTGTCTCATAACCAGTTTTATTTGTCTGTGTAATGATGCAGTGAATCCAGTTCAGAGGAAGAGCAGCACATCAGCTCTTCCTTTGAATGTGAAACATTCACTTTTTTTTAAATCTCATCTCCTGAAAAAGGAGTACATTTTTCACAGCTTGGAGAGATTTTTGCAATAAGTAACCTTTGTTTCAGTCAACTCTGTATTCAACACAGGACACACTCACCTTTTTGTTGATGCAAAAGAATGTGTGTCTTTGGCATATTTTCCAAATTAGGGTGGGCCATGGGTCTGCCACTGCAGCAGTGGGAATCCACTCTGGATGTTACCGGTGCTTCTCCTTCATCTGCTCCAGATTGAATGGAAGCTCTTCTGGTGCTGAATCCTAGTTTGCACCAGCAGAGATCCTGTTCAGCTTCAAGCAACTGTGGGAGGAAGAGCAGTGAAATCCAGAGTGGGTTCATATCCCCTTGCAGCAGTGGATCTACTAATTGTCCCTTCTTAATTGTGATTTAATTGTTTTGTCATAATAGTTGGTGTGTAAAATCAGTGAGGGAATCAGAAATAAAGACATACTTATGGGAGTGGTTCCCAAACTTTGATCCTCCAAGTATTTTGGACTTCAAGTCCCAGAAGCCTTATCCATCTTGGTCAGCATTCATGAGTTCTAAGAGCTGAAGTCCAAAACACCTTGAGGACCAAAGCCTGGGAACCACTGATATGATATAACCACATTTGGTCTGAGACAGATAAAGTTGCCTTCTCAAAACAGCAATCCTCACTATGGTTATAGTTATAAAACCCACCAAAGTTTCTATTTCACATTAATAGGTGGAATATGTATGTGAGTGCAGATGAATTGAATTCAAACAGCTATAAGGTCAACTCTTTATAAACTTGCAAAATAAAGGCATTTAATGCAGTTCTTTGAAATGGAGTCAGTGGCTAATTGTGTTAATCCATATAAGCAGGGAAGCTGAGTTTGTTATTCTAGTGTAAAAAGAACAAAGATTTATTCAAATAGTGTTTCAGCTTTTGATAAATAACATGTTCATGCTGGCACTTCGACAGTATCAGTGAAAATCCGTGGAGATACTATATTGGCACAGGGCTGGTTGATTAATGGAAAACAAGATTCCAGTCCAGTTGCTTTTTAAAAAAGAAATTGAAAAAAACAAATTCCCAAGACAGTTTTCAAGTGCAAAAATGGTACAGCAAGTATTCTGTAAGTCTGGTAGTGCCTTTGCAGTAT
The DNA here is from genome assembly GCA_948474755.1 of Ctenosaura bakeri. Classification (NCBI taxonomy): domain Eukaryota; kingdom Metazoa; phylum Chordata; class Lepidosauria; order Squamata; family Iguanidae; genus Ctenosaura; species Ctenosaura bakeri. Next base: position 270,934 of record CAOLHI010002027.1, read on the forward strand.
CGTAAAAAATGGGGAAAAAATAAGCAAACACAGTGTGCTGTCGCAATTTAACTTTAAGACCTTCCTGCTCCTAATTCAGCAACAAAAATTCCTCAAAAAATATACATCTGAAGTAAATTTGAATGAACCATAGTTCAGTCAGGAAATACTTAACTTTGGGATAATCAAGTTGTAACTCTTAAAAAAGAATGACTGGTGCTATATTCTGAAGTTTTCAAAGTTTATGCTGGGCCTGCTTGCTGGGCTGTTTATTTTAGCTATTTTTATATCACTGCAAGGAGCATAACCTTGCACGATGGTTGCAGTAATGTCATATGCTCCATGTTCCATAGTGTTTACAGAATGACACCCAGTAACTTTGATCTTTGGGAAGAATAATGTTCTTCGTACAGAGCAGCATTCTCTACAGTCATATTTAGACATTTAAAAGAATATAGCTGTACTATAGTACAGCAAAATGGAGACAGCTTTTCAACCTTATCGATTTTGTGTATGTGCATTTTAAAAACATTGACTTTATCTTAAGTTCTTCTCACAACAAACACACAAATCAGCTTTTGTATTTCCCACATCTGTATTACATTGGCTGGGATTCTATTTTTGTCCCAAGTAGAGGAGACTCACAGAATCAGTGGGGTCTGCATGAATATTGACTTATTATTCAACAATTATGATTCAATGTGCCTAGTTTTTTTTGGGGGGGGGGGATTATCAACAGGGTTTGAGCTATTGTTATTTTGCCCTGTGCTTCTCATGTCCAATGATGATGTTTTTGTATTCTTCCCAGTATTGTCTCTACCATTGTAAGAAAGAGAAAATCAAGATTGATGATTTCTTTGGGAATCTGTTTTACCATTACTATTAATACTTCTACCATTACCAGATGTTGATGGTCATGGTAGTGATGAAGAAGAAGAAGATGATGATGATGATGATGATGATGATGATGTGTGCAAATATAGAAGTAGAGATGTTTTTCTCGTGACACACAGAATCATGGAACAGAATCACAAAATTATGGAACTGAAAGATATCTCAAAAGGTCATTCAGCTCATCCATCTACCTGCTAAAGTAGGAATTAATGAGTAAAGCATGCCTGAAAGATGGTGTACAATCTCTGCTTATAAACCTTCAGTAAAGATTCTATCAGCTTCCTTAGATTGTTGCCCGCAAATTTTGTTGTTGTTGTATGCCTTCAAGTCATTTCCAAATTAAGGTGAACTTATGATGGGGTTTTCTTGGCAAGATTTGTTCAGAGGTGGTTTTTCCTTTGCCTTCCTCTGAAACAGAGAGAATATGACTTACCTGAGGACATCCAGTGGGTTTCCATGGCTGAATGGGAATTCAAAACCTAGTTTGCAGAGTTGTCCAATGCTCAAACCGGTACACCATGCTGTCTCTCTGCCCACAAATATGTGTTCCAAAGCACAAATGAGGGAACCTGTGAAGCCTCCTGATGATATTGGGACTGATGAGTATTGGAGTTCAACAACATTAGGTCTACATGTTCCTGATCCTTGATTTATGAGATCAGGAACCAGCCTCTGAGGCTGCATTAACAAAAGCACAAACCACATTAAGAATCAAGACAAAGATTTATCTATTAGAGTGTTCCGTTTCCAGTACTGGCCAGCCAGGAACTCCTGGGAAGCTCACAAGCAGGGCATGACACAGATAGCGATTCTCTGTTGCTTGTCATTAGCATTAATTAGATAATTATAGCATTGGAGTGTGCTGGGAGTAGAGAACAAGCAGAGTGTAATAAAGTGATGTGAGCACAGAAGACTTGGAGCTGCTGCACCTGCCTCTGTGACTGGCCAACAGAAGTATTCTAAGCATGCCTACCAGGTTACTAGAGAGCATATGTGAAAATGAAGAAAGGACAGAGAGCGGGAAGCTCTGGGATATGAGTGAAAGGAAGAAGAGAGTCTGGAGTGAGAGGCAGGAAGGGTGATAGATTGAATCACTTCCCATTTTCTAATACATACATGGATAACCTTGGTGCTGTCAGCCTTGAAATTTTCCCACTGAACTGAAAAGAGAAGCAATTTAATACCCAGTGTCAGTAACAGACCAAGAAATAGGTTAAACAGGATAAGAGGTATCTACAGTAATGTTCTGCAATATGCCATACTCAGTTTGGCCTTTTTCTGGGGTACACATCCACACAAACCCTGACACTCAATCAGCATTCTGTTGCCAATGGTCATGTTCATCCCTTACCTGGGTCTCCCCCTGTCCTTTGACTAATTTCAGGCATATATTTTTAATGCATTATGTTACATTCTACACCTAAGGATAATAGAAACCAGTGTTACACCTTATGGTAGTGTGCCCAGATGGGTCAATATGAAATGCTTTCATTACCCACAGGTTTGTCACATGGATCAGCAGTTAGCTGTTAACAATTGAATGTACTCTACAACCCTTTGAAGGTGCACTCTTCACCTCAATGGTAAATGTACATGGAAAAATTGCATGTAATAAATCAAATCACTAGCCTTCCTCAGTATTGTCTAATCATAACTTGGGAGATCCATTGGGATTTAATGAAAACATATCTCCCAGTAGCTTCTGTCTGAGATCCTTTGCAGGCACTAGTCTGGGCCTTTCATTATGTGACACATGCACTGCCACTGAAGACAAAGCATAGTAACTTTGAGAGCTTTTCAGCTGCTTTTAAAGAGAGATTTATTCCCATTACTCCTTATGGTGTTTTAAAAAGGTAATTCATTGCCATTACTCTGTAAACCTGTTTTAAACAATAGATTCTTTTTTTTACTTTATCCATGCATTGCTCATTTTTGTTATTTTTTAAAAGAAGTTACTTTTTTAATTTCTTAGCAAAATGCAACTTGTTATGGCAGTAAGGGCAATTTGTTCCACTGATTACATTATTTTTAAAATATGAGTTTGAGCACCCCCATTTCCTAAAAATGCAGGTGGCCACTCTTTACACATACTTGTTGCTGCTGTTATTGTTATGCATCTTAGAGTCAACTTCAACTCAAGTCAACCCATCATAGGGGTTTCTTACGAAGTTTTATTCTGAAGTGGTTTCCCATTGTCTTCCTCTGGCAGACGGTGAATGTGGCTTATCTAATGTTACCAAGTTTGTCTCCATGGCTGAGTGGGATTTGAACACTGATCTGGAATTTGAACTCAGCACTCAAATCACTATATCACACTGGCCATCTACATATAGTTAAACTGCATTTAATTTTTTACTTCCTAGTTCTGTAGTGGTTCTGGTTTATCTTCTCTGCTGTCTAAAGACTGCATCCAAAAAAAGAAAGAAAGAGAACAGAAAAGAAAAGAAAAAAGGAAATGGAGAAACTGCAACCTCATGCACCAGAGGGAGTAAAGCAGTAAATGTATCACCTGATGTTGCTAGGGCCAAAGACTGTAAGACACTGAAGACATAATGCTGCCCTAATTAGATGGTGCCCAATCTGGTTCGTGCACAGAGTCTGGGCTTTCAGCCTGAAATGTTGTTGATACGATAGCAGGAGCAAAACATCATGTGATAGCCATATGTACTTTCTCCTCTCATTTTCACATTCCTTCTTATTAAGGCATACAAGGCTGCCACAGTTGACATTAGTACAGCTCACAATATCTCCATACTTTTTCTCTCTTCTCAATATATATTTATGAATAGCCTGTGCCCAGAGGCTAATTGCAGTATCAGACACAGTGCTATCTGTGTAGCACTGTTGTAAAGAGTCAAGCACTTCGAGTGTTATAAAGTGGTGTAATAAAAAGGGTAATTATAATCTGGCATAAGGGAGCCCAATTACATAATATGAAGTAAACCTTGCTTCCTTTATGTAGGGGGAAAAAGAATGCTGCTTATTACAGTTGAAGGCATTATTTATCTGCCTGAAACCTCATCAAGCATTGCAACCAACAAGCTTTGGCTATCTCATGGGTAAACAGTAGAGATTGGTTGAGCTAGTGGTGATAACTTGATTATTGCTTTTAAGGGCCACTTTACTTATTCTGCTCTGTGTTGCACTTGTTATTAATTGCTGTCAAATTAGCTTCAACAAATGGAGACCTCTCCCAAGTCACCCTGTTGTCGGCAGCTCTGCTTGTGTCTTGTAAACTGAGAGCTATGGCTTCTTTGATTAAGTCTATCCACCTGTAATATCTTCTTCTTTTCCTAGTGCCTTGCACTTTACCAAGTGTTGCCATCTTTTCTAATAAACCCTATTATCTCATGATGTGTCCAAAGTAGGATAGCCTCAGTTTAGTAAATAAAACCATGAGATTGCATAAAGTATGCATAAGTATAGGATTAGGTCTTCCTACAGGCTTGCAGATTTTTAAACAGGCAAGCTAACTCTGTACTTTATTTCTTAATTTATTCAGTTTATATTCTGCCTTTCTGTCCATGCCGGACCCAAGGTGGCCACTCTTACTCTTAGCACATACTTTGGTGAAGTATAAATTCTTCCAGAGCTAGCTTTGAAAAGATAATTGGAACAGCGTCCAATCCCTCCATCTTTTTTGTGATTGAATGAGCAAGCAGTATATATGCACAGATTTCCATTAGGGTAATTATATTTCATATTTCAGTTGTATTTCAGTCATATTTTAGTCAAGATAGGCTGCATTTCCCAGAGCTAAGAAAACAAGTAGAGAGCAAAGCATTCAACTGGGACATCAAGCAGTGGATGAACGTATCTGGCTTTGTCCATGCTTTACTTTCCCTGTCTTCTAACAATATCCAGCTGAGGGAGTGTGAGATTAGTGGGGTAAGGAACTGGCTTTTTAACAGTTCCCTACATATCATGTAGGATTTCCATTTTACAGTTTGTAAACTCTTCTGTGTTCTAAAAAATTCAAATTATTTATTTTTGTTAGAGTTCCAGATGAAAGAAATATTGCAACTTGCTTTCATGAGTTCTATACCTTCCTTTACAATCTAATAATTTGCCTTCTTGCTTTTTAATTGACTTTTTCATAGCCTGTTAATTTCTGCCCCCTAAATCTGCTAATACTGTATATCACCCTTTTTTTTAAAAAAAAAAAAGAGAGAACAGTTTCCACTTTAGAAGAAAGTGTTTGAAAATTGATACATTTTACATATTGTTTACATTGGCACTTAACTAGCTTGTTTGCAATGCTTTCAGAAGAATATTCCTACTCTATTATTTAAAAGCCAAGGTTAAAACCTATAACCCAACAAGGTCAATAGCAACTCTTTTGTGATTTTAATGACTCTGGAAGTATAAGACAGGGAATTCTGTAATACAAGGAAAATCTGCCTACGTGACCAGTTGAGGTTTTGGGACCACTCGCGTTCTCTGCAGTGTTTGCAACCCAAACAGAAATGTTAACTCGCTAATGCGCTTGCAATGTGATAGCCTCTGTGCAGGATAAAAATAACATCCCATCCATTAGATGAGAACACCCTTTTCCTTCTTTACAAATAGTATACTTCCTTTCTGTTATTTCTGTTGGCTAGATTCTAGACCCTCCTCTATAATTCCAATTATATTTTAACATTTTAATTAATGTAATAGACCGTTGGAATGTAAATGCCCTGAAGGCTACTAATCACTAAGCAGTTGTAAGAGCAGTTGTGGTCCCTTAAAAGCTGTTCTCTTTCGACACTCTACTTCATTCTATCATATTATCCCATATCTTTCTTTCTTTTTCCTTAGTAAATCACCAAATCATACATTTTGCATGCAGATACCACTTTTCTAGGCTCTTTTAATCTGAAGGTTTGCTTCTGAAGCAGGTAATCTTAGTGTAATCTCAGAAGTTACATATTGCAGTTTACTAGTTTTTCCTGCTGTTTCTAGATTTCATCTGAAGCATATTTCAAATGGGAAATAAAGTTCCTTGCTGGATAAGAGGAGAGGAATTTTGATTTAAGCTGGAGGAGTTTCAATGGGTTGGATCATGCTATTTCTGAGGGGAGTTCCATTCAAAAAAGAGAAGAAATGATGTCCACCATTTCTACGTCTCCAATCTGTGTGTGTGTGTGTGTGTGTGTGAGTGTGAGTGTGTGCATGTGCCTTCAAGTTGCCTGTCAGCTTATGGCAACCCCATGAATTTCGTAAGGTTTTCTTAGGCAAGGGGTACTCAGAGGTGGTTTTGCCTGTTTCTTCCTCTGCACCCACACAGTAACGTTCAAGAGGACTTGAATATTCTCTAGAACAGTGTAGTAGTTAGCAGGGTAGTCTGCAGTTGGAAGAAATTTCTTCCCATTTCTGTTTGTAGAAGAATTCATTGGACCATTTCATTATCTAGGACTGGAGGGAGTCTCTTTTGTAAGTGCTTTCCATTTACAGATGAACCTCGCTGGATCCAGTCCATTGAGCTTGATAGTAATCTTCTCTTCATGTTATTTTTTGCATTCCTATAGTTTGTGTTGTTCGACATGAGACAATAATAGCTTTGTCCTCCCATAAGGATGTCAGTTTAGTTGCATAGTCCACTAACTGGTCTATTTGGCTTTGAGACCTGGGAAATGTTGAGAAGGCGCCTCTTCTCATGGAAGATAAGGCAGTCTACTCCAGATCAGAGGCAGTATGCCTGTAATTGCCAGCGTATGGCTAACATGCACAAAGGAGCACTGTAGTCATCATGTCCTGCTAGTGGGTTTTCCATTGACATTATTTGGCTATAGGAATGACTGTCATTTTGGATGGCTTTAAAAGGGGGTGGGAATAATTTCTGGCCACTAGTCACAATGAATATCACTCCAGTACCAAAGCCAGTGTGCCCCTATATATCAGTTGCTGAGTAGCATGAGTGGCTGGGAAATATTTAACTGACGTCCTACTTTGTAGATGTCCCATAGGCATCTGTCTGGCCACTGCAAGAACAAAATGCTGAATTGCATTGTCCTTTGATCTTAATCAGCACAGATGTTCATAATGTTCTCCAGATGTTTCTCACCATGTATAATCACACACACACTTGATGAATAGAAACTTCTTTTTGATTTACACAAATATTTCTACTTTAAAATTGTATGAAAATTGGGAAGACATCTTTAAAGGTGTTAAGAGTGGTGGAAAGAATGGATCAGCAATTTAAATGAAAATGCATGTTCACTGCAGTTTATATTCTTGCCTGATCTTGTTCGAGGGAATAATGCATTCAAATGCATAGAAGGACTTCTGACAAATTCCCTTGTGGCTGACTGATAAAATGTACGTTAACAGAAAAAAGAATGAAAGTATTTCAAAATCTGGTGGATACAGAATAACATGAGATATATATATATATATATATATATATATATACATACATACACACACCTATAATGGAGTTCTTTGCTCTTGTGATAAATTATACTTCTGTTAATAGATGTGTAAGGATCTACTAGGAAGGTGTATATGGTTTGGACTGAAAATGCAAGTTGAATCCTATGTAGGCTTAGAAACTAGAAGCTGGCTGTCATCTCTGTACTTTGTCTTACAACTGCTGTGATCATTGCTGCTGGTCTGACGCAGTCATGTTTGTAGTTCCTCTATGCATGCATAGGGTGAGCCACATATGGCTGCCATTGAGCATGGCAGGATAACCTGGAGTTGTGGCCAGACATAGATTTCTATGACAGTATTTTCATGCCTTTTGTATTGTAAATTTAGAATTTCAGTGTCAGAGCTGTGCTAGTGTGAATGTTGCAAATCATTTGCAATCACCCAGTAGTAATTTAGTTTCCACTTTCTATCCATAAATGTTGTATATTATGTGGTATTTTAGGAACTCTAGCTGTTTTGTCTGCCCAATGTCAATAGAGCTTTGCAGCAGCATGATCCCCCCTCCACACTTTTGACTTACTGAGATCTTAAATGGACAGCCATTTTTAGGAGACCAACATGGATATTAGTCCCAACCAGATTATACCCTGTGAATCAATTGCTGAATGATAAGTCAGTACTCATATAAATCCCATTGATTTAATGGGGTTACTCTAATTGGGAGTAACAATTAGATTTATGCCTAAGATGGCAGAAATAATGGTAAAGTATAATACGTAGTTGATTTTGAGTCTCTAAAAGGAAGAATGTGTATTATAAATTGTTGTGCTTGTAATCTATCCAGAACAACTATTCAGGTTGTAGAGAGCATATAGCTAGTGAGATCCCACTGAATTAAGTAGAGAAAGTTTTCTGTGAATTGAATTCTTTAATAATGAAATTAGTGGAGAATCATGAAGTACAGTCATGGTACAAGTCTACTCAGAAATGCATCCATAGTGGGGCTTATTCCCAGGAAACTGAAGAGAAGATTGCATTTTAAAAATGCTTAGCTTTGTCTGGATTGTGGTCATAATGTTGGAACCAGCCTGCAATGTTTAGTCATGACTAAGTTAATTGTTATTGTTTTCAGTTGGTCAAAGGCCACGTGAATCGCATAATGCGTTTGCTGTTTAGCTGGAGTAAAACAAGACTTTTGTACAAAATACTTTGCTTCTGAAGAAGAAGGCACTCAGAACAGGCTAATTGGATACAATAATGCTTTTTTGACCTCTTTTCTGGGTATCAAATATATAGAATCAGAAAGCAGCAGAAACTCCTTCAAGAGTGCAGCAAACCTTTCCTGCCTGGAAAGAAAATGACATGAAATACCTCAGATGGTCACTCCACAGTTCCCAAGCTCCCTCCAGTGGATGCTAGTGTAGTAGGTCAAAAATTTGTCTTAACAGTCCTCTCCCATTCACTATAATCTTTATGTAAGTAGCAAGCAAAATGTTCAGTAATTTATCTTATTCATTTGGATTGTTTATATACTGCCTTTGAGCCACAAAGCTTCCTGGAGCAGCTTACAATTAGTTTGATAGTTCTCTGCCCTTAAGGCTACAAACTAATCAAGACATAACACACAAGAAAAAGGGAATAGTGGGACAGGAATTAAGTTCAGCAGTTCCTGACTGTTCCAGTTTCACCTGAAAGGTCACAACAATGGCAGTTAGAAGATGGAGGGAGGAGTGATGGAGGTGTGCTGACTGTTTTCTTCTTCCTCAGAGGCCAGAGCAATCAGTATATTTTTTACATTAGTAGATCTTTTCATGAATGAAAGTGGAGCTTCATGAATTCTTTAGAACACAAATAACTACAGTGAGCCCTCCAAATTTGTGGGTTTCACTTTTGCGGATTTGATTATTCACGGATTATTTGCTGCCACCTCTGCTGCCTCCCTATGCCATTTTTAATAGGGACTGCAAGCCTTGTGAGACTGAGAAACTGCAAACAAGGCTTGTAAGTTCCTATTAAAAATGGTGTGGGGCAGCAATGAAGGTGGCAGTAAGTCCCACCAGCCACCCACTTCTGCCTTGTGAAGGAATCCTGATGCCTCAGAGGAATCCATGTTGGGTTGGATATGGTGATCATACTTTTTGTGTGTGTTGAATATGGTTTGGGAAGGTGTAGAGGAGGGATGCCTGTACAGTCAGTCATTAATATCGATGAGGAACTCAGTGGTAGCAGACATGGTTTCTGTGCAAAATTTTCAGTCTGTCTCATCTCCACGTAAGCCTAGGGAAGCCTCTTAAAACGCTTAGATGTCCTATGAAAATCAGTCAAGGGAAAACTTCTCTTGTCTCAATATCTAACATTTCTTTGGATTTAATATTTCACTTAGTTGAGCAAAAATTCATATTTGGGGCATCTTCGAGACCATTATGCGTATTTAGGAAGAAACTGTATACTTCAACTAATGTTGGTGGCAGTAATACTGATATCATGTATATGGGTGTTGCCCGTTTTTGGTTGTGTGTATTAATTTCATATTAGAAAAATATTTAATGTTTGTAGTCACATAGTATTTTAAATTATACTGCTGGGATATGGAATTTAACTAATGCTTAGTGTGGTTGGATCTTGTATGCTCTTGCTATCTACTCCAAGGCTGGAAAGATAAATATTCCCCAATCATAAGAAGATCTGATTTCTGTAGCTGGTCACAAATATATATTTTATAGATGCCAGCTTCAAGAAAATATAGTTTTGGAAATATGCTCAGCTTATATTAATACATATGACTAGTCCATACTCATGTCTTATATATTTTCACCTCTCATCTTTTTTTTCTTTTTTGTCTGTAATCATATTTTTTAAAAAATCCAATTGAAATGCTTAAGTTACAACCACTGGCCATGCTGAATTGAGGATTTGGGGAGCTGTAGTCCAAAAGTTACCTTCTAAAGCTTTATTCTGTGTAAGTGGGGCTAGATGGACTAGATGGTCTATTTATTTATTATTCAGTTCAGTGTTTCTAATTCATAGGTGTCAAATTTTCATTTTTTCTTTAGGGATGCAAAATACAACATTGTTGTATCATTGTACATTGTATATACTTGTATCATTGGCATCGTTGTCGGACAAGAACAATCTTTTACTCCAAAACCTTTCCAGTCAGTTTCCTGTTGAAAGATTATTTCTGTTTACTGGTCCAGAGAATATTAACTTGTATATCTGTTCAGTTTGTTATTGTCTTATTGAGATGTTATATTTAGCTAATTAGGCCATCCTTTATTGCTGTTGGAAGGACAGTTCAGGGATTGCATAGATTTTGTGCCAAAGTAGATGCATTCTGGGGGAAATGCAGTTACCACCAGAGATCTGCATTGATTTAAATAGGCTAATAATGCACTGTGGGAAAGAAAATGGTCTCTTTAAAACAACCCAGCAACAAAATACCCTGAGTAATTGCTACTAAGAATGCATAAGAATGTATTGGGTTTAAACATATGTGTGAATATGAGAGTTAACATGTAAACTGTTTTTGATCTCTTGGGATTTCATGAAACATATATTACAAGTTTCTATGGTGGTTCTAAGTCCTAAATACCTTAAAGGCATCAGATCACATCTGATCTTTAAAGCTAAACAAGGTCAGCTCTGGTTAGTACTTGAACAGGAGACTGCCAATGAATACCAGGAACTATAGCTATATATCAGAGGAAGGAAGTGGCAAAACCACCTTTCAGTATTCCTTGCCTAAGAAAACCTTACGAAATTCATGAGGTTGCCATACATTGACAGGCAATTTGAAGACATGCACCAGCACACATATGCTGGCTCTGTTGATACCTAAATTTCTAGTATTAATAAAATAGTTTGGGAGGTAACCTGGAGTTTGTCCCCCAGCCCTGCCATCTTACTCAGAGGTTCATTGTAAATCTCAGTTCCTTGCAACATTTCTTTGCTGTGATATACTTAATCCTGCAAGCTCAGCAACTTCCCCTTTATTCCTTAATTTTCAAAAAAAACCAACAACTTTCTTTTCTACATGCTGCAGTGGCTCTTATGATACCTTTCCACCCACAACTCAGAGCAAGTATAAATATGGCGTCTCCCATATTACCAATGCTGGCACTTTACACAATAGTCATATGCCATTCACAAAGGCATTTTACCTTTAAAAATTTCTTTCCCTTAAAAATGGAAATTACACAGCTCTTCAGATGTTGTTAGATTGCAGATCCCATGATTACTCACTATTAGCTGTGCTGACTAGGGCTGCTGGCGCTTGTAATCTTATAACATCTGAAGGCTGCAAGATTCATGTGTCTAGTTTAAAATGATTGCTACATACTTTGTTTACAAGTTTACAACTTTAGCAGCTGCAGCAGGGGTTGTGGCCTTAGGTGGGTTCAGCACGGACCAAAGTGGCCTTTTGGTCCCCAGAGATAGCCTACCCTGATGTGCAACAAATAGCATGAAAACCCAGTAGTAGATACAGTCCATGATTTTTGTAATTGTGGTTTACAAGAAAGTACAGTTGGCCGTCCACATTTGCTAGGGTTAGGGGCACAGGACCCTTGCAAATGTGGAAAAATCACAAATAATGAAATGTGTGTGTGTGTCTGTGGGAAGGGGGCTGAGGCATGGTGGAGACAGTGGGCACACATGATCCAAACCAGGTCAAGGAAAGGAGAGGGAAAAGGGTAGGTCTGTACCTTCTCTCTCACACCCATCTCCTTCCTTGGGTGTGTAAGGGGCATGGGGAGAGGGTTTGTGGTGCTGAGAAATTGAGCTGTGAGCTGTCCTTAGCCGGTTAGGCAGTGGCTGGTGGAGGAGGACCAGAGGCAGTTTTTTAAAGAGCTGCTCATCCTGATCAGAGCTGCCAAGAGGGAAAGTTCCCCCCAAAAAGAAGCACTTGAGGTTGGCAGGCAGATATTGGAGAAACTCACAAATAATCAAATCCATGAAAGTTAAACCCGCAAACGTGGAGGGCCAACTGTAGTTGAGTAATAGCAAAACCTGCAGCCATCTCATTTAACATACTAAATATACTCCTTCTGGTTCACAAGCTATCTTTTCCACATGTTCTTAGACCAATACTGTTTGCATATCTAAGGTTATAATAACTCTACAAAGTTATGTTGATTTGATAGCAATTTGATACTACTATGCCATCAAATAATCCTGGGAATTTAAATTTGGTGCCATTTACAGTACTATTTTTTTTAAAAAGAAATTGTCAAACAGGTTTTAGATTGCACTATAGAATGTTTCAAAATTTCTATTTTCCAAATGCATATACTATATGCATATATATTGTTGTTCTTGTTATTATGTGCCTTCAAATAATTTCTGACTTATGGTGACCACAAGATGAAGAAGGTTTTCTTGGCAAGATTTCTTCAGTAGAGGTTTGCTGTTGCTCTCCTTTGGGGATGAAAGAATGTGACTTGCCTATAGTTGCCCCATGGGTTTCCCATGGCCAAGTGGCTATTTGAACCCTGGTTTCCAGAGTCCTGGTCCAGGACTCAAAACACTAACCCATGCTGGTTCTCCTCCTCCTCTTCTCCTTCCTCCTCCTCTACCACCACCACCACCTCCTCCTCCTCCTCCTCCTCCTCCTCCTCCTCCTCCTCCTCAATGCTGTGCTCCCCCCCCCCAAGATTGGGCCTCAAGCAGGTTTATTACAATGATTACATTGTTAATATAATGATTACAATTTAGTAAGGTCTCTTTCATGTTACAGAGTTGTAGTGCTTTGATATCATTTTACCTCTCATGGCTACATCCCATGAAAATCTGGGATTTGCAGAGAATTCTAAATCCCTCCTGAAACTCCAAATCCCAGGATTCAATAGAAAGGAGCCAGGGCAATTAAAGTGGCATCAAAGTGCTCCAATGGTATAGACTGAAAGAGAGATTAATTTCTAATATCCCCCCCCCTTCAGTATAATCCTCAATCACAATCCTATTTATTTAAATGTCTAATTACTTCTTTTATATTTGAACCTACTATGCATTGTGGACGTCCTTTGTTTCTTACTATCATATTGGATATCCCACATAATTCTGACACATTTTGAAGGTTCTTACACATACACTCTGGGGTTTTCATTGTAATTGCAAGCACATGTTTTGAAAGCCATGTCAACACAGTCAGTGTGATTGACTGCTCTACTGGTATTACTTAACCCCAACCTCAAGAATTATGTAAAATCCTTTTATCACACATACTGTGTTATGCAAATAACAATGAGCTAGCTGCAAAAATGAGAGTCATATGTATTTGGCTGACATGAACAGAGACAGATGGGTAGCTATAAACCATTCACTCTGACACAAGAGAGCTTCAAGTTGAATCACTGGCAGACCCATAACAAACACAGGCTTCGCAAAAGTACAGCATAATTTGTTCTTGCAAAACAAAAAACAAAAAACCAAAGGAGAGCAGAGCAAAGTTTGATCTTAGCAGCCCTGAGCTGAAATTAACATTCTGGTTTTCATGGCCATTTCTGCTCCTTGGATTGATTACTAAGGAAAATAAGGGAATTGGAACCATTCAGATTAAGCCATTTGTTCTGCTAAGAGGAAATTTCTGTCTCTTTATATCTTCGTTTTTAATGCATCCCTGGGTAAATGGATGCCACTGTTGCACATTTAACTGGCCATAGAAAACATCAATTTTGTTGACTAACTGCTGTTCTTCAAGCTCTGGGTATGTTTGACTAAGTGTTGCCTCAGGGACCAGATGTGCTCATTCAGTTTAGCTTGTCACAGAGGCCTTGAGTGCAGCCTACTTGCAAGCTCAGCCAGCCTGCAGTGTGGATGTTCATGTGGCCATAGTGGATAGCACTGTTAACACTGAACTGTTGCATCACTAGTTGGTGAGCTGGGCTGCATTTGATCTTATTTAATCAAGATGTTTTACCTTCATTTTTGGTTTTATGCTAAAGCGTAGAAATGTGAGCACAGAAAGGCACTTAGCTGGTTTGTCGTGATGCTTTGCAAGCTGCCTGCACAGCCAGCTATGACTTGTAACCCCTGACAGCCCTCCTCCCCCAAAATTCCCTTGTGGAAGAGGGAAGCTCAGTTCCACTTTATGGCAAACTTTGGAGCCCTTCAAAAGCCCCAAGACTGTTCCAGTGATTCCCACCCCCCAAAAAATATATAAAATAGTAAGCCAGAATAGCAAATTGAATGCTTTGCCTCATCTTCTTTATTACTCCTGCATTTAGGTCACTGTAGGTGTTAGATGACAAAAAAAATTGCTGTTTCCACACCAGTGTTGCACTGTTGTTTTCCTTAGTATTTCTCAGTTTCTGTATCTGTAAACACATATCTGGAATGCAATTAGTTAGTTGTGGCATATTGTACATAGCTGACGTTTAAATAAGCTTACAGAAAGAAAACATTTAGAAGATGCATCTTCAGCTGGCTTTGTGCTGACATCACAATGGTATTTGATACATGTGAGAGCCAGTGGGCCATAGTGGTTTAAGTGTTGTGCTATGGATTTAGAGACCAGGGTTTGAATCCTTGCATTGGCTGTGGAAACCCACTGGCTGACCTTGGGCAAATTACATTCTCTCAGCCTCAGAGGAAGGCAAAACAACCTCCTTGAACAAAGATTTCCCCCGCACAAAAACATCCTCCATGATAGGTTCACATTAGAGTTGTCATAAGTTTGCAAGAACTTGAAGGTACACAGCAACAACAACAATTTGACAAATGGAATTGAAGTAGCTCATCTGGAATTATGAAATGTATTAATTTATAGCCAGCAAAGCTCACTGTTCTTGTTCAATTTTGCTGTGTTTCAGGGACGATGTTCAAGGGAGAATTGCAAATATCTTCACCCGCCACCACACTTAAAAACACAGTTGGAGATCAATGGACGCAATAACCTGATTCAGCAGAAGAATATGGCCATGCTGGCCCAACAAATGCAACTAGCCAATGCCATGATGCCTGGTGCCCCATTACAACCAGTGGTGAGCATCATTTTGACTATTCCTCACTAGTGCTGCAGTTTATAGCCACTGTCAAGAGTGAAGAGGGCTTGGGAACTATTACAGAAGTAACAACTGTGGCATCAGTCCTGGCCACCTACAGAGACAGTAATGTGTATACATTACAGAACATAAGCTGATAAACATGACAGTGTATCCAGACATCAAGAGGGAATGTTCACAAGAATGGGGAACCTGAAACCTCTCAGATGATTTGGACAATAATGTCTGTAATCTCTTACTGTTGTCCGTTTTGGTTGGGGTTTGCAGGAGCTGAAATCTAAAACATTTGTGAGGGCAAAAGCTTCTCTGGCCCTGCTGTACTGCAATAAGCACTTCTCCCTTAAAATGAGTGAGTTTATATCTAAAGACCTACCTTGCTTACCAGGGACAGTAGATTAGACCCATCCTATCATGGTTCCCCCATGCACTGTATGATGCTTTTGCATTGCATAGTTTTAAAACCATTTACCCAAGGTATCCTACAAGTAGAGTATACCATTTCTTGAGAAAAGGGAGGCGATTTTTCAATATAGCAGCCTTTCTTTATCCTTTGAAGAAATACTTTATCCTTGAAGAAACATTATCTCTTACTTTTCCTTCCCCCTTTCCTGATTCCTCTGCCTGCTGCCCACCCTGTTTTGTCCTTCCCTCAAAATCATTTGTCACAGTTCTCACTGACTTTCCCATAATTCTGACATAGGCATTTCTTTTTAGTGAATGTAGTGCTATTCTGGGCTTTTTGACCCCGGACAAAGAGAGGAAGAAGAAAGGAATATTCATACCCTCTGTTCCCTGAAGTACTGCATTATGCTACTTTGACAGGAAACAGCATTGGTAGTGGTAGCGACATCAGACAAAGGGCAGCAGCTGCAGTTAGAGGGGCAGGGGAAAAGAAAGAGAATTGCAGTTTGCAGTTGTAATATTTGACAGGACAGCTTCTCTGATGGCAAGTGTCTTGGGTTTCATACAGTGCTCATCAATAACGGCTTTCCTATCCTTTGAGACAAGGACACCTGAGGTAGGGCAAGGGACCCAGTTTCAGGTTTTGTTTCAGATATATGTCCTAGCATCAGCTCACAATCTTGTTTTTGGTTGATTGATGTGAATTAGAGAAAGTGTACTCGTTTATCCCAATAGATCAGTCTTGGACACATTTACACAGAAGTAAATCCCACTAAGTTCTGGTAGGATTGATTCCCCTTAGCACTGCAGCTTAAGTCTGTGATCCTTTGCACACTTATTGAGAAGAAAACATGATTGAGCATGATGTGTTTACCTCTGAATAAACATACATCAGGCTGAGGAAAAAGTAGTATTTGACTATATAGCTCTCATCTTCAAATTGGTTTTGGTTCAAATGCCCTGATTTTTTATTTTTTTATTTTGGGGTCAGATCATAAATGCTTTATGTTTTCCTACAGCTAATGTTCATAAAGTGTCAGTGCTGCTGCCATCAAGAAGAAATGCTGAAAGCATGGTTTTAGTTCTCTGTGTTTTATTTTTAAATCTGATAATGCCGAGTCAAGAGTTCAACTTTGGCTGCACTACTGAATTGAATCATACATACCTTAAAGAAAATGGAGGGAACCTGTCATAAATCTGGACAGTGATTACAACTCAGTCTAAGTGAAAATTAAATTACATCTGTTTTTTTGAAATTTGCCAAAATACGCTGATCATAAATGTAGGCTTCTTGCCTCTAAATACTGAGAGGGCATTTGAAGTTAGCTGAAGACATATCCATTAAGCCTTCTTTCCCATAATGGCACAAACATTAACTATACTGTAATTAACTATACAGTGTATGAAGCTGTCAGTCTGTAGTTCTCTGTTCTGCTCAGCAGCTACTCTCCAAGATCTTGGGAATGCATCTAATTTCTTCATTGGAGACTTTGTGGATTAAACCTGGGACCTTATAAATGCGCTGTACCCAGTGCCTGGTAAACTTACTTTTTTCCTACAGCTCCCAGGATCCCACAACCAGCATGGCCAGAAAACTGTTTTTTTCCCTAGCTTTACCTCTATCAGAGAGCTACAGACCCTCTCCCAAAACATCCATATTATATCAGAGAGGAAGAATGGAAAAGCTTTCAGATACCAGTGGTTCATCTGCATTGGCCAAGTGTATAAAGCTTAGATGGATGGAAACAAGGAAGGAGAAAATATATTGTCAGATATATTCTCAGTTATAAAACTGCTTCATGTAATATCACTACCAAAGTCAACCTATTCAACAGCAGGCATTTATTTGAAGTATAAAAGCAATATGTGGTATTTAAGATACCTGGAAGAAACTGCCAACACAGGACAGTGGTAAGGAAAAAGTTATCTTGTGATAATGTTTTCCTGTATAGCTATGTTTTGTAGGTTTCTCATAAAGTCTTAAGAGACATAAAATGTTCACTGTTGATGAATTGGTGAGGTACAACTAAAAAAATGCAGGCATAATTGCCGATAAGCAAGCTGCAGAGATGTGCAAGCAACCAAAAGGCTTGTCAGGAATTGATGTCTCTAAAAAAATTATACTATCTGATCTAGCCTGTCATAACAAATAACAAGGGCAATGAAAAGTAGTAAAGAGAGAAAAGAATAGCAACTTATGGAAAATTGGATCAAATCCATCTGTTACCGTTTTTTCCCTGTTTCTATGGTTTGAATTGGCTTAGAGAACAGCTAATTCTCAGATGAGAATCCATACTGTTTTTTCCCTATTAGACCGTATAAACCTGTGGTCCTTCAGTAGTTGTATTACAGTTCCCATCATTCTTGACTTTTAGCCATAATGGATGCGGCTTATGGCATTTGGAACTTGGTGGACCATGGTTCTTCGTCCTTGATGTAAAAAAATTCAAGATTTATACTTGTGTGGAAAGGTGCTATTGTTTTATTGCATAGTTATACATTTCTATCACTTTGAGATATAAAGTATTAGCTGTTTATCTTTTTAACTAAATATGGTTATTAATGACTTAATATTTTAATTAGTTAACTCAATACTATTATTATTTTTTCATAGAACCATATGCCTCAGACATTCCAAAAAAGAGGGGGGAGGGATCTGCATATTTCATCGACACTGATTCCATTTATCAATACCAAACACTAAAGGTGAGAAAATATTATAATTTTGGGTTTTATTTCTGCTTTCTAAGGTGTTCCCCCCCCATGTAGACCTAATGATAGTTCCTTATGCTGAGCAGTTCAATGTACCAGAGCCAAAAGTCAGAATTTTTAGTAACAGGGAAAAAAAATTGCCTTCATTATGGAACCAACAATAAGGGTTCCATAATAAAAGCAAATCTTCTTGATACTGACTGATGCTCAGGATCTAGTTAGAAGTGTGTTACTGAAATGCTGGGAACAGTGCCCACAATACTGTCTAATTCAATCTGTATATATAAGTGGAAAATGGAATGCTCAACACAGTTGCATTTAATTTCAAAAGGAACAATTCCTCCAAATGAGGAGATCGGTTAAAAGCAAGTTGAAGGACAGTAAGGAGACTCAGATCTCTCTCTTAAGGTTTATTTAAAACTGCTGTAATGTAAGGTGCAAATAAAATGGGTTTAATAAATTAGCCCAGATACAGAGAAGCCCAAGAAGATGCCAGTGTGGTTTAATAGCACTGTGAAATGCTAGGTGAAGAATGGAAATATGTTGCATATAGCAAAATACTTGGAAAAACATGATGCAGTTTGATGATGAGAGAAGCAAAGAAGGCATTTTGAAAAAATGGTAAATACAAATCCTACTAATGGTTATTTAAATGTCTAGTAGCTTAGGTAGCAGGTCATTTATTTAACAAAGATTTAGGAGGAATATCAAAGCCAGACAGAATGCAAAAGGTTGTTGGTGACACTGCCGCTTCACTGCAACAAAGCTATTAAAGGGAAAGCTGCCCTCTGTTTTACAGTGTCTAAGAAGACCATGTTTTAACTAGAGTTTATAAAGTCTACTTTTTTGGATTAGAGCACCCAAAATATCCCATCTAGCATTGCCACTGGGAACGTTGATAAGTTTTCAAGCTCTGGTTTTCATTATAGTGTCCTTGCATCTGTTCTGGGTGGTGAAGTTTTACCATGCCCAGAAAAGTTGACAGTTAACTATTCAGCAATAAAGTAGTAAATATCCTTTTCTATATCACAACCCACAGTTTTGTTGAAAAATAATGAATTTTCACAACAGAGCTGGAGGGAGGTGGGTGGTCTCAAATACAGGTGTTTCTTGGGGTTAGAGGGTTCTCTGGTACAGCTGAAGGAGGCTGTGCCTCTTATCCTTTTTGGCAGGGATGTAAACCTCTGCGTATTTTATTCCTGAATGCAAGAAAAATCATTTCAGAAGTCTGAAAATGGGTTTTACCATATGGGATCCTGGATTCCACCACTTGTTTCAGAGTGACAGGTTTATTATACATAGTCATGACAATTTGGTACAGTAAGCCGTGCCTGATAGTAAGCCCAAATCATGAGGAGATCAAAGTAAGACAGAGGCTGATATATGTCAAGAACTGCTGTCTCTTTGTCATACTAATGCGGTGGAGAAGCCAAAGAGGACTTTATTTATTGGTTAGTTACATGTAAATCCTGGCTTTCATCCAGTAGGTTCAACAACATTGTCTCAATCTGACACATGTTACTGGTATATCATATGGTTTATTGGTGTTAATTATACAGTAGATAGTACACAGCAGAGAATCATCCCAATCGTTTTGCTGATGGGGTTCAGTGCTTTGCTTCTCACACCCAATAGTAGAACTGAGCCCCCTAATGGGTTCTACCCTTGACTTATAACTTCAGCTGGAAATTAAATCAGTTCCACTTTGCTAAATATACACATGTAAAGCACCTGGGTTGGCATGAATTCCTTCTGAGGTTGATGCAAATGAAAGATGGACTCTCAAGGTTTATATAGTGGAGAAGCAAACAAAGAAAATCAAAGTGACCCTTCTTTTCCATCACCACAGTATCTATGAGAGCAAGGTAACAGACAGAAGTTAACTCTCCCATTTTCAGTCTTCATACCTTTTCCCAGCCTGAGACTGCAAAGCAAATGCAAAAATTATCCAACAAGGTTACTAGGAGGAATGAACCCTTTCATGCCACTGGACAACTATTAATGTTTTGCCATGAGCTAACAAGGACTCTAAAACTCATCTGCCTGGCAGTAGGCCCACTCATTGCAAGTTCTCAGGGCTCATGTCCTCCCAGTTTTTTCTTCTTTGTGAGGTAGGCCAGGTTGGGGAAGAATGACTAGTTCACTGTCATCTGGTGAGTTTTCATGCTGTTGTAAGGATTAGAACTCGCATTTTCCAAGTCCCAGTCTAAATTCCAGCTGCTACACCACACTGCTTATATAATTGAAAGAGGTTATTTAAATAGGAGTGTAATTCATTGTCAGGGGGTCTTACTGATGTTTATATGGCAAAGCCAATGGGATATATTTGGCAGTTCTCCAGAGGAAGAGAAGTTTCCCCTTTCAGTTGTCATAAACAGGGGAAGTTAATAAAATCAGGTTGTTTTTTAAACCTGTGGGAATTAGAGGTTAGAAATGTTACTTTTGAAGGGAGTGACTCTCAGAATTGGGGGAGTGGATGCAGGGGAACCATCATTCAAAAAATAAAGTTTTCAATTTCTGGTCGTGCTCATTGGTATTCAGCCTCTTGCCCCATAGCTTATGTAGACCTTACATGAAGATAATATCTCAGATTAGAAATGTGTATTTCACTATGCATAATGAGACACACACTGCCCTGCTCAGGATCATTTTGTCCTCTTATAGAGAAATAACATAAGATCATAAGAAGAATTTTGGGAAGAGATCGTGGATACATCTTTCCAGTGGCTGGCTGTGTCCTTTTTTGTTGCTCAAGAACAGTCAGCTTGATGCTTCTGAGAAGCACACAGCAAAAAGCATGACAACAGCAAATGTGTCCTGATCTTTCTCTACCCCAGCGTCTGATATTTTTGAACCTGGTCAAACCGTGACATTTTGTCATTGTGGCCACTGACAGGTCCACTGATAGACTTGTCATCCATTCATATGAATAATTGCACTTTGAAACCACAGAAGGTTATAGCGTTCATAAAATTATAGCAAAAAAAATATATCCAGTCATTAATTGCATTTTAAATTTTCTAATGAGGAACATCACTTCTTTGGCCTTCAAAGAAAGAGACTTGTGGCATCTTAAAAACTAATATGTATTTCTGGAGCCAAAACACAATTACTTTCTGTGGAATGAATGAATTAATTCTCTGGAATTTTGTAGGAGGACTGCAACTGTAAGAATCCTCCAGCTAATATGGAGATTTTGGGACTGTAATCCAAAGACATATGCTGCATAAGGCATGTGCTTTAAGGCATGTGCTGCATAAGGAAAAGCCTTCTTCCTCATATTGTCAAACTGTGTTGTGGGATCATAGTACTGACATAATCTCATAGAATCATAGAAATGTAGAGTTGGAAGAGACCACACGGGCTATCCAGTCCAACCCCCTGCCATCTCATTACACTCTTCCATAGCAAATCTCATTACACTCTTCCATAGCAAATAGGCTCTGATGTGAAGCAGTATCACCCACCAGGGAACGTTGTTCCCCAGCCAAAATGCCCTCTAATGTTCCTCCTTCCTATTTTCACTCCTGCTGATCCTAGTCTCCACCACTTTGAGAGGGAAGAAGGCAGACAGTAGTGTATCCTGCTCCTTCTTCCTGCTACTGTGTTGTTCTTGCTCACTCATGTTTGGAGTTTGGGGGGTGGGGGAGTTGTATTTGAGGGCACTAATGCTCAAAAGTGCAGCAGTGGAGCCGGAACTTTTAAATATGACTCTATATGATTCAGCCCAACTTTGGAGATTCCCAGGGGAAGGGTTTTTGTTTTGTTTTATTTGCTTTTGGTCCTACCTTTGACACGGACATGTTTGGTGAGGATGCGTGAGAGGGCCTTCTTAGTGGCTGCTCCCACACTGTTGAATTTCCTCCAAAAGGAGGCCAGGCTGGATCCCTGTCTGCTCTCCATCTGCCAGCAAGACCTTTTTGTTTAGGTTTCTGACTATTAACTGTTTGTTGCAGAAATATCTTTTAATGGACGAGGAATGGGTTTGCTGTACTTTTATTCTCACTGTTGTGTTTTAAATGCTTTTAAAATTTTAAAGCAGTGATTTTGTAAAATAGATTAATTTATTGGTTTTAACTGTTTTTATTATGATGAGGAAGTTAAGTTGTATTTCTTAATATATGTTATGAGCAATCTTGGGTCCCATTTTCATTGTTTTATTAACTAAATAAATAAATTAAACTCCTAGATCCTTCAGCCAGCCTGATCAGTGGTAGTCCAAAAACCTAAAGTTTCTAAGATTTGGCCCAGTGAGCCATTAGCTCTGGCAGTTATCCTGTGGTGTTGGCCCTCATTGGAGACACTGGTGAAATGACTGGATTTAATCTGATTGTTACAAGAAGGAGCAGTGCCACAGAAGCAGTGGCGGCCTCTTGTAATATTCCATCCCAGTGTGAGCACACCTTTTGGGCTTCCCTTTCCATGATCCCCAGCCATCAGGGCATGCTGGCAAGGGTTAAGGGGAGTTAAAGTGCAAAATATCCAAAAGTCTAGCTTTTGCCTCTCACAATCTACTTAAGCAGGAAGACAGGCTGTGCAATATATAGCCTGGGGCAAACACTGCTTATTTGTGTGGTACATTCTTCTCAGCTCACTCTAAATCTTGAGATTTTACCCAGGAGATACTTTGTCTGTCAGCACCCCCACAGTCAGGGTTGTTCCCCACAATGTAAGGTTACATGTTTGAAGCCTGAAAAACCAACTTTTCATTAAAAATAAAAACAAGCCTCCAGCCCTCGTGTTTTTAAGAAGTGGATTTCAAAATGTTGAAAGCAAAAATACCAGTATAAAGGAAAGGCAGGACATGGGTTTACTGTATTTGTTGTTGTTGTTGCATTTGAGGCCTGCCAGTTTCAGTATAGGAGCACTGCAGGTGCAGAAGAAATGCAGCAGGTCTACCAAGTTTAGCTTGGTATCTGACTCACTTCTGAAAATAATATGCAAATGGTTTTAGCTGCATGCAATTAAAATCTGCTTGATTTACAGTTTGCTCATGATGTATTTCCAGTGAGGCTCTTAGTGCTGAACTGCTGACAAAAATATACCACAGCAGTTTGATTTTTATTACTGTATAAAATGTAGAAGAAATTTCATAATCCAGATCCTCTAATTTGATACTCTTACAGCGAGAGGAGTGCAGTCCAAGCGGCACCCCTGGATCTGTCCTTGTTTGTGCTCCACTTCATGAGGTATTATTTTTTGTTCAAACTTATGCACAATTGGTCTTCGTACAATGCCAGCACTGCTGCTTGCCATTCCCCTGCCCTCCCTCAGTGATAATTATGGCCTTTTAAAATGTCATTCTTCTAATAAACATTAACAGACCTAGTCATACCTAGATTCTGCTGAAATCCACAATATTTAATATAGTTTAATTCAATATAATTTTTTAAATAATATAATTTTAATGTGTGTAATTTAAATCAGTTAAATTTAATATTTAACTTAATTGAACTAACCCAAGTCCTCTGGATTTTAGTGGGTCTACTCTAAGCATGACTAAGGCTGGATTCTACTGAACATATCTGTCATTAAAGCCATGCGTACATTTAGATAGATGCCATATAAGCAACTGAAGCCAGACTGGATGCTGGATCATCTTTCACTGAGACTTTGGCTCTCCTCCCCTTTACAATATTGTATATACTCGACTATAACTCGATTCCAAAAGGCAGATTTTGGGCTCCAAATTAGGGAATTTCCTATGACTTATGGTTGTCAAACTCCCCACCCCCAAATAGCACAGGCTTCCCAGAGGTCCCTGAAAAACTAGCCAGATCTCTACGGAGCCATGGGTATCATGCAGCAGGGGTCAAGAGAGTAGATTGTAGCAAACTCTTCCCAGCTTGAGTTGCTCAGAGGCCGTCCACCTGTTTGGAGGAGAAGTGAAAAGGCCCTAGAGCTCATCAAGCCAAGAAGAGTTTTCAATGATCCACTATCTCAACTCCCTAACAAGCAGCATAAGCTCCCCAACAGGGGCCTCTGGGGAGCCTGTAATGCTTGTGGAGAGTCAGGGGAGCGTTGCAAACTCCTCCCAGCTTGAGGCTTGCAGAAGCTAGCTGCCCAGTTTGGGGGAGAAGTTAAAAGGCCCTAGAGCCCTCAAGCTCCTCCAGCCAGAAGGAGATGATAATCTGAGCCTTCAACCTCCCCAAACCCCAGCAACACCGACTCCTGGAGGTATGGATGTTTTTTCAGGAACCTCCTGAAACTCCTTTTTGGCAAGTTCAACTCTGGTGAAGCAGCGCTTGTGGATAAATTGACCCAGCTTTTTGAGCTTGATTTTTTATTAAAATTTTTGACTTATAGTTGAGTAAATACAATAATCTGAAACAAATTTATTGAGAGTTCTGTTTGGCAGCTTCCACATCACCTCAGCAGTGAATCTACTGCATGTTTTAGTCTGAACTTTGAAGAATGTATCCAAGGTGCTGAAGCTGTTATGGGAATAGAATTCAGCAACTTGATTAATCCTTTAAAGTTTGCAACATTTGACCCTCCAGATGTTTTAGGAATTCATCTCTCTGAAATCCCAACTAGGAGGTTTGGGAGTTGAAGTCCAAAACATTTAGAGGGCCAAAGGTTGAGAACCACTGCTTTAAAGTTTTGAGTAAGGCCTTGGGGTGGGGTGATTTGCTGCTTCATTAACATGGAAGCCACTGGCTATCATAGCTAATTAGTGATGTAGTCCTGTAAATTCATTGTTGCTAAATAAAAAGGATAAAATCTGAAGCCATTGTTTCAGAAGGAAGAAACACATATGTCTAGAAACATACACACACAAATTTATTCCGAGAAACTGTGGGACAGAACAGAAATGAATTATGACAAGAACACTAGGAGCACCTTGAGATTGATGGACCCATCACATACTCCCTATTATGATGTTCTGTGATGGGTGAAGCCTGCAATTCTGGGTGACTCGGATTTCTTCAAAATTATCATTATCTATGTTGAACATATCAACTTGTTCTCCCTTTCACTTTTGCCCTGCTTACTATCTCTGGAAGCATTTCCTGCATCTTGGGTTTCTGACATTTATAATAAGCATGAAAAGGATACTCAGCCAACAGTTCCTGGCTCTCTAAAAAGCCCTTGCCCTTTCTTAGTGTGTAGAAACTCAAGGTATGTTCATTGGGCACTTAGACCAATGGAAGCATCAGTGTGTTCCCCTGAGAACTAGAGTGATTCTGCTCATGATGAATCCTTGTTCAAGAGCAGGCTATTGAGTTCTAGCTTATGATTGTTCCAGTAAATGTGGGAATAAGGCACATCCTCTACTTGACTTCAGAAATGACACTGGATTGTAGGTTTTTGAGACACATACACTCACACTTGCATACAAGTGCTTCTGTCATTTTTTATCTCCCCCTATAACAAGTGTTCTCTTCTCAGAAGTGTTTCTTCTAAACTCCTATTGGATTTAGTGGGCCATATATTGTCTGCATACCTGCACACTTTTACATAGCTGATTCACTAAGTACTGTATGAGTTTATCTATTTTCAGTTCCTTCTCATTTCAGTGAATTCTTAGTTTATCTTTGCTTTCTTTTTGAAAATGAACTGATTAATTTGAAATAGGCTGGAGTGTAATCTGAGAAAGTTCATCTCTTTGCACCCTAAAGGTGAGAGAGTTCACCTCTTGCACCAGTAGTACTTAAAAGAGGGGTTTAAAGATGAAAAGGTCATATTCTGCAAATGAAGCATGCAGAGTTACTTTCCAAAATGAGTCCTTGCATAGCGGGTTGAGCTGTTCTTTCCTACTATAATAAAATCTGTGGGCCTCTAGAGTTATTCATTGGTGGCAAAACAAGTAAAAGTATATTCTTACTGTAAGTAACAGCTGCAGTGACATTACTAGTAGTAGGGGATATTAACCTTTGTGTGCAAAGGCAGAGTGGACGTAGTAACATATGGAACACTGCTTTTTTTTCTTCTTTTTTTTTTGCAGGCAGAGCTACACATTACATAAAATATATGTAAACATTTAATCTACAGTCTTTAAATACTAGCTGGTGGGCAAATGGGGACAAATTGTGGGTTAAGAAGATTTTGCTCCTCTTCTACCATATTATATCCTACACAGAAGCACCAAGTATAGGAAATAGCTGGCTCCTCCCTAAACTGCAAACTCCAGGATTCCATAGGATGTTGAAAGTGGAATATATACATATAGTCTATAACAGTGTAGTGCGGAAACAGCCTATGTCTGTGCCTGATAGTCTCCAATTTCATATTTCAAGCCAAAGCATAAGGGATCAATAATTTGTTTGCTTTATTTGATTCTATGAATCTTTCTGTCTTTCTTCCACATCACATTTTATCAATTGATTTTTCCCCATTTCCTCAATACAGATACAAATGAAAGGGAGTTATAAATTGATCTGTCATGTAAACATATGAAATAAAATAAGCTGCCTTTTTTTAAAAAAAAAAATTTTAGTATACAGATGCAGAACATTTTTTTTTAATGTCAGACTGCGCATGGAGATGAACTGCAACCTATCTAAAAGGTGAATTGCTGCTCCTGGAGTAAGATAAAAATTCTGGAATTTTTTCAAGCCATGGGGAAAACCCCCCCAGAAATTTTCAGAAAAATAAAGAAAAAAGCAATATTAGCATGCTTTATAAATTGAAAGTTGCTATAGGGACATCAAATGTATTCTGTGTAAGGGGCCAGGGCATAAAAGTATCA
This sequence comes from Ctenosaura bakeri, assembly GCA_948474755.1. Taxonomy (NCBI): domain Eukaryota; kingdom Metazoa; phylum Chordata; class Lepidosauria; order Squamata; family Iguanidae; genus Ctenosaura; species Ctenosaura bakeri. The sequence goes on from CAOLHI010002027.1 coordinate 297,970, forward strand.
TGTTTGATATATTAAAAATATAGTTTATTCAGAAAATAAGTACAAATTAAATGTACTTTTTAAAGGTTTTTTTCCCCTTACAAATGGAACGATCAGCTCCTAAATAGTAAGGAACACCTGACTTACAAGCAACTTCTACTGTTTAGTTTTCCTTGCTCTCTATATAATCTGGCACAAGCAAACAGTGAATACTGAAGATACCATCAACATTAGTAACACAACATTATTTTATCTCCTTTGGTCCTCTATGGTACCAAGAAGATGTAAAGCAATTGTTCTCATTAAAAGAAGTAAGAACAGGAAACGAGTTACAATGGTCTGAAATGCTATGCAAAATCTAACTGCTGCATAGTCATTAGAAATACTGTGGGAAGAATAAATATGTGAATGCCTTGTGTCAAAACATTTTATTCATCATTCTAAAAGAAAATGTTCCAAATCCATTTTATTTTCTGGAAAATAAAGGCTTGAAGAAAAAAGGGTGTTTTTTTCCTCTCTCCTTTTCTTCCAGGTTTTCACATCTCTATCCAGGAGAGCCAGTTTTAACCAATAGGAAGCATAGTCCAGGGGAGACTTGAAGAATTGGAGCGAACCACCCACCCCAGTATTTGTGACTTCATAAGCTCAGAGCTGCACTCTTATCACCCCCTACACTTTAATACCTTTTAAAAAGTCTTTCTTTTAGAGTTGTGGGTAGTGAATTATCGTCATTGCCAGTCTACTAATTCCTGTACTTTAGAGAGCTTTGGATGTTTATTCTTCTTCTATTGAGTGTTGACACTTACTTATGTTGCATCAAGTAGTAATTTGTTATCTTGAGATTAGAGTGGAAGGTGGAACTGGCTCTCTTACACAATGAATGTTTCTACTGTTGTTATCAGCTTTTACTGATATTATGAAGCTATCTCCCTGGGAGTTTGGTTGTTGCTTCCTTATTCTATCTCCCATATCAGATGGAAGACTGGACCTAATTAATTGGCTGCAGATCAAGGAGAGCATAAATATTTCTAAATAACCACTGGCTGTAATTGTATACTACATTGGGACTGAATTAGAGGGTTCTCCTGCAGTTTCTGGGCCTTCCTGTGTCTGGCCAGAAGAGCCCATTATCCTTTTTTTTCTTTTAATCAGGCAGAAGGATAATCCAGGAGAGACTGGAAGGGTTGAGGCTCAAAAAGCCAAGCCCTGATCCAAAAGTTTTTGTTTCCAAGTCCAAAAGAATGGTCAAGCCTAAGTTTATGAAGGTGGAAATAGGTACAGGGAAAATAAGTATCTGCTGTGGGAGAATAAGGAAGATACACACAAGTTATCTAAAAGACAAAAAAAAAAAATGTATACTAGCCTTAACTGTGCTGCTGCTTTGATAGGAAAAGCTTGGGCATTTTCAGAATAGCATCCTCAGATGACTGGGCTGAAGTTGGTAATAGCTTATGGCAGTGATTGTATCCTCATATGGACTACAGTTCCCACTATCCTTGCCTGTTGTCCTCAGGTGATGGAAGTTTCAAACTGACAGGGGAAATGAGATTGGAAAACACTGGCTTATGTGATGATCACAGTTTGTGCAGGAACCTGAGTGGTCTCAAAACAGTGGAGGGACGTGGGAGTTGTAAACCTGTAATCTAATCATGAAGTCATTTTTGAAAGTTTGACCATTTCCAGACAACTGAGCAGAGCCAATATTATGTGACTAGGGGAAGCAGTTGGGCTTGTTTCTGTAAAGGGACTTTAAAGTCGAATTAGATCACCATAGAATTGTTTATTGTAAACAGACTCCTCAAATCTGTGGAAATTTTGTCCAAAAAGTAAAACAGGTTCAGGGTCTTAATTAAAGCTGAGAAAAAACACATATTTCCGAGACTATCCTCCTCCAAACACCACTGGGCCTGTAATTTATTGTCATGCCTAACCTCTATGATGCTTACGGAAAGAAACCTTTTGTCTCTATCTTGGAAAACAGATAATACCTTTGCAGAAATTCTGACTTTGTTTGGCCCACCTTCAAGCAATTGTGTTGTTGAAAAAGGTGTTTACTATCATTGCTATTAAGTGCTCCATTGCATACGGCCATCTGTGAG
>CAOLHI010002028.1:0-120000 GCA_948474755.1 Ctenosaura bakeri
AACAAATAACCTCCTGTAATAATGGCTAGCTCCCTACAGTCAAAAGGCCTCACACGGCTTTCAGCATACAGGATCGCAGTTCTCTTTGTGTTCTCTCTTCGGTTTGCCAGACTCTAATAAACAATGTTTCTGGATGTATCCTGAATGGCGTAATATTGCTTTTGTTTTGAGAAAAATAACCCATCACTTTGTTGTTGTTGTATTCCTTCGAGTCATTTCCCACTTTTGGTGACCCTAAGGCAAATCTATCATGAGGTTTTCTGGTGGACATTTTTGCCTTATGTTACCACTTTGTGTATACCTCTTCATGTTTTGTTCTAATTCTTAAGTGTGTATCTAAGATACATGGTTACAGCAGTATGATATCATTTTTACTCCCAAGGCTCCATTCTACAGAATTGTGGGAATCTAGGGTTTGGTGAAGTATATAGGATTCTCTGCTCAAATGATGTAGTGCTGTCATGCAAGGGCAGAATGCCAAGGAATTCATCGAACTAGAAATCCCAGGATTTTGTAAAATGGTGTCATGACACTTAGATTGGCATGAAACCGCTACAACTGTGCCTTGTGAATACACTCTTAGTTGCTTTGTCTTCTCTTACCTCCTCTCTCTACTATCTGCCTCTACTGTCGTAACTTATTAGAAGTTTCCTGGGGCAGAAGCTGTTATTTTTGTTCATATCATTTGTAAAGTGATATGTGTTTTAAATATGATGCAACCATAATAGCATAATAATGACAATGCCTCATTCCAAATATCTGCAGACACTTTACACATGGGTAATGACTGTCACCTATTGATTTGCCTGGGATGAATGTCGTGTCCATGTTGCTTCTGTGTACAATAGAGTCTTTGTGTGATCTTGAGGAAGACACTTAACAGAAAAAGTCATTTTTGGGGGAGCTTAAAAAAAAAAAAAAAATGCTCTGACAGTTTCATGGTGATGCTCTTGATTCCTGCTTTGTAATTTTCTCAGTCTTTTGCACTAACAGAAATGGGGTTGTTTTGTTTTCAGGAACTTTCCACTCCTACCTCCCCCAGGAAATCACCTTGAATAATGGAGGCACTGAGCTTTAAAAGGTAGTGTGGTACACATGATCAATTACCTCTGCTTGTATTAGACAGAAACAAAGAACAGACAAATAAAGTAGGAGTCAATTTGCATCTGATTTGCATTCTCCTTGTGAATGCTGTTTCCATTGCTATTTAATTTCTTCTTAAGACTATTCAAATTGCAAACTGCAACCTTGCTGAACACTTACAGCTGTGCTTCTTTGTCTAATTATTATCTCAGGTGCTGCTATGATTTAATGGTTACTGCTGCTGTTGTAGTGTGGCAGGAATAGGGGACCCCAGAAATTTAATACAGGGGAAAGACAACTGTAATCATCAACTATATGCAGTGAAGGAAATAATTCACTTTGAGAAATAGTTATTTTGTTTATATTATTATTTTATTTATCACATTTTTACCCCACCTTTCTCTCAGGATGGGATTCAAGATGGTTATGCCTTTGAATATTTATAAATATAGATCTTTTCCAAAGCTCTCGCCCTTTAGCATTACTACCAAGAATAAAGGTATTGTATTATGGACATCAGGGTCTATGATGCATACATTTACAATCATAGGATCATAGAATCTTGGAAGGACTGCAAAGGCCATCCAGTCCAAGCTCCGCCATGCAGGAATACACGATTAAGGTACTCCTGAAAGAAGCCCATTCAACCTTAAGTTTGAAGACCTCCAAAGATGTAGAGCCACACCCTGAGGCAGTCTGTTCCACTATCAAACAGTTCTTACAGAAAAAAAAAAGTCTTTCTAATGTTTAGAATCATAGAGTTTAAAGAGACCACAATGGCCATCGAGTCCAACCCCTTGCCATGCAAGAACACACACTCAGAGCATCTCCAGCAAATGGCCATCCAACTTCTGTTTAAAAACTTTCAAAGAAGGAGACTCCACCACACTCTGAGACAGCATATTCCACTGTTGAATCACTCTTACTGTCAGGAAGTTCTTCCTGATGTTTAGGTGAAATCTCTTTTCCTATAATTTGGATCCATTGCTCTGCATCCTAGTCTCTAGGGCAGCAGAAAACAAGCTCACTCTGTCTTCAACATAACATAATTTCAAATACTTAAACATGACTATCATGTCACCTAGCTCCTTAAGCTGCTCTTCACAGGGCATGATTTCCAGACTCTTCATAATTTTGGTTGCCCTCCTCTGGACACACTCCAGCTTGTCAATGTCCTTATTGAATTGTGATGCCCAGAACTGGATACAATATTCCAAGTAGAGTCTGATCAAAGCAGAATACAGTGGCATTATTAATTCCCTTGACCTCGACACTACTCCTATTGAGGTAGCCTAGAACTGCATTGGCTTTTTTAGCTACTACATCACACTGTTGACTCATGTGCTCCTGTTCAGCTTGTAGTCTATTACAGCTTGTGGTCTACTAAGACCTCTAGATTCCTTTCACATGTACTGTTTTCAAGTCAGGTGTCACCCATCCTATATCTTTGGAATCTCCTTTCTTGTAATTTATTGAATCCATTTGTTCATATTCTAGTATTTGGAAGAGCATAAAAAAGCTGTCTCCATTTTCTACATGACATCCCTTCAGCTATTTAAAGATGGCTATCATGGCATCTCTCAGTCTTCTCTTTCCTATGCTGAACATACCCAGGTTCCTATGTCATTCCTCATAAGACCCTTGATCATCTCTCTCTGAACGTGTTCTAGTTCATATCTTTCTTGAACTGTGGTCGCCAGAACTGAATGCAATATTATCTGTGTGTTCTGGCCAAAGCGGAATATGGAGCTATGTTGCTGACATGATATTGCAATGATGCACAATGGGATATGTTGTGCATTGGGACACATTGTACATTGGGACACATGCATCAGTGTATGTTGTGTGACTGCCATGCTTCTGGCTCCATTTGTGCAATGATGCTGATGGTGTAGGTATGCCTCCATTTCCTTCCTAAGAATATGAATATTATGCAATGGCACAAGTCAGCTTTACGTGATTATAAGTTAGTTTATTATTATGTAATATTCCAAGAACAACATGCATTATTTTGTTTGAACATCTATAAAAAACCTGTTAATACCTTCTAGATAGGTCAGTATTGAATATGCAAATCATACCACTCTCAAAAGCAGGGTTGTGGAACACATGGCCCTCCAACCGATGACAGCTGTTGTCAACCGTAGCCATCATGCCCAATGATCAAGAATGATGGGATTTTTAATCCAATGACATCTAGAGCATCAGACATTCTCTGCCACTGGTCTGAAACTATCTTTCCGGCTACTTCAAACTTGTGTAATCCCTAAAAATGTCTCTGTAAAGGTCATATCAAATGTGGATAATTTCCAGGTAGTAAAACAATCTTGCAGAACTGAAACCAGAGCTGTAGTTAACTAAAGTATGAACCAGATTGCTTTGGTGAAGAGCACTAAAAAAAATATTGGTCAGGATGCCAAGTTTCTCTCGAGTAAATATCTACCTTCCCTTTCCACACTAGAGCTGGCATTCAGTACTGCAGCTATGGACTTGTAACTTAGAGTTACAGATCCATAACTGCTCTGTATTCACTAATTTAATGTAGTTAACAGCTCACCTTAATAGCCAACAGTCTCCCAGCATGTTAACAGCTAGGACCCACATTGGACAAAGGATGCCTGTTCAGCTACCAATTGGTTCACAAGAAGGAGGCGGTTTCCATCCCTCTCCCACCAGCCAGTGAGGCTGCAATAAGGAATTGCAAGGAGATCCTGCTTCTGATTGTCACAGCTTTGCTCACTGGAAGGAGAGGGATGGAAACATCGTTGTCCTGCATTCTCATAATGATATCAACAGAATTCCATTTCCTGGCATGGCTGCTTCCTTGTAAAGTGAGTTGTGGAAGGGTTAGGCAGGGAGATTTTACTTAGTTACAGATGTTGAGCTACACAGACAATGTTGAATATGGGCCCAGAATCTCTCCCAATATTTCTCAGTGATAATCTTATTGTGAACTTTCTCTTACCACAAGTGAATGGCTGGAGTTCCTTGTGGCTTACACAGTTTATGAGCCAAATCTTTGTTGCGCTCCATACTTCATGCAACTGTCTCTTCTGTGCATTTTTGTGACCCAGTTGTTCTTGGCTTAAATTCCTCCATATTTATAACTCCCAAAATTATCACAAGAGCAACATAAGTTTTTAGTTTCCTTGTTGCCTTTGTCTCCATCATTCTTTCAGCCCTTTCTTATGTGACATTAATTGCTTTGCAATAACATAAAAAAGAAGCAACTGGAAAATGAAGAGAAGCTGTTTGGATGAGTTTAGAGAAGATAGATGAGCAAGGAAGATTGATTCCCTCACACAGAGGTGCATTCCTCAGTATCTCTTGTCACCTGAACATTACTTGACATTTTACATCTGAGGCTGTGAGGCTGACATTTCCCATTCCCACATAGCAATATTTGGATGTTCTCACCAAGGAGATCACATTAAGAGTCCCTATTCTCCTGGCAGCACTGCTGGCAGGGGTACAAAGATTCTTAATGGGATTACAACTATGAGTGTAGTTGTAGTTCTGACTAGACTCACTCATCAGTACATGACATCTGGTACATGATGCATCCCATGTATAACAATGCTTTATATGTGCATTGAGTGGAACTATTATATTTGAGATAATGTCAAATGAACTGTAATTGAAAGCATTGCACCAAAGATCCTGTGAGATGATATGAAAGCTCATTTCTGTACACAAGCATAGAGCTTGATGAACATATGTCTTGTGCTCAAGAGAACCTGAGAGTGGAAGATACTGCTGCCATCATTCCTGGGTACCACACATTTACTGTCAATGAGAAACAGTGCAGAAACAGTGACTTGATCAAAAATACCTTGAATTGTCCCAATAATCTGAAGACAAAGCTTTGACAAATAGCTGCTCTTCCATTTCCCTCCCAAAACTGCTTTGCTGATTCATTCTACTGAATCTACCCACTCGTCAGTCTAACTTGGAAGTGAATTCCACTGAACTTACTTCTGATTAGACATGCATGGGTTTGTACTCTTATCCCTTGCTCTCTCCCCTCCAGCTCCTGGCATCGTGTTTGGTAGTTAATGACCAAATATGACTCCCCAAATCCACTTTTCCAGCCTAGTAGCACTCCAACCAAAGGGTTTCCAAGGAGCTACAGACTGGGGTGGGAAATAATATTTGCAGTGTTCTCCTAGTCAAGAGCCCTGTTGAAAGAAGCAGTTGTAACAGGACCCTAAGAGGGTCTCTCCAACGGCCTGTTCTTGATGTGCCTGTGACCAGAAGAGCACTGCTGTCATCATTTCTCAATGCCCTGAGTTGCCATCTTTGAGAAACCTTTCAGTTGGGGTTCAGCCAGGCTATAGAGGTAGATTTTTTTTTTAAATGACATCGTAAGAGAGCTCCATTGGAGTTACATTTGATGATGCAAGATCTTGGCTTATATTTTTAACTCATTGAGATTCTTTTCAAATATCAGCATCTTTGTCTTTATTGTTGTTGTTTTGATAAGGCATTCCAAAAAAAAATCCAAATGCAAAAAAAAAAAAAAAAAAAAACTTTTCCAAGTAGTTTCTGTTTAAAAATAAAGCTGCATGGGAAAGCACACAGTATCTTTCTTTTTTTTAAAAAAAGAGCTATAAGACTGTTTTTTTGGGTTTTTTTGTGGTTGCTTAAGTGGAGTCCATTATAACAGCCACCAGGGAATGGTGGCAGCTATTTTGATTTCTTCCAAATTCACAAAGCATCTAAGAACAAGGTGACCTGGGAAAAATGAAACAGGGTTGGTTCTTTTCCTGTGCATGGAATTTTGCCTCATACCTGGAACATGGTTGGAAAGCACCAGCTGAGAGATGTTTCTGATCAGTTAGGATGGCCACTTACTAGAGTTGTAAATCTTTAATTTGATCCAACATTTAAGAATGAATAATTTTGGCGATATTCTCCCTGGTCTGTGAGAATGCAAGATTTTTTGCACAGTTCTGAGTATTATTCATACATCATGATTTTGGCCATTTCCGCATTACACTCTTATAGCACGATTATTCCACTTTCAACATCCTATGGAATCCTGGGGTTTGCAGTTTCGGGAGGGGCCTGCTATAAGAATGTAGTGCAGAAATGGCCCTTGCTGTGGAAAATACATTTATGCAAAAATACGTATGGTTTAACTGTACAGAAAACACATTTTGGGGCAGAGAAGATGTCATTTTGCAGGCATGTGGCCAGTGACTGCCTGAGCAAGTTTTATAGCTAATCAACACAATCCTGATCCCTTAAACATTGGTGTAGTGTTCTCAGGATTTGCAGAATTCTAGCTTTAGGATTTTAGAATAACTCTGACATGACTTGCCACCCCCCTTGGCTTTCCCTATTTCCATTTTAGCTGCCATCTGTACAGTAGCTGAAAAAAGAAATAGATTGTCCCAGTGACCATTTATTATTGCAGCCTACCTATCTAGGCCATGTGAACTGTTGTAATCCATTTTAGGGGGATGAGTCATTGAACTTGAATGGACAATGAAGACTCATTAGCTTTACAAAAAGCCTGTAGCTGCCGGAGATGAATGCTGCTTTTTAAAAAATATTTTTATATATATAAATAAAAAGAGGAAATCTGTCAATTGCATTGTTCAGTTCTGACTTGAAAGTAGCTGTATAGACTGTCATGACAAGGGCTGCCTTGTCAAATTAACCATTATACCACTACTCATGGATTTATGACATATTTATGTATGTGAATAATTGTCATGTTACTTTGGCATAAATCCAGTTGGAATGCCCCAAAACTGACTCAATGCATCTACTCTAGTTGGGACCAACAATTTAGTCTTTAGGTCTTTATTTTCATTCATATATTAAGAAAATTGCACCTTACCTTTTCAGTGAAATAGCACCTGGTGAGGCTAACAACAACAACAACTATACGTGGCCCAGTAGTAGACAAATTAAAACAGAGACAGTGAGGCAGATAATTAATGCAGAGTTGGCATAAAAACCCAAGTCTAATAATCAAAAGCCTGCCTAAACAGAATTGTCCTCAGCTATGAAGGAAACTAAAAAGTGAATGGAGTCTGATGAACCTCCCTGTGCTGAACTGAATATGTCAGGATTTGCAGATTCCCCTAACTTAGAAGTACAGATATGTCACTGTCTCACACATCAGTGAAAGAATTTCATACAGCCAGAGAACGCTCTTTCACACATCCCAGTTGATGTAGCTTCACACTGTACTGGGCTGTAGTGGACATTAAATAAGTTGCCTTTCATTAGTACCAAATGGGCAACAATCCTTACCACACTTGAAAGTAATGACATTTAGCACCCTCTCTGCCACTAGTAGCTAACTAGTATGGGATGAAGGCTGAATTGTTTCTGGGCAAAAACATGACTAGCTATATGTCAGCAATGGGTGGGGCAACACACTGTAGTGGACCAGGCCAGCTTGTTGCTAGTATGGCTCTGACATGATTGTTCAGGGGCCTTTTCACATTAGACAATGGTAGTGCCACAATCCCCTAGTTTAACTACAATGCTTCCACCCTAAGGAATCCTGAGATTTGAAGTTTAGGGAGGAGTATTTAGAATTCTCATCCAGAAAACTCTACTGCCTCACCAGACTATAAACCCTCAGGATTCCGTAGAACATACCCTAAATTTAATCATAAAGCTATTACACTGTGTCCAGTTTTGGGCACCCCCATTCAGGAAGAATATTGACAAGCTAGAACATGTCCAGAGGAGGTCAACCAAAAAAAAAAGGTGAAGGATCTGGAAGCCGTGTTGTATGAGGAGCGGCTTAGAGAGCTGGATATATTTAGTCTGCAGAAGAGAAGGTTAAGAGGGGACATGATAGCAATGTTTAAAGGAGCCGTGGTGGTGCAGTGGTTAAATGCCAGTACTGCAAGCCACAAGGTTGTGAGTTCAATCCTGCCCAGCTCCAAGGTTGACTCAGCCTTCCATCCTTTCGCAGGTCGGTGAAATGAGTACCCAGCTTGTTGGGGGCATGTATAGAAATGTTTCGAAATACATGCTATTTGTAAGTTGTTCGTCGCCTCGATCCATATGGAGATGCGGGATACAAATAAATAAATCATAAAATAATAATAATAATATTTGAAAGGATGTCATGTTGAGGAGGGAGCGGGCTTTCCACTGCTCCAGAGACTAAGACAAGGAGCAATGAATTCAAGCTGCAGCGAAGGAGATTCCACCTGAACCTCAAGAAGAACCTCCTGACGGTCAGAGCTGTCTGACTGTGGAATCTGCTACCTCAGAGTGTGGTGGAGTCTCCTTCTTTGGAGGTTTTTAAGCAGAGGCTAGATGGCCATCTGTTGGGAATGCTTTGATGTGTGTTCCTGCATAGCAGGGGGTTGGACTCGATGGCCCTTGTGGTTTCTTCCAACTCTATGATTCTATAGTGTTGTATGAAAGGGCCCCATGGAAGTCTCTTGCTTGTAGTGCCCATCACAGAGAAAATGCCAGAAAGGACAACCTGCTATTGGACACATTACTCTGACCATTTCAATAATCATACCCAGAAAAAGAGTGTTGTTGAGATGAATGTCTCTTCTTCACTACTTGTGGTCTTGCTAGGTGGCAGCTTCATGTATTACATATTCTATATCTTTTATAGAGTTATAAAAGAACTTCTCAAATTGTCTTTCCATAAAAGAAAAACTGGCATTGAATGACCAACCACACATGAACAAATATGAAAAGTAGCAAGAGAAACTGTGGGAAAATAAGATGATTTTCTTTCCTGGCCAATCTAGTGTGGCCAGGATTACAATACCAACTTTAAATCCTTCCTTCTTGACTCCCACTCTCAACTTGATGATAAAGGCAGATATCTTGGGACATCTGTTATAGGGGAGAAATCAAGTACCTTAAGGGAATCAACAACAAACAGACACATATTACATTTCCCTTTCCTGACTAGGACAAATCTTGGATCAGACTTGCAGAGTAGGTTCTCAGGTTTAAGTCTTGACATTTGTTATCTGATGGGTGTAAGCATTAACCAATCACTCCACATGACTAATCAGTTAATGAATAAATTCCCAAGCATCTTTGTAGGGTTTTAAATTTGATGTTAATGCTGAATGCTGGCTCTTTCTTGAGAAAGTGAAACCAGTAGTAATGGGATGAGTGTTAAAAATCAGTACATGTCTTTTTCTATCTATCTATCTATCTATCTATCTATCTATCTATCTATCTATCTACCTACCTATCTATCTACCTATCTATCTCCTATGAGTGTATTATAATATTATAATAGTTATTTTAAGTGTATGATGAATATGTGTGTTTCAATTTTATTGTGTAGTTATGCAATAAAATGGAAAAGGCCACAAATGACCTAAATAATCAAATAGTTCTGTCATTTTGTTCAAACACCTCTCATAATCTACTACATCTCACTGTTCTCTTGCCCAAATTGGCCTCAGCCCCTGCTCCTCTAAATTATCAATCCATTGGCCAGAATTCAGATAGGGACAGCTGCACACTTAAGTGTCCCTCATGTGTGCTGATTTTTTTTTTCTTTTGGATGATGCTAAGGTTGGTATGCCTGTCCTCTTTATGCTGTGTCCAAAGTCCACTTTCCAACCTATTTTAAAACTATGAAGATGCCCCATAGTAATGTGAACAGGCAGGACTGGAGAAACATCTGGCCATCTGGTCCCTACACACATACCAAAAGCACAATGATTATAGAAGTGCTGAGATCTCCAAAGGATTTCTGTGGATCTCAGCCCTGATGTAATTGTTCTGTGGCTGAGTGTTGTGGTGGGGATGCCAAACCAACCCTGATCCGGCCTGCTCACATTGTGGCACTGAATGCCTGTGTAAGGTGTCTCTGAGGCTTTAAAATAGGCGTCGTATCATTTCTATTCAGATTTGAGTATTTGATTGTTCTAATGCAAATAGTATGACACCTATACTGACAGCAGTCTGCTGTTCTGTCCTGTTTTGATATTAATCTGCTGCTAGTTTAATTAATTTGTGACTTTTTTTCCATATGATTTTATATTATTATTACGTAATCATGAAATAAAACAGAAACCTTTGAGCTGAATAGTGGCCTATTCAATTCTATGAGTAGACTTAGTAGAAGCAGTAATGATAATAGCCAGCAAACTCAGTTCTAGAAAGTAAAAACAGCTTCTTGCAAGAAACCTTGAGAATACTCAGGGCTCAACTTACTTAGATGCTAATGATGAATGAATTAATCAAAATCCAGTCTATATCAGTTATGTACATATTAATTCTTTCTTGTTTTCTAAAGCTTTTGGAGCTTTAGTTTAATATTGTTCCAGGATCCTGTATATTTTGATGATATGTATTTATCACGTTGCTTTACATATATATAGTATTACATTTCGATAACCTGTTTTATAATTGTATTGTATGAGGTTTTTTTTTACTACTGTGTCCTTCCCTATGTGCGCAGATGTGTATATTTTAGATTGAATACCTTAGGTAGAGCTGGCTATTTGTTTTTGTTATTTTACTTGTAAACTACCATGTACATCAATGATGCCATTGACTGATGATGACAATGATGATGACGACGACAATAATAATAATAATAATAATAATAATAATAATAATAATAATAATAATAATAATAATGATATCTGTTCTGCTCATTTTCTGGATTATTTTGCATTTTAAGAAAAAGGAGCATAACCACTCACATTTATTTTTCTATACATTGTTCTTTGATATACAAACTTATTTACATAGCTTTCCGTAGTATACATTTATACCTATACGTTTTCCATTATTATACATTTTGTAAGGTACATTTTTGCACCCTATATTATAAAGTGATGATTGTAAAAATGATGATACCTTTTTCCAAGCCCAGAACTCAAAGTAGTTTACAAACATTGAGACAGATACAGATAAAAGCTCACATCAATAAAAATGTACAAAAATATATATGATTACACAACCAATAAAATTAAAGTAGTATAAAATTGAAAATAATAGCAGTGAGCACACTGTTCAAAGCCCTCAGAAGTCCTCAGGAAAAGGACACTAGTTTAGTTTAAAGAGTTTTCAATCACTGATTGAAAGTTACCATGGAAGGAGTTCATCTGACTTCTGTAGGAAGAGACCTCAGAGCTTGGGAGCAGCCACTGATAAGACCCTTTCCTCTTTTCTCACCAGACATGCCTAGAAGATCCTGAGATGGGGAAGAGGGTCTCCTCTAAAGACCTCAAAGTTGGGAGAGGCTCATATGGGAGCATACAGTCCTTCTGATAAATTGGGCCCTACCTTATAGGGCTTCATAGATCAGATCCAGCACTTTGGAACTGTGCTCAGAAGCAGATCAATAGCCAGTGGAATTGCTGTAACAAAAGAATTGTGTGATCTCTGTAACATATGCCTTTTGCATGCAATGTTTGAGCTGAAAACTGCATCGTAAAATTCAAAAATGTGTAGTTTCTCAAGGATAACCATATTGTAATTTGCACATGAGTTTGGGAAGTGCAGCATAGGTTACTAAGTGCAGATCAAACAAAATTCTCTAGTACTCTTACTAGATACCTCATTATGTGTTTTATTTTCTTTTTTCCCCCAAATTTTAATCAGTAATCAACACAATACATATAAATCAATATACAACAAATCCATATGTATATGTTGCCATACATTCCATAATAGATTATACCTCATTATGTTTAAGATACATGAAAGCTGGTTATGACAACATGGTGGAGGATGAAAGTTACTCTGCATATGTGCTGAATCGCTGTCTTTTCTAGGTGCAGGGAACAAACAATGCTAGCCAATATATGATGTCAGAAACATGAGTTCTGGCACTGAGATAATGGTTCTTTTCACACTACACAACTATAGTGCTATGATTTCACTCTAACTCCGATACTTCCATTGCATGGAATCCATGGACTTGCAGTTTAAGGATGGTATTTAGACTTCTGAGCCAGAGAGCTACACTGGCTCACCAAACTCCAACCCCCATCCCCAAGATGCAGCAATGGCAATTAAAGTGGAATCATAGCACTGTAACCATTCAGTGTGAAAGGACCTGGTTCAAATCAAGTGTTGTATAGATTCCCAAGGCACCATGTACTGCACAAAATAAACATCATAGAAAGAACTGCCATTTGCTGGGGTGAGAAGGGAAATTGGTGACTATATCCAAACTCTATTTTAAAACCTGGAAAGGAGAGGTAAGCAGAGCATAGACAGTGTGGCTGCAGCAGCAAACAGGGCTTTCTAGTTTTGATCAACAACAAAACAGTTGTAGTGGAATCTAGAGACTTCAGTCCCAGCTGGAACAGCAACCTTTCCCCTATAATTAATTTTTGTGTGCTGCAGTCCATTAGAGAAGAGAGTGACAGCCTCTGGCCACAGATTACTGGCTTCTGTATGGCCCAGAGGAACATTACGGTCTTAATTAAAGGTGGAGCAATATGTCAATGGTGAGAACGGCTTCAGCATCTCTAATACACCCAGCATCTCACCACCTTAAAAGAATTCCAGTAGCAGTCAAATTGAGTAATTGAAAGGCTGCTCATGTTCGCTGTAAGTTTTTCAGGACTGCTATTGGGAATACTTGATAATTTATGAAGGCTTACACCACCAAATTAATTACATTTTCCTCATACCACATGTCTATTTTTTACACAGGCTAGCTTTGAATTATAAGTAACAATATTGTACTTGTTCATGCTGTCAGTCCCGGCAGTGGCTCGCTAATAACACCAGACAAATTCACTTGCTGTATCTTAGAAGCATCATTTATCAATGCATCACGGCGCCTTGTGATTGTGTCAGCACTTCTAACAGAAGCTCTTATTTTCAGGGGCTCATGTCTCTGAAGTTTGGCATACCTAATTTCATGACAAAAATGGCAGTGTGGGTATTCTGTATTCTGGCTTGTGAGAACCAGTTGTGCGACTTTTTCCTACACCACCTCTGATAGTCTGGTCTTTTGTTTTTGGCAAAGATAAGAAGAACATGGCATATTCTCTCATCAAAAGTGCCATAAACTGCTGCTTTACATTAGAAA
Source organism: Ctenosaura bakeri (assembly GCA_948474755.1). Taxonomy (NCBI): domain Eukaryota; kingdom Metazoa; phylum Chordata; class Lepidosauria; order Squamata; family Iguanidae; genus Ctenosaura; species Ctenosaura bakeri. The sequence continues at coordinate 13,103 of CAOLHI010002028.1, forward strand.
AAGTCAGAATTGGTCCTACCATTTGATAGAATGAGGCAACTGCCTCAGGCAGCAGACGCTGAGGACTGAGAAATGGCAGTAACATGTTGTAGGAGAGAGCCATGTGGGTTGAATCTCACACTAGCCTAACCTGTGGATGTGATTAGGATGCTGAATCATTACCAACATCAAAATAAGATCTGATTGCCAATCCAGTCCACCTTCTATACAGGGAATCGAGGGAAAAGAACACCATCTTGGCCTTTGTCTCAAGCAAATTATTTTTCCCTGAGAAAGTTCAGGACTATGGACAGAAACTGACCAAAGAAGTTCACCTTTATAATATGTTCAATAATCCCAGTTACTTTTGAAAAATGGAAAATAAAGACCTATTTTAAAGACCTATTTTTTAAAATATATATATATATAAAAGTAACAATTTTTTGGGGGGGGCACTTTGAACTATAACTGTAACTAATTTACTCTTTCCAGGTAATTTCCCTGGCTGCTTTCTGTTCTCTTATTCAGGTGCTAAAGGGGAAGTTGGTTAGAATCCTAAGGAGTTTGCATGACCCTGTTGCTGGTGGTTGGAGAGATTCTGGGAGGACCCCATCTGCCTGCTGTAACAGCTCATAAAACACAGGACCAACTTAAATAATTTCCATATGCCTAAATGTTTGTACGTTACTGAAGTGAAACCTTGCTGTAGATAACAGTTTTCACATGCTGCAGTATAGATTAAAATATGGTACTGATTAAAACCACAACACAACTTATAGTTGGGGAGGGGGATACCACATGTGCATTTAATTAAGATTCCAGGCATGTAACTAGCTAGGGAATGAAGCAACTAAATGCTTCCCAAGTGGAGTTCATGGTATTCAGCTGGTACTTTGTAAGTAAGAGATGTTTTCTGCTAAGGAAGAAATGGTCAGTTTTATTGTTCCTAAGGAGAATCATTGCTTCAGAATTGTTGATGTATCCTTAGAAAACAAGGTGAAAATGTTATGATTTAGTAGCCACTGTTGTTACCTGGGGGAAAATCCAAAGATTTCTTCCATTATTCTGAAACTGCATTTTATCAAATGTTTATTTTACCCTGTTAAACAATAGAGCTGGATGAATTATTTCGGGGTAATATAGAAGATGACAATCATTCATGAAATCCAGTGAATTTGTAAGTATAGGAGCTCCACAGGTTGTTAAAGATGATTTCAAAAAGAAGCAGAAATCTAAAATGGCTGCCATAAGAAATTTGTTCATCAGTAGCTATTGAAGCAGACTGATGAAGAAATCAACTAGAACAGAGTTACGATTAAACACATGTGAAACTGACAGAGTTCAGAAAGGAGTTGATTCATCCAGTCCTACCTCAGAATTATGCTTGAATCATAGCAGTAATATTTCTTTAAGAAATATGAAACAATATAAAATATGAAATTGCTGCTGCATTTCTCCTGGGAGATAAAATGCATTCAAGTGGAATATAAATTAGGCAATGGAATCAGTAAAACAAAACATGAATTAAATCCTCCCATCAGCTAAAGTCTCTCCGAACATATGTATCTTAAAATATTACTAAAATATACTCAAAAACTGATGATTCTCCTCATGTTTCATTAGAAAAATGGGGACATATTCATTTTTGAAATTTTGGAAAAATCTAATTGTGGAAAAACTAGTATTGTTAGATTGTCAGATCTCAAGGCACCAGATGAATCCTTGGGGAATGGCTGTCTTCTCCAAGTACGCAGTCAAGAAAACCAATTGCAAGTGAGCACTGCTGGAATAGGAGAAAATTTAAATTTACTATGTGAAGTAAATTTAATATGTGAAGTAAACTCTAGGTGTCCATTCATGCTGGTTCAATATCAGGATGCTTATAACCAAACTCCTACAATAGGGTCACATTGTGTCAATTTCCATCTACAAAATTTTATGTAGGTTGCACTGTACATGTGTGTTGAGTGACAAGGTGGAGCATCCAAATGTGCAGCTAAATATATAACTCAATGCTAACTAAAAGAGTAGTACTACTCATTTCAGCAGGAAGAGACAAATATCCACGAGCCAAAAATGTGTATCTGCATATACAGCAACACTGCATGTGCAGCTCCACTTGTTCAACCTTGAGTTGAATGGCAGTGTTGCACATTAGATGGAAATAGCCAACTGCTTCCATAGAGGAAGTCACTTATGCATAGGACATCAACAAAATTTCTGCCTTGGTGTGTTGCACTTGCACAGTATCAGCATACCAAAAAGTCAGGAGCAAGGAGAGGAAACAATACTGGAGACAGAGATGCAGTGCATGCATTCTGGATCTCTCATTCCATTTGGAACAAGACAAAGAATGAGGAGCCAGAATCACAACTTATGAGCTTTTTTGTTTTTGGTGATATAAGCCCTGGTGAGAGCACTGCAAGACACCAGAAACACTCTCAGTACATTGATAATGAGCTGCTTAGGTTCTGGAAAAGATCCCACATGTTTTAAAATCATAGAATCATAGAGGAGGAAGAGACTGCAAAGTAATCTAGTCTGACCCCCTGCCATGTAGGAATACAAAAGCAAAGCACTCTTCAAAGATGGCCATTCGGCCTCTCCTTAAGAACCGCCAAAGAAAAAGAGCTATCACCTTCTGAAAAAATCTATTCCACCATCAAATAACTTTTGCAATCAACAAGTTTTTTCCTGATATTTGGATGAATCTTTTTTTCTTGTGATTGAACCCATTGATTTGTGCTCTGGTCTCTGGAACAGCAAAAAGCAAGCTCCCTCCATCTTCTTTCAGATGTTTAAAGATGGCTATCATGTCGTCTCTCTGTCTTCTCCGAGCTAAACAGACCCAGCTCCCTAGTTGTTCTTTATAAGGCTTGGCTTCCAGACCTTTGATCATCTTGCTCATCCTTCTCCAGACATGTTTCAGCTTGTCAATGCCCTTGTTGAGGTATGGAGCCCAGAAATATACACAGTAGTCCAGGTGAGGTCTGACCAAAACAGAATATTACTTACTTCTTTCTATACACTATATTCCTGTTTATGCAATCTGGAGCTGCATTGGCCTAGAAATGCATATTATGCATGGTTATAGGTAAGGCTGTATGGGGAAGACCTCTAGTAAAAACGGTAGCAACTGCTGCAGATGCTGATCATGATCTTCTGCCCAAAAGACCTCTTTTTTTTTGTCTACGTCTGGATTAAGAGTGTAAAGAATTCCTGCAAATTTCCTCATCTTTGATGTGAAAAAGCTATTTAACAGATTAAGACACCACATCAAAAGATGGCCAACTGCTGCGAGCGTTTGTTTTCATTTTAGAACTTTTAATTGCTAAAATGATACTTTAAAATATTGTTGCTGCACAATTAACAGTGTTGCACAAATGCACACCCACACCCACAAACTTTGTAAATTCACATACAAGAATGAAATAGATAAAGATCCATATTATTCAGTGAGCAAGGTTTTGCTCAGATTCTGGGCTTATGTAGTGTTCCCTTCAGCTTCAATAGCCATTTTCATAATGAACTGGCCTGGGAAAATTTCATGCCCTTCCCCAAGCTGCTTATGCTCTCTCTTCCTCCCTCCCTTGTTATTTCTAACATGTACTGAACTATTTTGACATGGCAATACCTAGTAAGTGACTATATAGCTGATACAAAGCTCTCTGAACACAATAAAACCAGTGTACACTATCCTAACATACATATAATTTAAGTCTGTATATTAGTAGTAATAACCAACATAGGACTGGACCTTCTGGGCATTTTTATGTTGTATACAATATCAGTATAGGTGTTAACACAGGCCATCTACATTGTTTAGTTATCTTTCTCAGGATTTCTTTCTCATAATATCTTTCTTCAAGATTTTTTAAAAAATTGATTATAAAGGGGGAAAAAACAGAACAAAAAAGAAAAACACCATGTTTCAGGATTTTTGTACACAGTCTGCCCCATGTAATACCACAGAGGCCTATCCCCAGTCTCCAGATTTGATCTTGAAATTTCAGGAAATGGGAAGCCACTGACTTGTTTATTTGTTTGTTTCACTGTTGTAATTCACATATGATGACTCTCCTTTGTCCTCCCCTCCATGTACATAGATGACTTGTCAGGTGCCAGAACACCCACTCACGGCCATTTAGTGACCAGAAGAGAAGTCCTCTCATGAAGATTCTGTTCGTATTTCTGTAGCTGGAAGTGCAAAGAAGATTTTGCCCTCTCAGAAATGTAGCCAGAGGTTTTGCTGGCATTCTTCATCTCCCTTGCACTCAGAGTCATTGTGCAAAGGAGGTATTATATACCGTCTGTAATGACCTTTAAAGGATATACAGTCTGCAGGTAAAAAGGGAGTTTACTCTCTCATGTGTTACCAACTGGATTCTGATGCTATTTTTGTTATATGTGTATGTGTGGGTATGTATGTATGTATGTACATATACACACATACAGAAAATTGTTATCATCCTCATCATCCTCATCCTCATCATTTATGTATTTATTTAGTGCCATCTGTGTATGTGGTGTCGGTTTATAATTGTTATAATGAGCGGTTTATAATTGTTAATTTGACAGTTCCCTGCTTTCAGGCTTAGAATCATAGGCCCTTTTCGCACGGGCTTTTGCTCGTGCGACAGCCCCGTGAGCCTCGCGGGAGTGGGAGCGTCGCTCCGCACGACGCACTCCCACTTTCGCCCAGCTCACGGGGCTGAAGCAGTGTGAGCGCGGGTTTTTTGATTTTCGCGTCCAAGTGAAAATCACCCCGCGCTAGCGCAATGCTCCTGGTGCCCACCCGCACTTACCTTTTGTGCGGAGCCTCCGGGAGCCGGCCGGGTCGCGCTTCCTTCCCTCCGCCCCTGCGGAAGGAAGGAGCGGGGTGGGGAGGTAGCGCGACGGATATGACGCCGCGCGCGCGCGGGGAGGGAGACGCGACGCCGCCCGCTTCGCGCACGCGGGGGGAGGAATCCGGCATGCATGGGGGAGGAATCCAGCACGCGCGGGGGAGGAATCCGGCGCGACGCAGCCCGCTTCGCGCACGTGTGCGGGGGGGAATCCAGCACGAGGTCTCCCGCTTCGCATGGGGGGGGGGCGGCTTGCGCAGCAAGCCTCCTTCGGTGCCACTTCCCCGCTGGTTCCTTCGCCTGCGGAAGGAAGGAGGGGGAAGCGGCAGCCTCCTGGAGGAGCCTTCTTGCGCTTGCCGGCCTCCCCCACTTGCGCTAGAAGCCTCAGTGCGAAAAGGGCCATAAAATAGAATCATAGAATCATGGAGCTGGAAGAGACCACAAGGGCCAACCAGTCCAACACCCTGCCATGCAGGAACACACATCAAAGCACTCCCAACAGCTGGCTATGCAGCCTCTACTTAAAAACCTCCAAAGAAGGAGACTCCACCACACTCTGAGGCAGCATATTCCACTGCCAGACAGCTCTGACCATTAGGAAGTTCTTCCTGAGGTTCACAATTCGGCTTACAGTTCAGCTTACAGTTTAAAAAGACAAGTTGTTGTTGTGTGCCTTCAAGTCATTCTTGCCATATGGTGACCCTAAGGTGAACATATCATGTGGTTTCCTGGGGCTGAGGGTGTGTGACACACCCAAGGTCACTCAGTGAGTTTCCATAACTAAGCAGGGAATTGAGAAAAAGACAGGACACGCAAGGAAAAGGTGATAACAGTGGGACAGAGGATTAAGTCCAGCAGGTGCTGGCTGCTGTCTCTCCTTCCAAGGCCACAGCAGTGGCAGTTGAGATGGAAGGAGGGACTTTCCTCAGCGGTTGGGCCTTGGCACCCCAGGAAATAGGAAACAGAGAGTAAGGAATAGGTGTAGGAACACATAAGAAACAGTGGGAGGGATGTGTTGTGTTCAAAGAGAATGTATTGGGTAAATAAGAATTATACCTAATTGGTGCTAGCTGTATGGTTCTGATCTATTTTTTGTTCCAGATTTCAAGATGAAACCTATTTGAGTGGCAACTATATATTTTTTTCAGTGGTTTTACAAAAACTCAGCACCATCCATATCCATAATGTACTATGGTTACAAGTCATGGTGGCTTCTATGCTGGTGGGGCAGTGAATCTTCTCTGAGTTTTTGTCTGAATTTTAAAGGAGCCATCCAAGTTACAGAGTTTATTTTAGGGATCTATTTCAGCACCTTGGGTAGTTCCTCTAGTTTATAATAAAACCCAGAATGGATTCACCACATAATAGATATGGAAATCACTAGCTGATGCAAGTTACACAATCTATATGCATCAGAAACTGCATACTGTTCACCCTCATGAAAGCTTTGTTATGAAAACAAATCACACTCTGGATTCTCCAGCAACAACCTGTTCATTCAGTGGATGGCCAGAAAAATAATAGTCTGAAGTCAAACTGAATTCAGATCACCGATTATATTTTATCCATTCCTTGGGACAAAGGGGGAATGAACCTGATTGCTATTTTGAATCAAAGGAACTTATAAATAAAACACCTGCTAGACAATAGAGTTCAGCATATTGGACTTTTATTAGGACCATCTTAAGTACCTTTAAGGAAAAGAGCATTCATTCGCATATGTCAATGTGCTTGGTAACAAGAGCACATAAAAGAAACAGAACGATGCAGAATCCAGGAAAATATTCTGAAACAAGGGAGCCCAAGGTGCTGTTTCCTCATATTTTATTTATCAGGATACTCTGATGAAACCCTCCATTTAGAGATACTGACTGAGCAAACAGTCTTTCCTTGTATAGGCATGATTTTTAACTAGGTCAGGCAATGGCAGACTTCAGGCTTGAAGGATCTATTTCTACTTTTATACTAAAGCTTCATGACTGGAGCCCAGGATCTGGTGGAAAATATTTAAAGAATCTGGAGCTCAAAAATTTCTTTTTTGAGTATCAGAAATGAATGGGTCTCACAGTCCATTCAGAGGGGAAAAAAAACTTCTGGTTGCTGTTAGCTTTCTTCATTTCCTCAATATAGTTTAGGGCAGGGCAGAGTCTCTGTGTTGCTGTACTGACAAGCAACAGTAAGTCAAAACCCCTTGTTGACCTGCACCAAATAATGTAGAGATCTACCAGGGGATCTAGGTTTCTCTCTGGTTCATTCTTGCATTAGATAGAAGAAACAAGACACACAATTTTGTGTGTCTGGGTCTCAGATACACAATCTCAGTTTCACAACTGAAGACTTTATAACTTCATCAGACTTTCCTCAAAAACCAGACTCACAATTAGTCAAGGTCATAGTTCTTCCTGGAACATCTTTGCACACAGTGAAGTTGAGAGCAGATCTCATGTGTGCTTGTGCCCTGAGAGTCACCCTGACTCTAAAGGGTGATCAAATAACCGCAGTATACCTCAGTTCAGACATTAAGTCCTTTATACCATGGGGAAAATGGAATGGGGGAGAGAAATATAGACAAACCTGAGACCTATTGCTGCTGGAAGCAGATCTTCAGGAACAGAGAGAGGAGTAACTTCTGAAGAGGAAAAAGCACCACGTTGGCATAGATCTACAGTAGAAATGGTTATGCAATTCAAGACAGCCCACTGTGTGCTTGCATACATGATATTATCTGCAGATCATTGACAAGGGCAAGAACTGTCTCTTCTTCCTTGGCTTCGGACTGAGACTTGCCCACTGCCTGAGCGTGCTCCTGCAACCAGTCAGTGGCCAGGGCACAGAACTGAATCAGGGAGACATCTAGGGCAGTGATAATCAAACTGGGGCTTCCTCAACCAGTGCCAGCCCCTGAGTCATTGCTTGTTAGACCCTGTTAAGTTTCTGGGAAGGAAAGAAACATTTGTAAACAATGAGCACAAACTTATATCTGGTCCCTGGTACACTGGGAAAAACTAATTCCTTGTCTGGCACATCAGATAACCTAAGAAGCACTGATCTAGGGCATAGATGTTGCACAAAGAGATACTGAATACCTCCTTGCACAAATGCTTGGAAAAGTACTTATATTAGCATAACTGGGGATTAAACCAGCATTAGTTAACAAGAGGATTCTGGCCTGTATTAACTTATTCTTTCTGTTCAGAATGCCTGTTCAGATACTAAAAAGCAAGAAAAGGCAAAATGAAACTGTAGAGGTAAATCTGTTTGTAGAACTGAATATGGTATCAAAGAAGTAGTGGCGGAGCTTGGAGTGTGTGGAGGGGAGTTGGGAGGGGGCGGGACTACATCACAAGGGGCAGGGCCACTGCACACTGGGGCGTGGCTGCAGTGTGCAGGGAGTGACCAGGGGCATGGGGCACGCAGGGGCGTGGCCAGGGCACGGGAGGGCATGGCTACAGGTTGGTACACCTCAAACACATTGTCACCCAGGGCAAATCACTTCCCCCCGTCCCCACATCCCTATGCGACTGCAAAGAAGAAACATTGTATTTAGAGCCAGCATGCTTGAGCATTGGATGATGACTCTGGTGACCAGGATTCAAATCCCCACTCAGTCACTGACACTGGGTGACCTTAGGCAAGTCATACTCTCTCAGCCTCAGAGGATGGCAAAACCCAACCCCCTTTGAACAAATCATGCTAAGAAAACCCTGTGATAGATTTTCCTTAGGGTCATCATAAGTTGAAAGCAACTTGAAGGCACACAACAACAGCAACAACAACAACAACAACAATGTGGTATTTCAGGTATTGGCCAGAGAAGAGAAGAGATTTTTGGATAAATTTCTTCTACAGCGATTCATAAACATATTCTCAAAAAAGGGAAAATGAGATTTTTTTTTGTTAAGAACTTATGTGGTGGTTTTATTTTTGCATTACTTTTGCAGATTGCCAAATACATGTAAAACTGCACTTTGTACACAGTGCAAGATTTACAAAGCACCCTGTATCTCTTTAATGCTTACAAGGAGAACAACAGCAACACATAAAATCTTCTGCTATTGTGCATTTCTTCCAGATAAATCCTGCTCAGATGCTTGGCGGATAGAGAATTTAGTCTGAGCACTGACAATTTATAAATCATCCACTTTATTTAACAATGAGAGAGCACATCTGCAATCCATATTTATTTCACATTAATAATTGTAAGGGTGCTGCTGTATTAATTGTTGGTGGCACATGTACTTAATCTTGCTGAAATAACCCTATAGTATTATGGTCCAAATACAGCATTTGTCTACAATGAGGAAATATTCCAAGAAGGCAGCCATATGAGAAACAACTCTGGCAATTCTGAAATTTCTTACAAATATATGCTTCCATTTGAAAAAAAAATGTGTTTAATATGCTGGATCTGGTGTGGTTAAAAGTAGTTCTATTCATTTATCTTCAATAAAATATAGTTAAGGTGTGTGTGTGTCTGTGTGAAACATTCACCTTCCAAACAGAAAGCAGTAAATGAAATAAAAAGTTATGTAAATTGAAAATAGTTAGACAACTGAAAAGATTTTCTCAAAATGTTAAGTTAATGTAATAGCAGTTGTTTTCGATTCAGTTCAAAGCCAACAATTAAAATGAAATACCAGATCATTCTATTCCAGAGGCTGGTTTTTGCATTTCCAGGGAGATTAATCCTATGTTTCCACTGTGCTGGCTTCAGTTATGCCAGAGTGATCGCTGGCACAATGTCGTCTGGATCCAGGAAAGTGCATCAAGTGATACAGAAAAAGCGAATGTAGTGATACCAAAGAAACTCCTCTTTCCTCCTCCTCCTCCCCATCTTCCCCTTTCAGCTCACCCATCATCTACCAGTCAAACTGTTGTTTGCTAATGCATGTTTCTTCTTCAAGCACTTCCTTAGCATAGTCTCTTTCTTATACAGTGGTATAGAGATCAGTTTTGAACTGCAAGCTCTTCTCACTCCACTCACTCCATATAGCAACATCTCCAACAAGAATCCAAAAATGCAGGCAGCTGTGTTGATCTCTGTCTCACTGTCTCAAGAATTTCAAGCTGTTTTCATTTCTTCCAGGAACAGTTTTTTTGTAAACTTAATGAATCTTGCCAGGTCACTCCACAATGGTTCTTTTATTTCTAAGTACAGTAATCTACATTTGCTAGGGTTAGGGGAACAGGACCCCCTTGAAAGTGGAAAAACCATGCATACTTAACATACAAAAAAAGGATGATCACCACATTCAGTCCACCATGGATTCCTTTGAGACATCAGGGTTTCTTCACAACACAGAAATGGGTAGCTGGTGGGGCTTACTGCCGCCTCCACTACTGCCCCATATCATTTCTAAAGGGACTTACAAGACTTGTTCACAGTTCCTCATTCTCATGAGGCTTGCAGTCCCTATTAAAAATGGCATAGGGAGGCAGCAGAGGTGATAGCAAATAATCCGTGAATAATCAAATCCGCAAAAGTGAAACCCGCAAATGTGGAGGGCTGGCTGTATCTTTGAAAGCCAAGGGAGCACTTGATTACATCAGTAAGTGCTCCTAATCCACCACTTTTCTCTGATCCAGCATACTCCCATGGCCAGCACTGTCAGAAATCTCTTTCTAGAATTTTACTCCTGAACAATGGGAGGGCAATGGTGGCATTGACTTCAGACAATCTAATCTGTATCTTATTTTATCTCTCTGTGTTAGCCAGATTGCCAGGTAGATTTGGATATCTGGGGCTAAATCCAATTGACAGTCCCAACTAGAATAGAAGTATTAAGTTAGTGGTAGCTTAGGAAATTAGGTTTCAAGTAAGTTATATTGATTTAATGGATTCGCTTTAGTAGGGATAATGGCCATTTCTGCATGACATTATTATCCCGCAACAGCAGTGGGTTGTTTCTGGTCCAGGAGCCATGCTACTGTATGACATCATTGCTATTGAGCTGCCATCATGTTCTCAAGCATTGCAAAATCACCTTATACTATTTCCAGGAAAAAAAAATCCATATAGAGTCTCCTTTAGCACTTCAATACCATCAGCTGTGTCAGCGCAGTACTGTAATAACAGTTGATAGCCCTTCCTGTCCTTGTAGATCCAGAAGTGGGTGGGGTGTGAGTGTCTCCAGCTTGTCCCTCCTTCAGCAACTTTCATGGCATGGCAACTTTGGAATCTACTACCTCTCTATGTTTATTTTAAACTTCTCCTTTGAGTTATTTTTTTTTATTTTTTAAATACTTTTTTTTTTAACACTATAGCACACAAATGCAATAGTGTACTGGCATGTCATGAAGTTACAACATGACTGCTTTAGTATGGCTGAAAAAAAATAAGATGAGTCAGGGATGTTGGGGCAGGCAGAAGTTGGGGAAGGAGACTGGCCAAGGATGCTGTAATTCGGAAGGAATACTGGTGCCGGAAAGGCGCTTAAGCGGAAGGGTATGAAAGAAAGCATTCGTAACCTGCTACCATCGCACAAATGGCAATACTGGGATCTTAACAGAAGAATATGCTGTTGAGGTATGGTGCAGAAAGGGCCTAACAGATAGATTCAGACCCTGGTGCTTTTTTCTTGGTCTTTCTGAAAAAATGACTCATTTAATTTGTAAATTGCTATTCTTGGGCTTAATTTTTTTTTCAAGAAAGGCAGTTGGTCTTTCTCTTTGTTAGAGAAGGGGTTTCTTCACATGGAGAGCTAGTGTAGTACAGTGCTTTGAGCATTGTGGTGTAGTGGACCAAGGCTCTCGGAGACCTATCTGAACCTTGTTCAGCCATGGAAACCCACTTGGGCAAGTCACATCTCTCAGCCTCAGGAGAAGGCAAAGGCAATCTTCTCTGAACAAATCTTGCCAAGAAAAACCTATGATAGGTTTACCTTAGGGTTGCAACCACAAGCCTCACATGGGTTCTGTCTCCTTGATGGCTACTAGCATGTTCTACTCACAGAAGTGAGCAGCAGGAAATACTGCCACCTAATGTAACATCTACCTGCTGTCCTGTTTTAGAATTAATTTCCTGAAACAAGAAACATATTTTTTCTTTCTGATTCACTATGACTATCCAGAGTTGGTTTTCCTCCTTTTTAGACATAGATTCACAGTGTGAGTCTGTTGCATCCTGCTAGCATGAATTTCAAGTGATTGTAAACTTTTCACCAAGAGAGTACTGCGGGACTACAAGTCACAGAACATGACAAGGTGAGAAAACAATATTGTTTATACCATTCCCACTGAGAAGAAATCCCTGGGGATATTGGTGGGAATGCATAGACAGCAATCTTTTTCTACTAGGGATTAAGAGTCACCTGGCCCCAGAAAAGGCACTCTACCCTGCTTGATCTGGGAAAAAAGACTGACTTTGCCTTCTCCCTACACAAAGGTAATTTTTTGGGCTGCAACTGGGTAGGTGAAGAGGAAGGAAGATGTGATGGCAACGGAGTGTTTTGTGAACTTTGTGTGCAGTGAATTTATCTGGATCAAGCACAAAGCATCAAAAACTTGGGGATAATCTCCAGAATGTCTGTCCAACACTAAACAGAAGAGTAGCAAGTGCAGCATTACCTATTATTTTGGAAACGAGGAGGTGGGGAAAACCAACTTCAGAGCCCTAAAGTCCTTGAAAACCAGTGCCATAAGATATAGATGTAGCTTCCAAATCAGACAGCTTTAAAATGAAATTAGATAAGTTCACAGAAGGCCATGGAGGGCTATCTATTACCTCCAGTATCAGAGAAAGTATGCTTCTGTATCCCAGTTGCAGGACAATGCAAGACAGTGCTGTGGCACTCATGTGCTGTACATGGGTTTCTCATAGGCAAATATCAGCCAATGTATGACAAGAATGGTTAACTGGGCCACACAACTTTTCTTCTCTTTTAACTCAATCCTATGAATGATAACTAAACAGCCACTACCGTCAGTCCTTTTAGTACCCTGTCCCACATCTATGGCCTTTCTTAAGGGCTATATTGGGAAGGAAGTTTGGGCCTATCCTCTTGCATGTATGTTTTGGAAAGAAATAAAAAAGCATGCTCTTTGGCATGCTCAGAGAGCCTCTGGAAAGATGAAGGAACATTCCCTTAATAAAATAAGGGCATTCTGCACCTAATTATTTCCTTAGATCTTTTTTTAAAAAGTTCATTCTCTGTAGGGAAGGGAAATCTACACATCCTTAGATCCAAAGTCCAAGTCTCCAGACTTTCTGAAAACAAACATAAGGAAACCCACTTCTCTTTTCTTTACTCACAGCCTCAAGACAGCTGTTTTCATTCTCTTGCCTTTACCTAGCCAGTTACAAAGCACTCATGAGGTATTATGAAGACTACTCTAAATAGCAATTGGAGTTTGACTGTGCAAAAGATTTTAAGCAAACTGTCTTTGATCTCTGTACCAAATCAAGATCTGAAATGCATCCAGTATACAGTTGTCTTGGTGCAGAAACAAAATCCATAATAATAAACACTATATGTGTATCCATTCTGCTCATTTTATGACAGATCCAAATCGTGATTAAAGCTACTACTATCTTAATGTCATTTCATCATTCACAGCATACAGCTTGTGCCTGATCTTGCAGTTTCTTTGTTTCTTTGTATTCTCCATAACATTTCTCATAAAATGCCTGAGATGTATCAGTCACCTTTGCAATGCTCTTTGCATACAGAATAATCATCCCAAGTTCCTCTGGTTAAGTGTGTGAGAGAGGCTCTCGTTTCAGTTCCCAACAGTGTGCAGGTACAAGTGCATAGTTACATTGCATAGTTGGTCTCAAGTGACAGTCATCACTTCAGAAAAGCAAGGACAAAGTGGCTAGAGTCATTTAATGTTTAAAAGACACATTTCAACAAAGTTGAAGTTTAAGGTAGCTGATGCCTGACCTGTGAGCAAAGGGAAAGCAGAGTGCTTGCTACAATGAAACACTGAATCATTTTAATTGTCTGTAATTGGAATATAAAGGGAAGCACGTTGTTCAACAATTTCTGTTGTTCCTGTATACATAATTTTATTTCTATAATTTTATTTCTAAAATTATGTATCAGCTTCCAATTGTAAAGGTAAACCAAACCCTTTGGATCTTCCATGACCATCAGTGGAATCAAGAAATTGATATTTTTCAAACAAAATACATCTGTGCTGAATGGAATTGTCAGACATGGCAGACTCTTAGGTGGAAATTATTTGTTGTCTGCTTTTGTTATGTGCCTTTAAGTCAATTCTGATGCATCCCCTAACTTCATTTTAAAAAATTGGTATGATTTTTTTGCCCCAAACTGTACTGCCTCCAAATGTGAATAAACATTTGAAAATTCCCACCCCCTCCACAACTCCCACCAATCCCAATCCAAATACCTTTGATTTCACTGGAATCCCTCTCAACATGGTAACAGCAAGTGATGTAAGATAACTTCCAGTCACGATTTTGTGAAAGACTCAGAAGAGAAAAATGGAGCTATGTTGAGGGGCCTGGGGAAAATTGACCCTTGGCCACATGCAGATGCCCATCCCAGGTAAGAAGCAGAATGCAAGCGCACAGCATACTTTGCCAACGCCTTGATGTTGCACCAACGTCTTCCACCTGGAAAGGCTGGCTCATCCTTCCAAACAATGGAGCCAGTTCTGTTTAAAATACCAATTGCCAATGGATTTCCAGGAATGTTTAAATTTTGATTTGGTCCAATTGGGAAGAGTCTTGCATCATTTTGATCACCTCTTAAATCTGTCTGAAATAGCCACATTAGGTTTAGGATTGCACACTTCTAGCATTTGGTTCAAAAGAATACAATGGCTATATATGGAGGTGTTTAGGGCCCTTTTCGCATCCTTTTTTTCTTGGGCGAGCGCCCCTTGAGTGTCCCGTGAGTGGGAGCATCGCTCCGTATGACACACTCCCCCTCACGCGACGCTCGTGGGGCTAAAGCAGGGGGCGTGCGCATGTTTTGATTTTCGACTTTAAGCTGAAAATGCCCCGCGCTCGCGCAATGCTCACGGCACCCTTGCGCACTTACCTGTGTGTGGTGCTTCGGCAAGCAGAGGTGGTCGCGCTTCCTTCCCCCAGCGCAGCCTACAACTCCCAGACTGCGCTGCAGAACGAAGGGGCGGGGCACTAGAGTGACGGTCGCGGTAACAGGAAGTGACCTGCGGTATGAAGGAGCGAGGAAACGGCAGCGTTTCGGATGAGGCTTCTCGTGCGAGATGCCCTCCCCCGTTGCGCAAAAGGGTAACATGCGAAAAGGGCCTAGGATTCAAGTGACAGATGGGCCAAAGCTGAAGGCAGACCTCACTCTCTAGCTGTCACTTCTCATGCTAATAATACTGAACAGTACACATGGAAAACAAAAACAGCAGATAGCAGGAAGAGGCCATTATAATATGTAGCAGAAACAGAAACAACATGACCACATTAATAGGAGCAGGAGTGCACAGACTTCCATACAGTGAAAACTTTTTTTAAGGCAGATTATGGGGCTCAGCTCAGCTCAGCAGCTCCAGGAGTGAAGTGTGGTTCAAATTATGTGGTCCCTCCACAAACACTCTCTCAAACAGCTTAGAGACATGATGGAAGTAGTGATATTTGTCTAAGAAAAACAAATGTTTCACCAGCTCCTGAGCTTCGACGTCTGGCTAAGCCTTCACTTGTTCCCCTGTCAAGTGCCTTTAAGAGGACCGTCTCAACAGTACATGTCTCTCTTTTCTCAGGATAGCTAACATCTTTACAGTTCTTTTATCATACTGTATTGACTTTCTGACAAGATATTGAGCCTCTCCTCAGCTGCCTCAATCCTTGCCCCTGTGCTTCGAATTCCTAATTCGGTTTTTCTTAGATTTCTTCTGTAAGAAGAACTACTTTGAACATCTGTTTATTTATTACTCTTTTTTCACTTTTAAAGAGATGCTCACACTGCCTTCTTTTGACTATATCCAATATGGTCCTAGAATCAAGAGTAGGTCTATAGTGAAGATGCTTTTATTCTGGCAGGCTTTTGAATTTTGAATTTTAATTAAGAAGCTGTAGTGTTGAGTATTTTTTTAAATCTTTTTGAAATAAAGTTTTAAATATGTTTTAAGTGTCTTAGCTGTTTTTAAGCATGTTTTAAAAACTGCAATATTTAATTTCTTTTTAACTTTTGTAAATTAAATGTTTTAGCAGTATCTTTTAAGATTATTGTAATAAACTGTCTTGGATCCCATTTAAGAGAAAGGTGGAATATAAATTCAAAAAATAAACATTCACACACACACACACACACAAACATGCACACACACAAAATATCTTGGAGACAAACTAGATGTAATGTTGTACATCAGAAGTGGGATCTTTTATCCATTTATTTTACTAGAAGAATTTATGCAAAGGTGTAGGATGTGCTATGTTACCAAAGGTTACTTAAACCTTTTCTCCCTCTTGGTTTAACGGGAATGGGTAAATCTGTTCAACTACATCCAGTTTTTTTTTTTTTAAAGCACAAGTAGAAATTACTTGGGATACCATCCCCCCATGTTGACCTATCTTTTTGCCAGAATTGTGGTTGTGTCTCTTGACTAGAAGAGCTTTGGACCTGACATAACTCAATTCCAACTATACATCACCTCCTTTTTTTGACTCTCCCCTTTGGCTTTTCTGCCAACAGATCTCATTCCGCAGATTAGTTCTCCATCATACTGCTCCGTTGGGATTGCACATCTCAGAAATCAAGTGGCAGAAGAGGGATTCCTACCAGTAGAAGAGGCTCTGCTTAATCCTAACCTCCTACAACCAGGGCATCATTGAGTTAGCATTGCACTGCCTGTCTGCATCGACACTTGTGGTTCTAGAAGCTGGTGCATAGAAGGATTTGGTGCATATCATATATAACATGCAACAAGCATCAAGAAAATCAGTTATGAATTATACAAAAATGTTCAAGTTTCCATTGCCCGTCTCATATTCTGATTATGTATATTGAACTATATCACTATTCTAATTTAGAAGTAATTTTTCTCTAAAGTTAGAAATAGAACTTTCAGTTATAGTCTATATTTTACAAATCTATGTTCTTTCATCATGCAAGCACAAAATTTCTTTTCCCTTGTCTGAGCATAATGCCAGCAGACGTTTAGAGAAAGGGGAGTGGGGAGGAAATTGTTGGAGTTGATTAATGTTAGCACATGGCTACACTGATGACATGTGTTAATGGTGCAGTTATCACAAGTTAATGTTAAACCCTATTCCCTCAGCCTATTGTCATTCCCCTGCTCCACAGTAGCAAAATAACACCAAAGGGGAAAATCTGTATTAAAGCTGTCAGGAAGTTCCACAATGCCTCATTTTGTGAAGGAGCTGAAGAGGCAAAACAACATGACAGAGACTGAAAGAGATTTTCTGAAGTCAGGGGGGGGAAAATCAGCAGTAGAAGTTCAGGTAGCTGCACAGAAAGAAATTATGTTTCACAGCAGGATCTACTGTTTATTTTCCACCTTTGAGGAATAAAACAAAATCCATGATCCTGTGTCGGGAGACATACTGTGTGTCATGTAGCTATGGACTTTTCCGCACTGCACTGTTATAGTACTATTCTTCTACTTTCAACATCCTCTGGAATCCTGGGGTTTGTAGTTTAGGGAGGGGCATTTAGAATTCTCAGCCAGAGAGCTCTTTGACCTCAGTAAACTACAAACCCCAGAATTCCATTCCACAGATGTTGAAAGTAGAATAATAGCATTCTAACAGTGTACTGCAGAAAGGCCCTATGTCTCTTAATGCTACCCTGCCCAAAGGTAAGCAGTGCATTCCCCCCAACATGGGCATCTCTTTATCAGAGAGATGGGAGACTCAGTGGGGAAATATCCAGCTATTTATCTGTAGCTGGACATACTACGAGGATGCCATCTAGAAGGATCTCCTGAGATCCCTCAGAAGTAGACTTCTGGCTACTTCCAGGTGTTTTGTTTTGACAATCACTGTGGCCAGAAATTTTCTACCCCAGGATCTTTGGGCAGAAAATTGTTTCTCAAATGCTCTGCAGTTGCCCACTCTTACCTCAGTATCTGAATCCACTTCTTCCTCTTTGTGTAAATTTACAAGAAAGAGGTGAAAATTTTAAATTTGGTTGTAACTAGAAGGGGAGCAAAACAATGATACTCCCTCCCCCCCCCAATAAATGTGAGAGAAGTGTTATTCTCCACCTTCTCAGTGCAGGATGTCAGCCATCATTTAATACATATTCAGCACTACCATTGTTACTCTGAGAGGTGGGGGACTTTGAGGTCCACCACAATGTCAGTGTCTCTTTAGAATTTGGGGGATTTTAGTTCATAGAAGGCATATGAGAGGAGGGTAATGGCAGGATCTTTTCTCCTGTGTATACAAGTACAAACTGTAGAGAAAACTCCAGTTAAAAGTTAAACAGAGTATGTTATTTGGAATTAGCAAACAGACAAGAAGTCAGACACTCTTAAGAACTGTACAAGGCTATTGGAAAGTGAGACAAGAGAAGTTGGATAGAGGCCCTTTTTGCATCCTTTTTTCTTGCGCAAGCGCCCCTTGAGCATCATATGAGTGGGAGCGTCGCTCCGTATGACGCACTCCCCCTCGTGTGATGCTCACGAGGCTAAAGCGGGGCGTGTGCACATTTTTGATTTTCAGCTTTAAGCCGAAAATGCCCCACACTCGTGCAATGCTTGCGGTGCCCTCGCACACTTACCTCTGTGCGGTGTGTCAGCAAGGTGGCCCGGTCACACTTCCTTCCCCCAGTGTAGCCTACAACTCCCAGACTGTGCTGCGGAATGAATGGGTGGGGTGCTAGGGCGATGGTCATGCTAACAGGAAGTGACCTGTGGTACGAAGGAGGGGGAAGCGGCAGCATTTCGGATGAGGCTTCTCAAGCGAGATGCCCTCCCCCGTTGAGCAAAAGGGTAACGTGCGAAAAGGGCCAGAGACAGGTTGGGTGGAAAGGATAATAGTTACCAGTCCTGAAGCAGAAGGTCAAAATACAGTGGCTCAGATAGCTGTCTAAGGGTAGCAAGAAAGAACAGAGATCTGGGCACCATGTATTACATCCAAGTACTACAATTTACTGGGACTGGAGCTAAGGTTTTTATACCCTATTTCCTGTTCTGAAAGAGGGTGCATGGACAAAGTGGTAATGGCTTTCTCGTGGAGTTGACAAAAGAGTCCGGAATGTGCTGATTGTCTTAACTCTAGGTGAGAAAACATTGATGGGAACAATGACAATCTCTTAATGTTTTGTTCGGGTAGTGTGAATAGGGAAGGTCTCTATAGAATATGTTCACAGTAGGGTCCCTGGTTGTTTCACCTGAGCAGTTTTACCTTCTATTGTTTTGGGAGTGTTCATAGCTTACAGGATTTGAAAGGATTGTCCAAAGCCCATCAGTACTGGGCTTTCTCGCCTAATCCTCTCTGAACTTATGACCCGATCATGTCTGAGGTTATCCTGACCTGGCATATACTTACAGTCTGTTTGCTTTCAAGCATGTATTCTAGCCATAAATATGAAAATAGCACATCGCACAGAGCGGGTGTGTATGGTGTGGTAACAACCACAATTGGATATAAAGAGATTAGATAGTTTCCATTTCAAACTACCAATATTGTTGGTAAATTCTAATCAACAACGGTATGACTATGGAGGCGTGGGATGAAGAATTGGCTCTCAACAAAATTTCTGCTCTCACTAAATGAAATTTTCCTTCACTCCCCAAATCTTTCATTGCAGAGAGTGAGACATTGAAAATCATGCACAGATTCTATTTGCTTGGTACTCCACTGGAAAAACCCTATCCCGGGGTCTACAGTTTTGATATTAAAATATGATTCAATGTGTCTGAGAGGTCACCTAGATGGGCACATAGGCAGCCATGGTCGAATGATTGAAAACCAGGGCAGGCCAGTAAAATCCCCAGTCATGTAGCCCCAGGATACCTCAAGATGTGTAAACTCACGGGGGGAGGAGCTACCAATGATGGCAAAAGGAGGCTGAAAATTCGTCTCTCGGAACAGATGACTATAAATAACCCGAGGAGTCCTTTCCAAAACAAGAAAGATTGTGAGTAATTGACTAAATAATGTGGGAAAGAATGTGAGATAAAATAGTGGATTAGTTTTGATTCTTTTCCAACTGGAGCAAAAATAAAAGACTCTGTTTAAACTGCAAATAATTGCTGAAACGGACTGAAAGCAAAACAGTTCTTTTTTTCTCGGTTTTTGCGAGATATATGTCGTCTAAACAAAAAGATAAGGTTTATAAACAACTTAAGTGGAGACGACCTACGGCAACAGATAAAACATATAATCGTCTAGTTAGAGACTTTGAAGATACAAACTTAAGCTCTAACGGAGACAAAAAAGACATTAAAATGGCGGCGAAGAAAGCCGCGAACGGAGCTAATGAAGAGATAAAAACTTTTATACACAAGCTTATTACAGAGTCTAATCAAACTCTTGTTACTACAATAACATCTAATATAAGGGCAGAAATGGGGCAATTGCAGGAAAAAATCTCACAGGAGTTAAAATCATTGGACCTTAAAGTGGATGGTATAAAAAAAACCCAGGAGGATCAGCAGACCAAACTAACAGAACATGATGGCAAGATTTCTTTGTTAGAGAGACAAATTGTCCAGCTTCAAGACCAGAATAGAAGAAACAACGTGAGAATTCGTGGATTTGCAGAGCAGCCACAACAAAGTCAAAAATCCTTAAAAGAGGAAGTTTTAAAATGGTTAAAAAGCATTGTTCCTGAGATTGTATGGGAGGAAAATGACATAGAGAGAATTCATCGGGTGTCAGCTGCAAAGAGAGGAATAACTCCCAGAGATATTATTATGAGGATTGCAAATTTTAACAAAAAAGATGATCTGATGAGAGCTATTAGAAAGAATCCAGGAATATTGAAGTATCAAGATAACATAGTGGAAATATATAATGATTTATGCCGCGAAACAATAAACTGGAGAAGAGAAATGAAACCCTGTATCATAGTCCTGCAGAGGGCTGGAATAAGATACAGCTGGGGATATCCCATTTTTTTGAAATTCCAATGGGCTGGCAAATATTACAGAATAAATTCTCTTGAACAAGGATTGCAACTCCTGAGAGAACTGAAACTGATCCAGCAAGAGGAAGGTGCGGCTGGAGGAGTGGAAGAAGAAGGAGCAGTGGGAGGAGCAACTGAAGAAGGAGCAGCGGGAGGAGCATCAGGAGGAGGGGAGAAGAAGACTTCGGGAGATAAACGAAAGGACAGAGGCTGAGGAGGACTGGAAGAAACAATATGAAATAACAGAAGAAGAAGAAAGAGAACTCCATAGAGTGGGAGAAGGGTAGATAACTAGTGATTAGAATATATTCTTATAGATTGTAAATGCATAGAATTTGATCTATATACATATAAAGTAAAAGGGTAGAGAGAGGGAAGGGAGGGGGAAGAGAGGGAAAAAATATGGGAAAGAAAATAATTCGGGAGAGGATATTGGTCTCTATGCCGGGAGTTGGTATACCTTCACCCCCCCAAGACCATGGGAGGTCGTTGCCAAGGCAGAAGCGCTTTGGGGGGAAAGGGGGGGATGAATGTTTGTGTGGGTAGGGTAGGGGAGGGCGGGAAGGGGGAGGGGAGTGGGAGGGGGGAAGGGAAGGGGAAGGGGAGCACCATCACACTAAAGAGCCAATGGGGAGTGGGATTAGGAAAATGGAAATATGAAAAATGGAGAATAGATTGAGAATATCAACATTGAATGTGAAAGGTTTAGGTACTATAATAAAGAGAAAAAGGATAGAATCGATATTAAAAAAAGATAAGGCTGATGTAATTTTTTTACAAGAAACACATGGAAAACGAGATAAAAAAAATGAGCTTAGATTGAACTGGGTAGCCATTTATGAGGAAGCATTTGGTACATCCAAATCAAGAGGAGTTGCAATAATAATTTCCAAAAGATGTAATTTCATTGTAACAAGTGTGGAATTAGATGAAAAAGGTAGATATGTAATTATACAAGGTGAAATAGATGGAGAAACATATGTTATAGTGAATATCTATGCACCTAATGAGAAGCAAAAAGAGTTTTATGAAGAAATATTTAATAAGATTAAAAATATGAAAGGAGATTATACAATAATGGCAGGTGATTTTAATATGGTGATGGATAGATGGAAAGATAAATTGGATCCATTAATTAGAGACAGATATAATAATGTAACAATTTTGAATAAATTAGTGAGTAGAAATGAATTGATAGATGTTTGGAGAGTAATAAAGGGTGAGGAAAAGAAATATACGTATTATTCATCAGTTCATAAAAATTATTCAAGAATAGATTATATTTTTGTCTCAAAGAATATGATACCTAGATTAATAAATACAGAAATAGAAACAATAAAAGTGACAGACCATGCTTTGATGAATTTGGATATAACTATGAAAAGGAATTATAGAGAAGCAAAAAGGTGGAGATTGGATACTAAAATACTTAATTATAAGGAGATAGTAAATAAAATAGAGAAGGAGTGGCAAGAAATTTGGGATATAAACAATAAGGAAGTAACACAAGATGTATTATGGGATACAATGAAGGCAGTGGTAAGAGGATTATGTATTAAAGAATCAAGCAAATTAAAGAGACAATTAGGAGAAAAAAAATTGAAATTAGAAAAAGAAATAAAGGAACTAGAGAATGATTATATAATAGATAGAACTAAACAGAAATTAATAATATTACAAGCTAAAAGAGATGAATTAGAAAAGATAGAAATGGATGAAGTTCAGAAAAATTTAATATATTTGAAAAGGGAATACTTTGAATATAGTAATAAAAATTCTAAAATGCTGGCTAAATCAGTACAATAAAAAAAAACTAGAAATATGATTGGCGTAGTAAAAGATAAATTTGGTAAAGAAAAAAGGCTGATGAAAGAGAAATTAAAAATATTTGAGGAATTTTATCAAGAATTATATTTAGCAGAAGAAAAATCCGTAGAGAATATAGAGGAGTACATTGATAAAAATTGGAAAGTAAGGCTAACAGAACAAGATAAAGGGTTGATGGAAGAAATGATATCAGAAGAGGAAATAGAAGAAGTAATAAATAACTTAAAAGGAGGAAAATCACCAGGATTGGATGGACTAGGTCCAGAATATTATAAAACATTTAAAAAAGGTTTAATTCCTAAATTAAAAGTTTTATATAATAGTATACTAAGGGGTGGAAAAATTCCATCATCATGGAAGCAGTCACTAATAATATTAATTTTAAAACCAAATAAGGATCCTATGGATCCAGGTTCTTATAGACCAATATCTTTAATAAACCAAGATGCAAAAATTATGACAGCAATAATGGCGAAGAGGTTAAATAAATTTATATATAAGTATATACATAAAGATCAATGTGGTTTTATACAAGGAAGACAGATGGCAAATTTAATAGGGAAAACGATAAATAAAATAAATATAATGGATAGAGATAAACAAAAAGCTGGAATTTTAGCGTTAGATATATTTAAAGCTTTTGATTGTGTGGAATGGCCGGCGTTAAAAACAATTTTAAATAAAATAGGATTAGGAGAAAGATTTAAAGGGTTAATAAATCAATTATATTCACATAATACATCTGTAGTGATGGTAAATGATGGATTTACAGATCAGATTCAAATAACAAGAGGAACGAGACAAGGATGTCCATTATCTCCAGTTTTATTTGCAATAGTTATAGAAATATTAGCGAATGTGATAAGAAATGATGAGAATTTGGAAGGAATTGGAGCGAAGGAGAAAAATAAAATAAGCTTATTTGCAGATGACACATTGATGACAATTAAAGATCCGGTTGAAAAGATAGATAGAATAGATAAACATTTAAAAGAGTTTGGGGAGAAGACAGGATTGAAAATAAATTGGGCCAAATCAGAATTAATGTTATTTAATTATACTAAAGAAGAAGTACAAGAATTTATAAGTAGTAAAAGAGGATTACTTAAAGTAAAAGAATCAATTAAATATTTAGGAATAGATATTACAAAAAATTTACAAGGACTACAAGAAAAAAATTTTAAGAAATTAAGATTAGAAATTAAACGGAAATTAGAGGATTACAAAAATATAAAGTTATCGTGGTTTGGTAGAATAGCAGTGGTAAAAATGAAAATTTTACCTAAAATTAATTTTTTGTTTAGAATGTTACCAATAAAAGTATCAGAGGAAGAGTTAAAGGAGTGGCAAAAGATATTAAATAATTTTTGTAATGGAAATAAGAAATCGAGAATTAATAAGAAATATTGGTATAAAAGTCAAAAAGAAGGGGGCCTGGGACTTCCAAATTTAAAATGGTATTATTATGCAAATCAATTGAGATATATTATAGATGGAGTTTCAGGAAACGGAGATTTAGATTGGTTAGAGACAGAAGATAAGAATATTGAGATGAAATTAGAAAATATATTTTTTAGGAATTTTTCAAAGAAAGAAATGGAAAAGATAGAAAATCCTTTTATAAAAAATATAATAGAAATATGGAAGAAAAATAAAAGAAAATTAATACCGAATATATCAATATTAACTCCGATAGTAATGATGGAAAAATTTCCAATAAATTTAAGAGAAATAATAGAGAAAGAAATTAAAAAACAAAAAATATATAGATTAAAAGATTGGATGAAAATAATGATAACTAAAGAAAGAATGAAAGAGAGATTGCAGGAAACTAAGATATCTTGGTTAAATTATATACAATTAGAGCAATGGACAAAGAGTATGGAAAGATATGTTAAGGATTTTAAAGAACACACTAAATTTGAACAACTTATTATTCAAAGAGAAAATATGCAAGAAAATGAAATATTAAAAGGTAGTACAAGTGAAATATATAAAATATTAGTAAAAGAACAAGAAGAGGACTATCTTAGAAAAATGTGGGAGGAAGAGACAGTACAAATTATAGATATACAAGAATGGAGAAAAATTTGGAAACAACGCCATTTAAAAAAATTGTCAATACGAATAAAAGAGAATTATTATAAAATAGTTTGGAAATGGTATTTGACTCCAGTGAAATTAAATCAAATAGATGAGAAATACTCAAGATTGTGTTGGAGAGGATGTCAAGAAATTGGTACATATATGCATATGTGGTGGAATTGTAACAAGATAAAGGAATTTTGGCAAAAGGTATTTAAAGAGATAAAAGAGATTACAGGAGTAGAAATACCAGTATGTCCAAATATAGCGTTGTTGTCCATATATAATAAGGTAGAGTGTACTCAGGCAAAGAAAGAATTAATAACAAACTTGTTAACTGCAGCGAGATTAATAATAGCAAAAAAATGGAAGGCAAATGAAAAACTTCAAATAGAGGAATGGTATAAAGAAGTGTGGAAAATTGCAATTAATGATAAACTAACATGTAGAATTAGGTTTATGAAAGGTTTGGTAAAAGGAAACGATTTTGAAAAAATTTGGAAAATATTTCTAGAAAAAGTTTTGAAAAGAGATGGTAATGCTACCCTGTTAGAAGAATGGCAATTTTGGAAGGTGGATTAAATAAAAAGTTGGCTCTGGGGGGTGGGTTTTTTCTATTTCTTTATTATTTTTATTTTTTATTTTGTATTTCTATATTGATTATTAGCTGTGTGTGTTAAACTTGTGATTTATAGATATAAATTGATATGTGAGGTTTAATGTTTAAAAGGGGGGAAAAAAGTTAAAAGGTAATTGGTTTTAGAGATAGATTACTTTTAGAGATATTAATTAATAAGTTTATAAATAATAATAGTAAGAGATTAAATCGAAGTGAAAAATATTGGATTAAGAGTGGAAGTATAATAATAAAAATAAATATAATGAAAATAAGAATTGAAGATAGGTAATAAAAATGTATAAGTTGTATGATATGGAACAAGATGAACAAGTTTATGATTTTAAGGGAAGGGAATAATAATAGTATAAGTTTGCATTGTATAAAAGAAGGGGAAAAATTATTTTTGTTTGTTTGTTTGTTTTTAACTCACTATTATGTATAACACACGGTGTTTTATTTTATGTTTGTTTTTGTGATTTAGTTATAAAAATTAATAAAAAATATTTAAAAAAAAAAAAGATGTGTAAACTCACAATAAACAAAGGGTCCTCAGCCACTGAGGAGCCAACTTGAGAGGATTAGTGTGTTTGCCCCAAGCTGAGCAAATATCCTAGGAAGTCATAACACAAACAAACGCAGCTGAAGATCCTGAGATTTGGCAACACCTTGTAATCCCATCACGCAAAGAAAGTTACCATTATGGAGCTTCACTCTCGCTGCTACACCCATTGTTCTCCCCGGGAAAGGATTAGTCCTTCAGGTACGTTTTCCCCTACAAATAGTCCCAGTTTTTGAGTGTTTCTTTGAATCACCCCTGGTCATCCCTGCAGACTGTTGCTCTGTCAGTTGAGTAATCCCCTCAGCCCCCACCGTGCTGAGCTGCACTTCTTTGCTGTTTTTCCTGGACGGAGGATTTCAGGAAAAGGTGCAGTATTACCCCAGCTATAACCCCTTCAACAGTTTCCAATCTTTTGCTTCTTCTTAATAGGTCTCGAGTGAGTGTGTGAGTGATTGTGTTGGTGCGTGAGACTTTCATTCAATAAAATCATTTTATTAGACATTTTCATTTGGTTTTTGGCTTGGCCTGACCCCGTAAAAACTGGGTAAAAAGACCCCACTAGGTTACCCTGCCTCTCGCATTGCTATTGCTCATGCTCTGGCTAGTTTCCATTCCCCATCACATGGAGCACATTGAGGTGTCCCCCAGGGGACCCCAGAAATCAGGGTAACATGCTGTGTTCACTTTTTCTTTGTAACTTTATCTGCTCCTTTTCTCTGGATACCTGAACTGAGGTTCTAAATATCAAACTGAAATTTTGAGTTCCTGCAATGCTAGAAATTTAGAGATGGAAGGAAAATTTCATTTAGGGGGCAACATTCCTATTAGGATGGCAAATCACTTCATTTTACCTCCTTCCACTGCCATGGGAGAATTGACTTCTCTTTCCAAATCCTTTCCATAAATAATCCATGTAACCTGTATATGTTAACCTTGGAAAAGAGAAAAAGAGCACAACTGAAAGAAAGAGATGAATGAGGCCCTTTTTGCACCTTACCTCATTGCGGTGGGGGGAGCGGCGCTCGCGTGAGCAGCCACTCGTGCAAGCTGCTCACGTCAACCCTTTTTGCCTCCCGCATACCTTCCTTCTAGCATGACTGTCGCACAATCACCCTGCTCCTTTCTTCTGCAGTGCAGTCTGGGAGTTGTAGGCTGCATGGGGGGAAGGAAGCATGACCGGGCCGCCTTGCCGACACACCACACAGAGGTAAGTGTGCGAGGGCGCCGCGAGCATTGCGCGAGCGCGGGGTATTTTCGGCTTAAAGCTGAAAATCAAAACATGTGCGCGCCCCCCGCTTTAGCCTCGTGAGCGTCACGTGAGGGGGAGTGCATCATACGGAGCGCCGCTCCCACTCACACGACGCTCGCGGGGGGGGAAGCGGGGGGGAAGCATGCGAAAAGGGCCTGAGATAAAATGGTCCAAGATTTCTGTCCAGTGTGAGTAATGACAGAGTAGCTTTCACTACTTCTGTGTGGCATTGTGCATGTACACATGCACACACAGAAGAAGGAGACTCCAACCAGGAATGGACACACCATGGAACACAAAGTGTGGTGATACCTTTAACAGGCCAAGCAAAGAGTCATAGAACCATAGAGTTAGAAAGGGCATCATGGCCACCAAGTCCACTCTGCTGCTCAGTGCAGGATCTCCAGATAAAACATCCTCCTCAGATACCTGTCTAGCATCTTTCTGAAGATCTTTCTTTCTGAAGATGCCTAAGTAGGACACCCCACCACTTCTTTAGGCAATTGTTTCCATTGTCTAATTGCTCTTTCTGTCAATGTTCTAATGTTCAATTGAAATCTGCTCTCCTGTAACTTCAGACTATTAGACCTGAATCGACCCTATGGGGCAGCAGAGAACAGGTCAGCCTTCTCCTCTCTGTGACAGCCCTTGAGGTACTTAAAGAGGGCAATCATATCACCCCTCAGTTTTTTCTTCACCAAATTGAATATTCTTATCTCCTTCAACCTTTCCTTATATGTCTTGCTCTCCCTACCTCTTATCATCCTTCTTGCCCTTCTGTGATATTCTAGGCAGAGTATCACGGACACTGTCTCTTCTTGCAGTTTTTTGGGGAAATTGTGGTTTACAAAAATTTTTTAAAAAATGCTCATATAGTTTCATTTTATGATGCCCAAGGAAAGGGCAGATAGGAGTTATGAAGGCAGTCTACACTACAGCAATGTGAATATAATCTCAAAAGACTCTCTCATGTAGCATTGCAATTCTTGATATCTGTAAAATTGCAAGAACAGATGTTCCTCTAATATGCTGTTTATCTTTCTCATGTACAAAAACTGTTTTCCTGGCTAAAGTGAGATGAAAGGGAATGGAGTGGAATGCACATTCTCAAGTGCAGTCTCAGATTGCATGTGGATTGTTATGCACAACTATATCTGGAGTATATCCAGACTAGCAGGGCTTTGGAGACATCATAAACATGGAGCTTTCTCCAAGGATTTTAGTACTATGCTGTTACTTTTCTTGAGTTCACCTCTCCCTTTCTAATTTGCATCAACTAGCAACTAGCAATGTAGCAATAAGTAATTTAATATCCCTTTAAGATTTTTTTTTTCTGTAAGGGGAAAAAACCCCCAAAGAAATTCAAAATGTAAAGAACACTCCTTGATAATTATGATTGTTTTCTGGCCTTCCTGATAGCTATTACTTAGGAGTCACTGAGGTATTCAGTGGCCCTGTTGGTATAAAAGATTATTTATAAATGATATTTTTGCCACCACAGGCAATATATGATTTCATGTATTTCACTTGTCAAATAATCTGAGGGTTTTTTTTTTTTTTTAAAAACATAGCCTTTTGTACATTTAACAAAACTTTTCTCTCTGCAATGGCCCAAACATAATAATTACTGTTTTCCTATTCAATGTCGATTTGCCCTCCTGAGCCTTGTAAAAATCCTCTTTCTTCTAATCCAGACCTATTGAGATATCTTGGCAGTGGATGTGAACAACTGCGAGCAGTCTTGCTGTAATTGATACAATTATGGCAAATTTCAGTTTCCTGAGGTGTGGGCTTTAGCCGGAGCATCCAGACAAAATCTGTGCTAAAAACCCTCCATTTTAATGACCACAGAACCCCAGCTCACGCTGTCTGAATAAAACAGGAAAACCACACACATCTCATTTTCATATGTATTTTGTTTTCACTCTGTGTTGCATGCAGCGGATTAATTTACATAATTTGGTGACAGGTTGTTGTAAAGGAACTGTGAGCCAGTGTACATGAAAGGGGCAGCTGAAGAAAATGAAGGACTAGGCACAGCGGCTGGGCAGGCCTGGAATAGGATAACTCAGGGAAGGAAAAGTGTGACCCTGAAGTTGCTTGTGGCCCTTAAGGCTGTTTTTGAGATCCTTCTGAGATCCTTGAAACTTCTTTGATTGCCCTTCCTCTGACCTACCCCACAAGAAGAGGATTTCCCTTTCATGCTACACAGTTCCAGCTCTACAACTCCACTAAGATTGTTCTAGCTGCATCCTATGGAAGCCTAGCATTTGTAATTTAGTAAGGTAAAAACGACACAAAATACCAGTCATCGTGTTACTCTTCTGATGGGATTGTGTTATTCTTCTGATGGGAAACCCACTGGGAAACAAACAAATATTCTTTCCATTCCTAAATTATAGAGCAGTTAGCCAATATACATCAGATCACTAACAATTTAGAAAACTACAGCAAGCGCCCATCACTGTTGCTCCATATAAAATAGGACACTACTTTTCTTTTAAATACACTCTTTTGAAATCTACACACTTGTGTAAGACGAACACAAGAAATGTGTCTGTGTTAGATGTTTTACCAGTGACCTGTGGTCTGAGCATTGATGGAGGTGGGTGCTGTCAGCCTATGACTCCAGGGTGAGGTGTTTTGTCACTCAGACCACAAACCATCCCTCAAATTTTGTATATTTGTTAAGACAATTTGTTGTTTAAAAGAGGATCTTCCCTTCACCTGACCCAACAAAGGGAGGCTTTACTTAGCTCAAAGATAATTATAAATCTTACATTAAGGGACCCAAAGCATGAATTCAGACTGTGGAATTCTCTCTCACAGCAGACTTGGCTGTCTCCGTCTTTGTTCTCTTCCTGGCAGCGGACAAAGGGCTTTTTTTTTTTAATTAAAAAAGGGTTTGGGCAATTAACTGGTTGCGCAGAAGGGTCATTAACAGGGTTTGTGCACTGCATTTTGGGTTTCATTCCTATGTTTCAGAAGGTTTTTATACTGTTTTAAATTCATGCTGCTTTAATCAAATAATTCATTTAATTGTTTTAAAACTTTCAAGTTATAATAATCATTTTTCACCTGCACTTCCTTTTAATCTATGTTGTGAGCTGCATTGGGTCTCATGTTGGGAAAAAGGTATGGTGTAATCTAAATAAAAAAATAAATAAATTTTTGACATGCAGAGAGTTTTTAAAGATAAAGTTTATTCTTCTTAGGGATTCTTATGAGATGAAGCTTGCCAATTTTCTGGAGAGAAATCATCTAGTGAAAAGGCTGTTCTCATTTTAATAAAGAGTTACAATAGAAGGGACTGGACAACCTTGACTCTAGGCTTGTTTAGATATTCAGAACAGGGTTACAATAAAGATAGGAGGAAGACAGCATTAGTCCATCCTGTTCATTACTGTTCTTTCTGTGTGGAGAATGACAATCTGAAAAGAAAAGCCCCCATTATGTTTGGAAACTCTCCACGTAACTAGAAACCCTGATTTCATCCAGGTTCCAGATGAGATTTGCATCTTCCACCATAATGAAGACACTCATTTTCAGATTGCAGTTCTTTATGTGACAGCAGCAAAGAGATATCAGCAAAGGGAGGGACTAGTGTCATTTCTCTCTATTTATTTTAACCCTCTTCAAATACCTGAATAGGGATTCTATTGCCAAGCTAGTTAAATTGGTTTATATCAGCTCCCCTCCTGCAACTAGCATAGTATCTTTTTAATAAAAGCAGGCTCTTCTTTTTATGTAAAATAACAATTTGAATGTAGGTACAAAGAGCTCATGGTCTGATCTGCTTCATGAAACAATTGCCTGCATGGTTTTCCTTAGTTATTGCCTACCAAAACCCCAAGCTTGCCAATTTATTTGGAACATATGGTTTCTATTATAAAGAGGTCCTCCATCAAACGGTGCCCCCATTCACAGACGTTTCTGTCTCTAATCAGTTTGTGTGTGCCTTGTGGCCACGGGATATTTTACAGACATTAGTTCCTAATTGTCCAGGGTGTTTGTCTACAAATTGGCATGCCTTTCTGGAATGCTATTTCATTTATATATGGTTTGATTTCTATTTACAGGATTCTTTTGGCTTACGATGTCACTAAAAAGGATCCATTAGGGATGTTGGGTAGACACAACCATCATTTTGTTAATTGGAACATCCCACACACATACAAACCCCCCAAAAAACAGGAGATCAGGAAAACCTCATTTGATTTCTTTCTATATGAATATTTGCTGAATTATTATATTTACATGTTTAAATGTTATTTCTGCAGGCCAGTATTCAAAAACTCTTGACTATGGAAATGACTGGGGAAAAAATGAGAATAAATACAGGACACTCAGAGTCCTTCTGCTATGAGCAGTAGAGAAATGGAATAAACACAGATATATGGTTTCAGCCAAAGCATTTTCATTAACACCAAAGACAGAGAGGGAAGTCTATAGTAGCAATGGAAAGAATATTCAGAAATATTCCAAAAATTGTAAAAAAAATCCATGCTTTTCAAGTGTTGATAAACCATAACAACAAGAATCCTGG
This sequence comes from Ctenosaura bakeri, assembly GCA_948474755.1. Lineage (NCBI taxonomy): Eukaryota > Metazoa > Chordata > Lepidosauria > Squamata > Iguanidae > Ctenosaura > Ctenosaura bakeri. The sequence goes on from CAOLHI010002028.1 coordinate 44,848, forward strand.
ACTGATAAGAACCTTCACAAGTCAGGACTTATTTTGCACAAAATTCACATAATGTTTGTTTTATGCAGAAAACAACATTTTATGCACAGAAAATGCTGCTTCATGCACAGAAAAGGCTCTTTTCTGTGGAAAACCACTACTTGTGAATTTTATGAGAATAAGTCCTGAATTGTAAATAGTTTTTGAGAACTGTCAAGGTTTCAAAGACTTTCTCACAGTAGAAAGAAAATTGTTAAAATTTCTCACAGCTTCCTTTGAGAAGAAACTCAGTGAAGAATTGGATCCCTAGTCTGCACCCACATGCCATTGGGGCATAGAAACTCATGTTCCCCTTGTCTCTCTGACATCATTGACATCATTGAACTGAAAGCCTTCCCATTTGGTGATATGCTGTCAGATCAGATTGAGGTATACCATCTCTGAAGCTGGATAGTTTCTCATGCTGGAGCTGCTCTTGTGGATTCCAGTCATGTAGAAGCCTGTCATGAATGGCCTATTGTGTGCTGGGTTTATTTATAGAGATATTTGTATTAACTTGTAGACATTTGGAGGACAGGAGTTGTCAGTACCACATAAAACATAGTGGACAGGGACAGAAAAGGGGGCCCAGTGACCTTTATCCATGTGTAGGTTCCACACGTACACAAAGCTACTGTGGGATGGAAAAGCCAAACAGATGCAAATTTTATATGGCTTCTGATGGTAGAAAAGAAGCACGTATGACCACGTGCAGCAGTTTGATCATTGGACTGGAGTAATCATAATTCTGGAGACCAGAGTTTGAATCTTCACTCAGCAATGAAAACCCACTGGGTGACTTTGGGAAAGTCACGTTCTTTCAGCCTCAGAGGAAGTCAAAGGCAAACCCCCTCCTAACAAATCTTGCTGAGAAAAAAATCCAAGATAGATTCTCTTTAGGGTTTCGATAAGTCAGAAATGTCTTGAAGGGACAAAACAATAACCACCACCACCACAACTACAATAACTATGACAGCATAGTTTGAGGAGGCAGAAGCAGTGCAATGGCAAAGGTAAGTAGCTACAGATGTTATAATAATGGGGTGGAGTGGTAGTGAAAGCCATCTATCTCAAGAGATAAAGCTTTACTGGCAGTTCCTAAGGTCAGAGGAGCTTTCATTGCCATCACTACATTAGCGTAAATCACCAGCGGGATCCCAACCATTATGGGATTATCCCTGTTATGAAAGGTGAATGGTGAAAGATTCAGGATAGAGAAAAGGAACTATTTCTTCCCATGTAGTTCATAGTGGAATGATAAAATTCACTCCCATGAGATGTATGGATGGCTGCCATGTTGGATGGTTTTAAATTAATGGAGATCAGAGTCATCATTGGTGACTAGCCTTCAGTAATGAGGAAGTATATTCATTAGACCACAAAGTGGAACATGTAATTGCATTCATGTCCTATTGGTCGGCTGCCCTCATAGATTTTCCACTGTGGGAAAAGAATAGGTAAGACTTTGGTTTTATCTAAGATGGGTCTTTCAGAGTTCTTATAGTTAACAGACAGAAGACTGGGAAATTCTAGTATGTAATATTGTTATGTGTCTTCAAGTCGTTTCTAATTCATGGCAACCCTAAAGTGATCCTCTAATGGGGTTTTATTCTGAGATGAAATGTTGTTGTGTATCTTCAAGTTGATTCTAACTCATAGCAACCCTAAGCTGACCATATAATGGGGTTTTCTTAGCAAGATTTGTTTAGAGGAGGTTTGCCATTGCCTTCTCTGAGGCTGAGGGAGACTGACCTTCCCAGGGTCACCCAGTGGGTTTCTATGGATGAGCAGAGATTTGAACTTTGGTCTCCAGCATCCTAGTCCAATGCCCAAACAACTATGCCACCACACTGGCTCCTCTAGGATACATATCTCCCCACAGATGAATGTAAAGAATTTCAAATACTCAAGAGGATAACTCTTCTAACAAGTGCATCTGCAAGGAAACAGATTGCTATAAAAATGCTTTAAGTCCTATTTAGGCATTACTCACTATGGTATGGGTGCAGGGGAGCATGCATTCACACAAAACAGGAGCAGGGAATGCCTAGATCCATGTCTGAAGCAAAGCCCCCTTTTTTATGTAGAGGCTTCTCACATGAGCAAGACCCCTGACTTTACATGCTTTTTGCTCAAGTGGAGAGCTACCATATGAACAAGAATAACCCCTCTTGAGATGGGCCACAATTTTTCTCAAGAGGATGGATCAGTTTCTTTATGAGGAAAGTAAAAATGGAGACAGTAGGACCAGTCACTTCCCTGCTCTTGTGTTCAAGAATGTGTGGTGACTACTCCGTAAATGGGGCTATATTCTTCAGCCTTCTTTCCGCACAAAAGGACTTGGCCCGTTAACACTCACACTAAATTTCCCACTGCCAAAGAAGAGGGGACATTGAACATCATACATCAGTATTGTTCTTATTGTTTTGAGGCTGAGTGGGCTACCTTCTAAATATGCCACAAATATTTCTTTTCCTCAGGTTTGTCCTTTCAGAAGCCTTAAAGTGTATTGTTGTTGTTCAAGAACAATCCGCAACCTTTTAACACTGACATGCAATTTTGTCTGAGGCAACAAAACACCAGAGAACACACAGAGTATATAAAGTACTTAGGTTTCCCCATCAGAATAGCTTTCAGAACTTAGGGTACTTAAATGCTGGCTCAATCTACCTTGGAATATTTCCAACAGGAATTAGTGCTCTGCAAGTGGATGTTTAGATTTCTGCTACTAGTTCTCTGTCACCTGCCTTCTTGGTCCCATAAGCAACAAGTATAAGGAAGATAAATTGAGGGAAGATATTTCTTTGTTCCCTTTCCAGGTGCATAACAGCTGGTGAGGGCCAAGGGATGCTGAAGCTGTGAGCTATAAATTCTCCTAGTAAGAACTTTGGACACTTCTTCACATTCTGGCTTTTTCACATTAATAATCACCACTCTGAGGGCAATGGAAGCTCAGGTGTGTTCTGACACTTTGCATTCTGTCATCTCCGATATCCAACCAGTTTGGATTCATTATGGGGCCTTGAAAAATGACGGGCGGGAAGTCTGTAAAACACTGGAGTAAATAGAGCAGAATGTAGAAATGCTGACACAGTTATGGTAATGCTGTTATGTTTTTCCCCAAAATCTTTGCAGTCAAGAATGTATGATAAGTCCATAGTGTTATTTACAGCTTCATCTGTACAAAGCACATACTGTTACTGCTGCTGCTGTCATGTTCATCAATCCTTAATGCATTTCCTCTGACTTTGAATCAGGGCTGGACCGGGATATTTTGCTGCTTGAGACAAAGGATGAGATCCTTTCCCTCTCTATTATGAATAAACTCTACTATAGTATGTACTGTGTGAACCAATGGCTTCCATGTCCATGTGTCCTATGTTTATAGACAGAAATTGCTAGATGAGGCAGGCTGTGAGTCAATGCAGTCTGGGGGCCTTTCTGCACTACATAACTATTGCACTATGATATCAATTTAACTATCATGGCTGTCTTCTATGGAATCCTGGGGTTTGAAGTCTTGGGAGCTACTGGAGCTCTCTGGCTGAGAATTCTAAATATCCATAACCTGCAAATCCCATGATTCCATAGAACAGAGCCATGGCATTTAAAGTGGAATCATAGTGCAATAGTTTTGTAGTGTGGAAAGGCCCTGGGTAATACACAGGTAGTCAAGGGAGTTTTATCAATATTGGAGGGAGGTGCAGTTGCAAGATCTCAGCTGTTCCAGAACCCAGAAGACAAAATAAGCGATGACCAAGAGAAATAACAAAGAACTGTACACCATAAATCAGTCCAGAGATCAAGAATCCAAAGAAATCCATGAACAGGAAGTTAACAAAAGCCAGAAAGAACAGTTGCAATCAACAAAAACTCTCAGTTGTGGCTGTGAGATTTATAGCAGTCTGACCTTGAGACACCAGGTGTTTGATTGCTCAGCATTTGAAAATTCTTTGGCTCCTGTTCTGCTCTTCTTTGTCATGATGACATTCCACAAATAATGTGGGTGTCTCCTCAGTGTCCCTCAACTTCAGCTGAGGTAAGAACCCACCCTGCTAAAGTTTGTTGTCTGATGCATCAGTCACTAGATGCTCAGATTCAAGAGGGGAGAACCATCCTCTGACTCTTTTGCACCAATTTTCTTTCTATATCTGGCCATTTCCACAGTAGACTGTTATAGTGCTATGATTCCACTTTCAACATCCTATGGAATCCTGGGTTTTGCAGTTTAGCGAGGGGCCTCAATCCCCGGGATTCCATAGGAAGTTGAAAGTGGAGTAATAGCACTATAACAGTCTAGTATAGAAATGGTCTCTGACTCCTTTGCATCAGATTCCTTGGTTTCCATGTGGTGTGTTATAAAAACATGGGCTGGTGAATCCTCTATGATTGACAATTGAAATGCTTTTTTTTTGTTTGTTTGTTTTGTTTTTTGTTTTCCTGCTCTACCGCATTTGCTGCTTTCATTATAGTGAAGTTTGGGGATGTTTTGTTGCATTATGCATAGTTTTATCTTTTTGCTTCACTCTGATACCCATGAGAAGGGAAGGATGCTTAAAATAAATACGCAACATTAAGAAGTATACAAAATTAAACATACATTTTCAGATTTTTTGGGGTGGGGGCAAGGTAGTAGAATGGTATAGAATTATGAGTAAATTGTCAAAATGATATGGACCAAAAATATTTGCCCATGGTCGCATGCATCCTCATACACTGTCACATATAGTCTTAAACCTATAGGGAATAAAATGGTGGGCTGAATGATCACTGAGTAACATATTGGACAGAAGCCTGTACACATATGGCACAGTGTAAATATAAGACAGTGTAATTATGCTGAATTCCACAGCTGTACAATCAGTTCTCAAGGGACACTAAGGCCTTGAGCTCACCCATTGTGAAACAGTCAAAAGGTTTCTTTTCAACCAAGTCAAAAGTGTTAGAGAAAGATGTGTCTTAACTTGTGGAATGGTGAACTGAACTGGGGATTATACTTACACAACCTCTAAAAATGCACAGTTATCTGTATAATTATTTTTATGCTAGTGAGCAAATCCTTGCCATCATCTCTAGCAACTTGACAACTGGTGAGAACGCTTGTATTACCCATGGTTCCCTATATTTCTGATCAGATGCAGAAGTACAGTGAAAAATTTGCATTCCACATGACAAGCTGATGCAAATGATGAGTGCACTGTTTATTGTTTGTTACCACTTGTTCAATGGTCATGCATTTAGTTTTCTTTGGCTTTCATTCTTGTGTTACTGAAATCTGGAAAGGGCTCTTTTTGGAATAAACATCTGGCCTTCTGAGCCCATTTGCCAGGGTCCTATCACCAAGGCTCAGGCCTGACTACTCCCTTCACCAAACTACAGCTTAATGCCCTGAAGTGACACTACGGCAATTTCCACACTACACTGTTAGAGTGCGATGATTCCACATTCAACATCCTATGGAATCCTGGGGTTTGCAGTTTAGGGAAGGGCATTTAGCATTCTCAGTCAGAGAGCTCTTTGGCCTCACTAAACTACAAACCCCAGAATTCCCCAGGATGTTGAACTGGAATAATAGCATTATAACAATGTAGTGCAGAAATGGCCTATATCTGATACTTGTTAAAGACACTATGAGAAATTTAATTGGTATTTTCTAGTTGCCATCAGCGTACTGCAGCTGCTATTGCTGCTGCACCATCTCCATATAAATCCAAAGGTCCCACCAAGATGCAGGGGGCTGTATGCAGACCTATTGACCAGGGCCGCCTGGATATTAAAAAAAAAGATAATGTTAAAAGCACCTTTTTAATTCTGCATAACAAAAACAAAAAAAAAACACCTTCTATATGTTCTTTGAGACGCATATTCTTATGAGAATTTCTTCACAGTATAAAAAATAGATCCCAAACTAGAAGTATGATCAGAGACGTCATAAAGGGAAATGCATTGGGTTATAAGAATCTATTCAAATGTTGTTGTTTTGCATGACATGAGTGCTACCAGAACTGAGCAATGCATACTAATAATGTCACCTACTCATTGTAGAGTCTGTGAACATCAAACAGCTCCCATGACCACCAAACTTCCACAAAAAAATCCTTCCTTCCTTCCTTCCTTCCTTCCTTCCTTCCTTCCTTCCTTCCTTCCCTCCCTCCCTCCCTCCCCCAAATACTGTTCTTCAACAGAGGAGAAAGCTCTTCATGTAGATGAAGGAGAAGGTGTTGGGAGAATAAGGACAGGAAAGGAAAATGGAATGTGGGTTGAGAAATACTTTTTCTCAATCACACGGTCTCTGAGAGTATTCGTATTTATTGCATGTTATAAAAAATTTATTGCTCATTTTACAACTCTAGCTGCCCAGTGTTTAACCGGAAAACATGCCAGTAATTTGGTCCAGTTTCTAGACAGATTCCCCCACCCCCCGCGGCGCACACACACACCTTCAAGAAAGTCCTGAATGTTAAGACAGTTCAGACATTTGGATTTCCATGCTGTTCAGCATTCCAGTGCTTGTTCCTGTGCACCAGCCTTTCAATCTCTCAGACAAAATGTCTGCCAGTGAAAGTCTTGAGCTGCACTCATATGCCCTTAGGTCAAACTTTTAAAGTGCAGCTTACAACCAGGTAATTGGGCATAGAATCTGGGCTGCTAAAGATGGTTCCCAAGGCTGCCTATAGATGGATTTAACACCAGTCTCCCAAAGACCTGCATTTTGTAACTGTGCTATCCAATTTTATTTTGGAGATCCACACAATGTATTTCCTGTGAGATCCTGCCATTACCAAGGACTTCTCATTCTTACTCCCAGGTCAGTTTACATTAGTTTGGTATTTTCTGAAATGATATGTATCTATATTTGTCTTGTGTGCATCAACATTCTCCAAATGTTGGGTACACTATACTATACTATTAAATGTTGGGTATACTATACTATTATGATATGGTGTGTATAACTTTTTGTTTTGTAAGATATTTTACATTAATAAACTCTCATATTTATACACACACACACACACATATACAATATAATTCTCCAAACTAGCTAAGATGGTTAATAAACACAGCTATTGCTTCCAAGACACAGATTCAGCAGGGTCGTGTAGGGACAGAAAGCGGCAAGGCAGTTCACCCGAGGCGACAATGTTTTGGGGGCACCCCAGTCTGTAGCCATGCCCCTGCATGCCCTGGCCATGCCCACACACACTATGCCACACACCCCTGCACAGTGGCCATGTCCCTCTCAACTTAGCCCTGCCCTCCTGCCCCCCCCACACTCCAAGCTCCACCACTGGATCAAATGAGTAAAAGAGGAATACTACTACTAAAACAAAATGATTCTAATGCTTAACTAGTGTAATATTGCTAAAGCACTTCAGCATTTTCCCTCTAACTATTGAATAGTAGTGGTAGTAGTAATAGTAGTAGTAGTAGTAGTAATAATAATAATAATAATAATAATAATAATAATAATAATATAGGGCAAGGTTGGTGAAAATCAGTTTTTAAAATGTTGCATGAGACTGGATGTGGCATGATTAGTGGGAAGGAAAAGGATACAAAAGAGGTGGGGTTAAACCAAGATATTTCAATAAAGAGACTGGATGATTGCGCTATTGTTCCACTAGTGCTATAACAGGACTTGTGGAATAATAGCACTATAACAGTGTAAAGTCCTTAGAAATTCTCAATACCTCTAGATACTTTGTTTCCCCTTCTGGAGACTCCCTAAGCACAAGTTTGATGTGTCTTATAATTCTGAATGATTGCTGTTCTTACAGTGTTAGAGTACCAATACCATCTATCTGCCTTATGCTATGGATAGACTTCTGTGAATCGATAGGAATCCATATGATCAATTAGGATTTGGCTTATGCTCATTATTAGGACTTCCTCCTCTTATTTAGATGCTCTTTGTCCTATGTTAAGAGTGGGAATCAACCCCAAGGCCATTTTGTGGTATTTGGACCTGTCCTGGATATCTCAGACATCCATCTCATTTTTTTTTCCCTTCAGAATGAGAATTACTGTTTTGAGAAGCCTCTAGGAGCAATGATTCTTCTCTAGAGCAGACCAGAAGATCTGTTAGCCCATAGAATCATGTAAATAACAATAAAATCATATATAAGTGAAATAGCATTCAATATTTGCCAATTTGTAGCCCAGACGTTAATGTCTGTAAAATATCCCATAGCTACAAAGCACACACAAACTGATTAGAAACAGAAGCATTGAATTTGGGTCACTGAATTTTCAATTTAAATTTTGGTCATTTCATGTTTGGATTAGATGGGAAAAGATCTTGCTCCTTCTATCCCCCTCAAGTGTCCACTGATAACTTTCATACACAAGTTTTGCATTTCTGTTGCTATTTACACATACCACCTGTTCATTCATAGCTATAAAGGTCTGTTCCTAGGCGCTTCACTCCATGCATCTTGTGAAGCAGACTTAAGTCTACAAAAGTTTATACAAACAATGCCTTTCTCTCAGGTCCTTTTTGCACCTTACCCGTTACTAGCAGCATCCGGTGGGAATCCTGGCAGGAGCTCTGCTGGGAGGGGAGTGTGACAGGAACACTCCCTTCCACACCTCTGTGATCCAGAAAGTGTGATAGCACTGCCTCTTCCTGCTGCAACACAGCAAGGTATTTTCTGAACCTTCTGCACACCGGTAAATGCGAGATGGTGACATGATCACCGGTCATTGACGAGGAAAAACCACCAATGATTTATTCTGTCATTGTACCACCTGGGGACGGGAAAAGAATGGGATGGTAATAATGTTATGCGTAACTGTTATTGGGATCCCATCTTTCTCTCTTCCCCAAGGCTTTTCGCACCTTACCCGTTCCCACGACTGGGGAGGGCGTCTCGTGTGAAAAGCCTCATCCGGAACGCAGTCGCTTCCCCGCTCCTTCGTCCCGCAGGTCGCTTCCTGGTAGCACGACCGTCGTGCTAGCGCCCCGCCCCTTCCTTCCGCAGCACAGTCTGGGAGCTGTAGGCTGCGCTGGGGGAGGAAGCGCGACCAGGCCGGCTTGTTCGGTGCACCACACGCAGGTAAGTGCGCGAGGGCCCCGCAAGCATTGCATGACCGCACAGTATTTTCGGTTTCCCGCTTTAGGCTCCTGAGCGTTGCATGAATGGGAGTGCATTGTATGGACCAACGCTCCCATTTACTCAACGCTCAAGGGGCCCTTGCACAAAAAAAACTGCATGCGAAAAGGGCCCCCATTGCAAGATGACAACGTCCTGCAAAAAGGGCCTCAGTCTCAGAAGTGCTACAAGATCCCTTTACAAACCGATTTAGACTAAAACAGCTATGTCTCTGAATTCTCTCACAAGTGGCTCCTAAATTTTCTATGACTTTCCGTACTTCCACCAACTCACTTTATTAAAAGTGTGACTGCCATTTTGGATGCACAACCATGTATTTCCACTGTGCTTAAAATGGTTACATTGTGGAAACAAACACAGCAGTGCTTCTTAATGCTATGAGAGGCCCTGGTAATTCTAAAATTCCATTAACAAACAACAACCAACCAAACAAACAAACAAGGGCTTCACTGATTTTGTTTGTATCTCATTATAGCTGTAAAAATCCACCAGAAATTTGAATCCTTTTCCACAACATGCAAAAATACTTGAGTAACTCTCTTAATTCTTACTGGACATCCCTGCTGGAGATGCTGTTGCATCTACATATATTTTTTAAAAAATGCTCTTAAATATTCACTGAAGTGTGGAGACAGAAAAATGACACTGAAAAGTCTACATGAGAAAATGTATGACACAGCTTTTTTCTTCCCATTTAGAAGCATCTGAAACAAAGAGCTGTGAAAATAATGCAGTTCATCTTCAAAATGTCTTCTTAGGACATAAACCTGTCTGTAAGGTGAGCATTCTGCTATTCAGAAAATCTTTTTGAATAAAAGGAAGAAAATGATGGGAAACTATAAATACGATTGTAAATCATTCACGGGTATGGTCTTTGGCTCAAGCATCATGGGCTTGGGAAAAGATTAACCAAACAATATTTCTCTCCCAGGCTACTTGGGACATGAGAAAGCATCTGTTTTTGATCAAGAGAGCACCTATTTGAAGGGGAGTGATTGGAATAGTTTTGGTATCTGATCCAGGATAGGTATTTTGAATGGGGAATTTCCTTTCACTTTCTCACTACTTTCCAGATGGAAGAAGTGAGACTGGTGCTAGAAATTTGCTGGTTTTGTAGGTAAAATTTCTGGTTTATTTATTGGCAGTGTATAGGAGGGGCATAGACCCAGCATGCTGTAATGATTTGAGTGTGGAGCTACAACTCTGGCCATGAGAGTTTGAATCTTCCCAAGAAAATCTCATGATAGGTTTGCCTTAGGGCCTCTGTAAGTCAGAAATGACTTGAAGGCACATAACAACAAGGAGAGGCATAAGAAAGCTTCTAGTTTCTTACAGTAACTTGACTAATAGCCTTTACAGGAATTATGACCCATAAAAAAACAAAAAATGATCAACGATAAAGTGAAAGGCATGTAAATGTCAACTTCCCACTGATGTGCTTGGATGTTTCTTCTGCTGATGAACTGCTGCTCCTCCCCTGTGCATATTTATCGTAATCTGAGAAAGAAAGAAAAAAATGCTTTCACAACAGGAAAACTTAAGTTACCATATTGAATTTATTCACTAGCAAATTTAGGAAAGAGCAAAAACTAAACTAAATTAAAATAATAAAAAATGCAGTTTTCAAAACTTCAGGTGACTTATAAATTCAGTACCACAAAAATCAGAACTTGGTTTCCTATTGAATGGAATCAACCGTGGGGGGAAAAAATTAATTAACCAGAACATAGAAAAGTTAATTTTTTTGGCAGTGCACTGTACTCTTCCAGGTGGTAGGGGAGCTTGGGACTTATACTCCAAAAAAAAAGGTGTTTTTATACTTATACTCCAGAAAAAAAAGGTGTTTTCTTCAACTTATTTGAAGCTAGACTAGAGCATTGCTGGCAGGGAGTGGCCCTTCCACGTTGGGTTTGAATATTGCAATAATAGATGTGCAATTTACTCATATTTTCTCTGTTAATATTTCTTGGACATTTGCAGTCACGTAGGGATGAGGGGATGCGGGGGGTTTCACCCCTGGCGGAAATCTTTTTGGGGTATCCCAGCCCATAGCCATACCCTCGTACACCCTGGCCACACAGCCATGCCCCCATGCACAGTGGCCATGTTCCTCATGCCATAGCCCCACCCCCTCCCTCCTCCCTACACTCCAAGCTCCGCCACTGAACATTTGATGTGGCCCCAAAGTCACTGTCAAACATTTCTGATAAATTTGCTTTCTGAAAGAACAGAAGGGAAGAGAAGAAATTTCTGCCAGGCTTGATATACATGATACTGCCCTTTCTGACAAGCTGATTTTTCTTTAGAGGTAGGAAGATTAGAAAGCTATACTCACCATATTTATCACAACCTCACTTGTAAGGCCAGTGGAACAGATAGGGAAACGACCACCAGCTTGCTGCATATTTATTGACTGACTTGTGCATGTGGCAAGTGCTCTCCTGATAGCCTGTGTTAAATCTATTCAATCATCACTTAAATACATCATACTGCATATTCACCCCAACCCTTCATTAGCATTCATTAGCAATTAATCAGTGCAGCAATGCTCTTTAGAAACCATTAAAGATGAGCAAGTGAGAATTTGCTCTACTTGTATTTTTTAACTCAACCAGCAACCTATTCAGTCACTCAATAAATGTTGAAGAGATAGCACTTCTTATTATTTATCTTTTACTAGACAGCTATTATCTAAGCAAAAAAACCATACAAAGCTCCTATGTGAAAGCCACTGCAAAAGTAAATCCTTTTCTCTCTTTTGCTTCACTATTTTGGAACTCCATGTTTAGCTGCCCTTGCTTTCTTTCGGATAACTTCAGCTCATAGAATATGGCAGGAAATATATTTTTCACTTCCACCATTCAATCAATGTTTTAGGTGAAATTGCTGGGAAAAGAACTAGGTCCATCATTTTACTCAACTAAGCCTCTTGTCTGACCGGGAGAATCATGACCGGGAAGTCTTTGGCCAAAACCTTGTTAGTGACAAATGCTGTTGTAACTTTCTGTTACATGAGAATATGCATTTTTTTCATTGTTGTGGTATAAGGTATTCAGTATCTTATTGTGCAACAGCACCCCTTCTGCATGCAAGGCTCATAGACAAGTTTTGCAGCTGGGGCAAAAAAAAGCCACCATCCTCCCACACTTCCAGTGAATACATTGAAAATCCAGAAGAGCAAAGGCTCTCCTTTTTTCTGGGCTGCAAAACTGCGGCTGGATGGTGGCAGAATCCTGCCACATCCCAGTCATTGATTAGCTGTTCAGGGTGTGTGCCCTGGTGCCACAAACAGAGCTTGTATTGGGAGTGAAAAAGACAGTGAGGAAGAAGTCTATTGAAGGAAAGTTTGTGCTGCTTTTCAAGCATGGAGCAGGATCTCAACTTCTCTTTCTCTTAAGATAGTTTGGTCACTTGCTTGGTATGCTGCACAACTTATCCTTCATATCTTGAAACTGTTCTTCCTTCTGGTTTACTATGGCCCTTTTCGCATGTCTTTTTTTTTGCGCGAGCACTGCTTGAGCACCGCGCAAATGGGAGCGCCACTGCGCACGGCACACTCCCACTTGCACGGCGCTTACGAGGCTGGAGCGGGGCGAGGGCGTATTTTTTGATTTTTGGCTTGAAGTCGAAAATAGCCCGCGCTCGCGCAATGCTCATGCTGTGCTCGCGCACTTACCTCCGTGCAGTGCGTCTGCGAGCTGGCCAGGAAGCGCTTCATTTTCCCACGGAGCCTACAGCTCCCACAGTGCCCTGCAGAAGGAAGGGGTGGGGTGCTCGTGCAACGGTCACGTCATCACGAAGCGCCCTGCGGAAGGAAGGAGGGGGAAAGCAGCAGTGTCGCGAAAGAGGCTTCTCGCGCAAGACGGCCTCCCCCGTCCCGGGAGAAGGTAAGATGCGAAAAGGGCCTATTTAACTAATAGTTAGGAATGTCATCCTATAATGACAGTGGACATGGGTGGGGTCCTGAAAGCCTTCAGAGAGTTCCCTATTAACATGACTAGTGTTTTCAAGTGGTGTACAACTTACTCTGCATGGGTTGTACTTCACATTGAAGATGCTCTGTAACCTCATATTTGAAGGCCCAAGTGGCCTCTGTAGTTCAAACACTTTTGATAGTGTTTGAGCTACCTCTTTTGATAGAGGTAGACTGGTGAGAGTTACCCATGGTCTGATAAACATCTTAAGTAAAAAATAGTAACTAGTCTGAACTGAAGTAACCTCATTGAATCAACTGCTGAATTGTAAGTCAGTGATTTTAAAAATTCCATTGATTCAATGGCTATACTCCATTCAGAAATAACAATTATATTTATACTCTTGTTTAGACTATAGACTAGGGGTAGGAATCATGCAGTTGTCCAGAAACTGTTGGACTACTGTTCTTGTGGAACTCCATATGGGAAAAAAGTGTGGGGTCTTTCCAGTGAATGGGAAATGCTATTTAATCCAAGATTTTATGCTGGATGAAAAAAATTAACATGGTATATTCATATGTGACTGAAACCTGTTTGAATGAAGTGGGTCAGCTTGAATCAGCTGTGCTCACAGAATATGGAAGTTCCAGTGGTGGTGAGGTGGAGTAGTAGTAATTTGACATCACATGCTAACAGGGCAAAAATGCAGGGTTGGGATTATGTTAGTCTACAGTCCACCTTGGCTGAAGTAGTCTAAGAGGTGGTATGGCTTGATTTTATCATTAATGATGAGATTCCCTTATCAAGGCCAGGCATAGGCCATTTCCACACCACACTGTTATAGTGCTATCATTCTACTTTCAACATCCAATGGAATCCTGGGGTTTGCAGTTTAGGGAGGGGCCTTTAGAATTCTCACCCAGAGAGCTCTTTGGCCTCAGTAAACTACAAACCCCAAAATTCCACGAGATGGTGAAAATGGAATAATAGCACTATAACAATGTAGGGTGGAAATGGCCATAGCCTCCATGGCAACCATGAGCTTGTCTCAGCTTATATATACATGTTAGGGCAGACTCTTGATATAGTTTTCACTAACAGCTCCACACTCTTTCTTTGCGGGGCTATTGAAAAACCTCAGTTGTGATGAACTGATCACTACTTAATAGGGTTTAGATTTGCTAGACCCCTAATCTTTGCAATGTTGTGGGAACTCACTAAAAGCCCTTTTGGATTAAAAGGATTCTTGAGCTTTCTGGGGATTTTTCAGATGCTAGAATTGGTGTTCCTGTTGATACTCTGCTGATCTGTGGAATGGGGAGGTGACTGAAGCATTTGATAAATGTAGAGCATGAGTTCCTTGGTTGTCTGAAGATTTCAGGACAATAGAACACTCAGAAATGTAACTAGAGCAATGATGGAACTTGTGAATATTGTTAAAAAAAAGTTGTGTTCTAATTCTTCTGAAAGAAATAGGCAACAACCTCTGTTGAAAAGATCTTTGCTAGACCCAAATATCCTAGATAGCTATCAGCCAATTTCCAATATTTCTGTTCTAGAGTAAGGTTTCAGAGGTAGTGACGGGAGCACTGGGGCAAGTCATCCAGAATTCTGAGGTCAAGTCTCACCACTATGCTAATGATGCCAAGCTTATTTCTCAACTGGATAAAAGACCTGAATTCTTGCCTGATTGCAGTGGGGGATTGGATGTATGTCAATACATTAGATAAGACAAAAGTTTTTTGGTTTGCAGGATATCCATCCTGAAACTGATGTTACAGCCTATTTGGGGTGGTGATGAACTCCATTTAAAAGACTAGCTCCTTGGGGACGCTCTTGGACCCAACTTTGTTCCTGGAGTGCCACATGACTGCTGTGGCCAAGAATGTCTTTGGCCAGTTTTGGCTAGTGTATGGGCTGTGTCCCTAGGGATGACTGATTTGGCCAGTAGTTCATGTCAAATACTTCTTGATTAGAGTGATATAATAAGCAAAGGGTTAACCAAAGGGTTAAAATAAATTCCCAGCATTATACTCTGGACCAGACATTAACACTGCAATGCTATGCATGCATAACTTACTTCCAAGAAAACAACACAATAGGTTTGCCTTAGTGTCGTTGTAAGCTAGAAATGATGTGAAGGCACACAGCAGCAGCAGCAGCAGCAACAACAACAACAAATGTATTAAGGAATAAATGAAATGAAGTTGGGCAGGGGAACATTTCAGGAAACCTTCTTCTCTGATTCCTGTTTTTTGTTTTTAACATAAATGTGTGGCTAAATCATCATTTCCCACCAGCTCTAGCAGCCATGCTGTGCCAAAGTTGAAGGGAGATTTTAAACAGCAGAAACACATTGCCCATAGCAGTATGTTGGAGCTGGACCTCTGAACTGCTTGGTTTGCCAAATAGCAACTGGCTGTAATAAACAAAAAATATTTTCCCTGTGGTTATTAGCACCCAGATTCATGTGAGGACTGCTTTCTTTCTTCCCACTCTTTGCTTGGCTGTTTCATTCCAAAAGGGTAGCGGCCTGAACTGAAAATGCAGCCAAGAAAATATTTTCAAGGCCATCACAGCACAGAGTATCTCAGCCTCAGGCAGAGCTTGGAAAATTTCCTTTTTTGGAGTGCTAGTTCCAGAATCCCCCAGTCAGCATGGCTCAAACATTCTGGGACTTATAGTCCAAGAAATAGGCTCCATTCTTGGTATTTCTCTCTGCACCACTATTTATTCTAATATATTATTATTCATATTATATTACCTTGTTGTTATGTGCCTTCAAGTCATTTGCAACTCATGGCAACCCTAAGGCAAAACCATCTCAGGATTCTGCTCGGATCCTTTGCCTTCCTTTTAGGCTGAGAGAATGTGACTTGCTGAAGATCACCTAGTGGGTTTCCATGGCCAAACCCTGGTCTCCAGAGTGGTAGTCCAATGCTCAAACCACTACACGATAGCTCTCACTATATATTATATTACATTGTATTGTATTATTCAGGCAGTTCCTACAGACAGATATAATTCTTCACTAATTTCATTCTTAAGGGAAACAGCCAGAACTTATAGGAATTTCTTTCCACTATCAGAAAGTCTTTGAAAACTGTGCAGATTTCAAATACTATTCTGAGTTCAGGACTTATTATGTGCAAAATTCATTCATAGTTTGGTTTTTTTCCAAGGAAATCAGCTTTTTCTGTGGAGGAAATAGCATTTTATGCATAGAAAATCCTGTTTCCTGCTCAAAAATGTGCAAATTTGGTGCAAAATAAGTCCTGAAGATTCTTGTTAGTCAAGATGATCCTTATTAGGATTACCTGACACTTGAGAAGCATGATTTTCCACAAATTTTGAATCTTTTCAAATATGCTTTCCATCTCTACTTCTCCATTCCTTCAAGAAAAGGAAAAGAAGACCATCATGAAACTAGAACAACCTCAGCTTTCTGTTTCAGTTATAGGAAAATATAGATGGGTGTTTTGCTTTTAGAAAACAAGAACAATATAAGAACACCAAAATAATAATAATAATAATAATCACCCACTTTGTGTTTTCTATAAACATTTCTTTATTGCACAAACACAATCCAGGGATGGAACTAAGTTTGCCATCCCAGTACCTAGGCAAACATCGGGATAAGGAGTGCTTGAATTTCTCAACCCTATGGGCCACAAAAAAATTGCTCAGTAGACTTTTGAAATATCTTAAACATTAGCGCATAAAGCAATCTGTCAAGAAACCACACTCTTCCGATGTCTGTTTCTGACAGTCGTCCTGACATTAGGAAAAAATACATAAAACTGATTTGCAACAGGGATGTCATGTTCTAGTCTTTATACCCAGAGACTGTCAACACTCTGCAAACCTGTGATTGTCAAAAGAACAACGTTAGAATCTGAAGTGTTGGTGCCACAGAATGATCTGTTGTATATCTGCCAAAAGAAATCTGGCCTTTTTCGGTCTGCCCTGCTTCACACTGAGAAGGAATGAACGAATGGACTGCTTGGTGGAAGAAAGAACATTAAGAAAAGAAATCTGCACTCTGTTCCAGCAGATCATGCAACATTTTGCTGAAACAAGAAGTGATGTAATGCCAATTCTGGATTCCTTGTTGACCATTACTATGTTGTTGTTGCAGTTTGGCTCACTTTTGAGAATGGGGGGGGACCAATTGTGGGACAAGTGGGGGACTGGGATCTTGCAAGAATAATCTGAGGCTGCACTTTCCTACTCCTATCTTAAAGGTTCCTCATATTTAACACATATATATGGCAGGCAATACAATGCAATGCTTTCTATGTTGGTATTTCCATTGAATTTGGTCACTTGGAGTGCTGAAAATCTTATTTCCATTAATATTTGAAGAATTCTCCAAAATTTACAAATGTTTTCATATTTTGGATGGAATGAACTTGAGGTATAAAAAGTATAACTGTGAGAGAACATAGAACTGACAGATGTTCCCTTCCCTACATAGACTTTTTTCTGACTCTTTGCAGATATCTTCAAGTCAGTGGCACTGCTATGGGCACCAGTATGGTACTGTTACTACGGTTATGATATGTCTGGTGAGAGCACTAGATATCCTTTTGATATCAAATAATTTGGCCTTTACTTGACCTTTCTCTGCCACCCTACTCCACGTGTTTGCAGAGGTCCACCGGACAAGCACATATTAGGCATGGCCGTTAATGGTTGTACATTCCAAACCTCATTTAGGCAGGCAAGTTAAGCCTCTCTGATGCTTCAGGGAAAACCTTCTTGCAAACCGGCCTTGCTCAGCGCGACTCTATACAAAGACGCACGACCGAGTGCCGAGCCATTCCTTTATGTTGGGCCATTAGCATACTGGCCATACTATTGTCATCCAGTGCTAAGATCATCATGCAAAACCTGACCTTTTTCAATGCCTTTGTCCAGCTACACATTCTCTTTGTTCTCACCAAGCATGGCATGGCCTGTAGGTACAATCCACCCTATAAAAAGTCCCCATTTTCAAGTCCTTCTCGGAACACTCCGGACTTCCATCCCGCCTTGCTGTTGGTTTGTCCAGTGAGCTCCCCTCAGCGAACCACGCTGAGCTTTCTTCCCCTCAACCTCTGCTTCTCCCCAGGACTACAAGACCAGGTGACATATTACCCAATCCCCAAAACTCTCTATTTCTATTTCTCAGTTAGTTAGTGTGTCCTTGTGTTGTTTGTCCTCAATAAATATTATTTTGTTACTTTAAACCTTGTCTAGCTGCTCTCTGACCTGACACTGTATACATAGGGTTAAAGATCCTAGCTAAAGTTATCCTGCCTCTCATTAGCTTAAGAGAGTGCTCGGGCTTAATTTCCCCATCTTGTGTTGTTGTTTGGTTATTTGGGCACCCCTCCTGGGACCCCCAACTTACAGGGTAACAGTACCACAGTATGCAAACGTCTTCATGGCTGATCTGGAACAACACTTTCTCAGCACATGCACTCAGAAGCTGTCTTCTCCACATTTGATATTTTAAATAGTATCATAGAGTTGGAAGAGACCCCAGGGGCCATCGAGTCCAACCCCCTGCTATGCAGGAACACGCATCAAAGCATTCCCAATAGATACCCATCCAGCCTCTGCTGAAAAACCTCCAAAGAAGGAGACTCCACCACAGTCCAAGGCAGCATATTCCACTGCCAGACAGCTCTGACCATCAGGAAGTTCTTCCTAAGGTTCAGGTGGAATCTCCTTTCCTGCAGCTTGAATCCATTGCTCCTTGTCCTAGACCATTTCCACAATACACTCTTATAGCACGATTATTCCACTTTGAACATCCTATGGAATCCTGGGGTTTGCAGTTTAGGGAAGGGCCTTTAGAATTCTCAGCCAGAGAGCTCTTTGATCTCGGTAAACTACAAACCCCAGAATTCCACAGGATGTTGAAAGTGGAATAATAGCACTATAACAGTGTAGTGCAGAAATGGCCCTAGTCTCTGGAGCAGAGGAAAACAAGCCTGCTCTCTCCTTGACATGACATCCCTTCAAGTATTAAAACAATGCTATCATATCCCCTCTTAACCTTCTCTTCTGCAGACTAAACATACCCAGCTCCCTAAGCTGCTCCTCATAGGACATGGCTTCCAGACCCTTCACCACTTTGGTCACCCTCTTCTGGACACACTCCAGCTTATCAATATCTTTCTTGAACAGAGGGGCCCAGAACTGGAAACAGCATTCCAAATGAGGTCTAACCAATGCAGAACAAAGTGGTATTGTTACCTCTATATCTATTTTTTTATTTTTTTTTATTTGTATCCCGCCTCTCCATATGGATCGAGGCGGCGAACAACTTACAAATAGCATGTATTTCGAGCATTTCTATACATGCCCCCAACAAGCTGGGTACTCATTTTACCCACCTGTGAAAGGATGGAAGGCTGAGTCAACCCTGGAGCCGGGCAGGATCATGTGGCTTGCAGTACTGGCATTTAACCACTGCGCCACCACGGCTCCTTGATGACATTTTTGTTATCATTTTTGTTATCTTTGACATAGTGTGGATTATGCACATGGTGTGTACACCAGGGAGGCACAATTCATGTGCCAGTGGCTTACATACAGTACTAACTTACATACAGTACTAACACAGTCTAAGGGCCTTTCTGCACTACACTGTTATAGTGCAATTATTCCACTTTTGACATCCTGTGGAATTCTGGGGTTTGTAGGCCCTAAGTCCAAGTGGCAACTAGAATAGAAAGGGTGGTGGGAAGAATGTCGAGACAACCCATGCTAATTCACTGTCATTGTCAAGTGCTGCCACTGCTTGATTACCTTTCAGTGAGTTAGGTGTAATTATGTCCTAGTGGGCAGGTAGCTGCAGCCCCAAACGTCTTTGAGCAATTATCTATCTAGCTTACTGTCTCCATCAGATGAGAAAGGATGGTGTAAAATGGCGCCTCCGTTCCTCTAAGAGCAAGAGAGCCTGAACTGAGACATGGTGGTTGAGGCAATGTAGGATAGCTCACCACAGTGTATGTGAAACGAATTGATTTGTGGATACATAATAGCCCTCAGAGGCCCTGAATACCAGACTGGCACCTTGTAGGTCATTAAATTGATTACATTAAGAAGTGCCCAAGTAAATAAAGTAGAGCATAGTGGTTAAAAATCCAATTAGTGCAGCAAAACACAAGGAGCCAAATCCTCTGGGGTTGGGGGAATAAGTGAGGGGCCTACATTTGATGATTTAGGTAGCTTGGAAGAAAATCTTGGTAAGTATTAATATGGGAAACTGGATGTGGTAAAAATGTAGACGGTAGCTGATGAGAAAAGGAGAAAGATACAGGCAGTCCATTTCCTAGTGCCTGAAAAATGTGAAGTCAGCACACTTTTAAAAATCAGAAACTGTCAGAAATCAGTAGCTAATCTGATTAATTATATACTACATGACCTAAACTAACATATTTAATTTATTATTTAGACTTCTCAGCATCCAAGCTTTCTTGCTTTCTTATTTTATAGCAGGGGGTGGCAACTGGGCAAGGCATTATGACATTTTGATCCTATAAAAATATTGCACATACCATGTTTCCGCTCATGGCTCACTCAGATGCAGTTTGACTTGGGGTTTTAATGTTGTTCCATTGTGAGCCATTCTTTCCTTTTCTAATCTTTGGTAGATTTTGTAGTTATTTCTCTTTATCCCATGTCTTTACAATCCCAATTTTTTTTTCTTGATTAAACTGAGATCCTGCACACAGTTTCTGTTGGCCTCTTCTCTAGATATCACATAGCTCCTCATGTCATCTTGAACTCTTGGCCATGTTTATGCTTCTGCTTGCAAGCCTACTATTCAAAAGACTCACATAGAAGGAGAAAAAGGGAGAAAAGAATATAGGGTGTTTTTTTTTCTTCTCTTTGCTAAGTTTTAAAGACTAACCCTTCCCCAGCTTTCACTTCACAGTGTTGAAAGCTTTATTTTTTCTTTTTGAGTCTGCAGATCCAAATATTCTCTTGTACAAAACCCTGCAAGTTTCTAAACAGAAAGAGACTGAGAAAGAAAGCAAGGGGGAGAGAGAGAGAGAGTCCTTAAGTGGTTTGCAGCCCATGGCTCTGTCGAAACAACAACACTCTTAGATAAATAGTTTTCAGTTCAGACCTTTCTCTGTGGTTTGTACAACAAAGAAACTCCATCTGCCTCTCTCCTAAAAGAGGCAGAGAGGGAGTGAGGTCAAAGATGAATCTTTTAGTGAGTGAAATATCACTGTTACTTTTATGTAACCACAGCTGAATGTTGACCAAGCTCTGAGGGGAGCTACACATTGTTACAACTATTCTTTCCAGAGTGTGGTTCTATGGGTATTTGTGTGCAGGGATAAGATAGCGCAAGTTTTTTTTTTAACAGATAGAAGAATCCATATTTCATACGTAACATGTATAGACATTGCAACTGTTATTTCTAGATCTGGACACTGCGCTATAGGATGTTGGTAGTTAAGAAAGTAGTTATATTTTCCATAAAACATCTTCTGTAAAATATGGATAGATTGCCAATGAAAACTCTAACCTGAATTACTGTGCTTTTTGAAAGGAACAATCATAAACTGAATAGGATTGGAAATAGAAGCTTTGGAAATAATGGAAGTGCCACTTTGTCAGTAGAGAAGGAGGTCCTTTGGTGAAGTGGCACACATACCAACATAGGACTCTGGTAAATGGTTAGAATACTTAGCTGACATTTTTGTTCCTTTGGCCGTGTCACTGAGGGCAAAATCTGGTGTGTGTGTGTGTGTGTGTGTGTGAAACAGAGAGAATCTCAGAGAAAGATAGGCCAGTCTTGAGAACTGATTGAGGTCAGGTACAGTATTTTGGATAGATCTCTTGTTCATTTTGCTGGCATATTATAGCAACCATTGTGCATTACAAATCTGGATCCAACTGTTCATGGCCGTAAAAAAGAAATGGTCAAGATTACAGATGCAAGAGGAAATGGTACATCTAGAGACTAGTATAGGAAATATAGATAACTTCCATGCTAAACTTAGAACATACTGGTTCCTGTGCAGCACACTCTATTACACATGAGAATTATTCTTTCTTCTTATTTTGAAGCTGATCAAATCTATGAGCAAATCAATTTTATGAAGATAATTCTGGAGGTGGGGGTTATCTTGCTAAAATGCTTAATCTGCCAGAAAAGCTAGGAATAAAATATGATGCAAAACCATAGGTTAGTGATGAAGTACAGGATTGCTCTCTGTGGAAAGAGCTGTTGTCAGTAGCACCTTTTTGCCATATATATCATGACAGCTGGTACCATGTAGTTTGACTCTTAACAGCACAATCCTGTGCATCTCTGTTGAGAAGTTCCATTGAGTTATATGAGGCTTACATCCAGGAAAGTGCAGCCTAACGACTAGATCAATTTGTTCATACTTATAGTTGACTCACTGACATTAATGTGAAGAAGGATAGGAGTCCTTGTATCTTTAAGAATGATGGAGAAGAAAGAATTTTGACTAATAAATCTTGTGGTATACCTATTGAATTTTCTTCTTCACTACTGTTTGTAGTTAGTCAGCCCAAACAAACCAGTACTTTTAATCCATTTTTAACAGCAGTTGTATCATTGGAATTACATTTAAGGAATCATACCTTCAGCACTGCAGTTTAAGGCCCTTTCCACATGGACATGGCATCCCGCCGTGGGCACACGAGAGGAGCAGGACCGTGATGATGCTTCTGCAAGACTTCATCACAACCCCGTCCTTCTTCTGTTGCCAGCCGGCACAATAGCAGGGTAAATCATTGACTGATTTTATCTGCCAATGACCACTGATTTTATGACACATCCTCACCTACCTGCCCTGTGGAACTCCTGGAAACACGAAGGAGGCGCTTTCTTCTCCAGAGCAGCGTGGGAATGAACCTGACTGTGCTGCAGAAGGAAGAGGTGTGTCCCTTACACACCTATCTACAGGGAGCTGGTCCAGTGCAGAGGGGAGCTTTTCTATTGTGTTCCCTTCTCAGCAGAGTTGCTGCCGCAATCGCAACCACAGGGCAACAGGATAAGGTAAGGTGTGGAAAGGGCTTAAATGTCTTGGTATATTTCTTTTAGTTTGACCAGTTGGTAATTATTTTTAGCACCACCTCTTGAAAGTTATTGACTTAATTTCCAGTGACCTAAATTAAGCAGAAGAGTTTGCAAATGGACGCTTAAAATACTATCTCTGGACTTTTCATATTTATTTAATTTTAAAACTAATGTGTTGAATAATTTCCGTAAGGATAGGGTATCTAAGTGACCTACACAGACCCCTATTTTATTTTTTTAATCTAGCTGAGGAACTAATTCTGGATCTTTCACATGTATTTCTATGAAAATGTGTTGAATACTTCCAGCTAATATCAACTAATTGAAAATAGATCGGTGAATGGCTTGTAATGTTATTATATATTTTTGAATGAGCAGAGGACCTAGATGACTAGTTCTACAGAATTAGCCCCATATAGACTGCACTGAAGTAATTTGTCCCACATGTAAAAAAAAGAACTCTGGATGTCGCTCAACAGATCAATTTTTGGAAAAGTTCAGTGCATTTGAAATCCATTGACTGCAATGGATTTTTAAAAGATATACTTACCATCCTCTGTCTCATTCTTATTTGACAAATCCCTTTGTAGTTGGAAAAGATTTCTGACACTCTAGCCAAACCTGTGAGTTGATCTGTTAAGAGATTGATTGAGATGCTCATATTGATGTATTAATTTTGTCTGACCCAGATTGAGGCTGAAAAATCAATGGCACAGAATATCTCAAGCTTTGACATTGTGAGGATTTTCTACCTTCTGTTTGATTCATGAGGGAAATATGGAGATTATAGCATTAAAGCATGCTGTGGCTTTAGAACTAAGAAAAAGGAAACATTGATGTAAGATTTAAAGTGTGAAACAATAGCCATATATATAGGTATTATATATGTATCTGAAGATACATATTCTGAAAAGTATGTATGTCTGAAGATTTCAATATTCACTTATTTTTCCTCACATTTCAAAAGCTTTGTTGGGAAAAGATTTTTTTTTTCATATTTTCCTCTCTTCCTGCATTTTGGACCTTTATTTCCAAACATTTACTGAAAGCGTTTTGTACAAAAACACAGCTTTTTGCACAGAATATGTTTTGAGCACAAAATATAGGCTGAGAGCCTGCAGTGGGAAATGTATATCTGTCATATGGTTATGCCTCTAACTACATTTCTTAGTTTCCCTCCAATCCACTTTTTAAATGACACTGCCTGCCCCCCTAGCATGGGCCCTTTCCACAACACACCTTTTCATGGAGCTGGGGTGTGGGGATTGCACGAGCAGCCTCCAGTGCGAGGCTCTCATGTCCTGGTTCCTTCAGCTCCACAGCTGCCACCCCCTCGCATGAGAGTCTCACCTCTTCCTTCCGCAGTGCAGCCTGGAAGTTTCCCAGGCTGCGCTGGGGCAGGAAGCGCAAGCACCGTGGCTCCAGAGCTCTGCATGCATGGTAAGAGCATGCAGGGCCCTGAAGTAATGCGCGATCATGCACCATTTTCTGCTCAAAACCAAAAATGAAAAAGTGCACGAGCAGCGCCTGCCAGACCCTGGAGCGTCGTGCGATTGTGAGTGCATCGTGTGGAGCGTTCGTCACATTCGTGCAACGCTCGAGAGGTCCTTTTGCATGGCAAATGCCATGAGAAAAGGGCCATGGTCATTTCTGTGTTGTGGGAGAGAAGGGGGGGCAGGATCTGGAGACACACATGCAGTTATTTTTCTTTAGCTGGATATATTGCAACAGTCATCTACAGTCACTTCTATGGAGGTTCTCAGGAGTGTTATGTGGATGACAATGTTGTAGCATGTCTCCACTGATCCACCTCTTTTTTAAGACCTAGAAATGGCCATGTTGTAAAGGGGGAGTGGAGATCAGCATAGCTTAGAAAGTGGGATTTAGGAAGCCTGTTTTTCTTTTTGCACTGTTGGTAAGAATTCCAACTTGCTTAACTTAAAAAAAATTACAATGTAAATTGGATTTAATGCTATCATAACTCATAAGCAGGGTGCCAGCCATTGTTGTCACTGTGGCTCCTGCTGCTGGATATAAAAACATTGGTCTTTTTGCTCTCATGAAAGGGCAAAACAGAACAAAACAAACAAACAAAAAACTAAGCTACCCCTCCCCCCAAAAAATAAGGCAATGGAAAAATTTTTGATGGCATGTCTTGAAGTTTCAAGACATGCTTTTTCATTGGGCATAAGAATGTTGTGTGTATTTTCAATATTCTGGATTCCCCTAATGCTTCCAACTACCAGCGTGGAGTCATGTTTAGAATGTTGAACTAGAACTTGGAAAGTCCGGTTTCAAGTCCTAGGATTCCTGGATTTGAATAAAACAGAAAGAAGGAGAGATATCCATCCTCTCCAGAGATCATTGTTGAAATGGTCACATAAAATATGATGAGAAAGAGAAGGAAGGAAGGAATATGGTCGGTAGTCAGACATAACAGAACTGTAGTCCAACATATCTAGAGGTTATCAGGTTGGAATGGACTGATTTATACATTCAGAGTAGGGCTATGTGGCACAGATGTAGAGAAAGGGCCCAGTGTAACCCAGGTATTTGGAAAACCAATTTTAGAAAATGGTTGCATTTAATTGCCTGTAAATATGCAACCTAGTAAAGCTATATACATAAGTGGCTTGTTTTGCTGATGGAACTACTTCTGTATGATTCTTGAGGTCTAGGAAACCCTCCAGAGCAGATTTTTCCAGAGATCACAGGAGTGATACAGAGAGGAAAAGATGGGAAGAAAGTCCTGTTACACAAGCGGGCATCCCTGAATGTGACACTTGATTTAGGTCCATGTCCTTCACCTCTTAGTTTGTAGGATATTAAAGAACTTCTTCCAGATGTTAACATATAATGGTCTTAATCCTATTGGCAATCTCAACCCATTCAATTAATTGTATGTACATAAGTTCTGACTTGCCATTTAACAACACTGAGGTAGAAAAAATGGAATACAGAAATATATAGGATGGGGGACATGTGGCTGGATAGCAGTACATGTGAAAGGGATCTAGGAGTCTTAATAGACCATAGGCTGAACATGAGTCAGCAGTGTGATGCGGCAGCCAAGAAAGCCAATGCAATTCTCGGCTGCATCAATAGGAGTATGGTGTCTAGATCGAGGGAGGTACTGCTACCACTCTACTCTGCTTTGGTTAGACCTCATCTTGAATACTGTGTCCAGTTCTGGGCACCCCAATTCAAGAAGGACATGGTCAAGCTGGAGCAAGTCCAGAGGAGGGCGACCAAAATGGTGAGAGGCCTGGAAGCCACGGCCAATGAGGATAGACTTAGAGAGCTGGGTATGTTTAGTCTGCAGAAGAGAAGGTTAAGAGGGGACATGATAGCCATGTTTAAATATTTGAAGGGATGCCATGTAGAGGAAGGAGAGGGCTTGTTGTCTGCTGCTCCAGAGACCAGGACAAGGAGCAATGGATTCAAGCTGCAGGAAAGGAGATTCCACCTGAACCTCAGGAAGAACGTCCTGACAATCAGGGCTGTCCGGCAGTGGAATATGCTGCCTCGGAGTGTAGTGGAGTCTCCTTCTTTGGAGGTTTTTAAGCAGAGGCTAGATGACCATCTGTTGGGAGTGCTTTGAGGGTGTTCCTGCATGGCAGGGGGTTGGACTGGATGGTCCGTGTGGTCTCTTCCAACTCTACATTTCTATGATTCTAACTCGTTCAACAAATCTGATCTAGTTGAGACTGTCAGTAGAATTCAAGCCCATATTAGCAGATCGTGTGAAGAGCCCATGGCTCTGTGAATGTGGAATTTCTTAGGTTCAATGCTGGGGATGTCTTGTGAAGCAGATAAGATGGAAGTCCTGGAGTGTCATTGCTAGTCTGAGTAGAACATGCTCTGTTAGATGGACAAATAATCTCATCCTCAAACCAAGAAATAGAGAATATGAAACAGGGAGATTATGGGATTATTTCAATTACACCTACCAGTGCAGAACATGCAAAATAAGGAGGTGCATGCCAAATACTTTGTGGAAAATAATTGATGCTGTAGAGGGGTGTAAAGGCCTGTGCAGGTGTTCTGAAGAACAGGTTCTACACACACCAGCGAGGAAGAAAGTTAATAGCCTTTTAAAGGAATCACAAATCTAACAACTAATCCTCTAGAATAAAGAAGATGCCATTTCTATAAATAAGATATTAGACATACAGTATGAGAACTGGTTGCATCCCATAATGAGCAGTGCTTCATGTATTTATCAAGCTAGTTATTTACCATCAGTAAAAAATCGTCACTATTTCCAGCATCAAATGGGAAGAGTGTTATACCATATAGCTATGCCACACATAGATTGGCACGTGCACATGCACACACACGCACACACAAACACACACACAGAAAGAATTTCAGGGGGGATTTTAAAAATGAAATATGGCATTTGAAGAGAGAGAAACAAAATTCTACATACACAGTTAAAACTGTGGAAAAATTGCATTCTTGCAGAAAGGAATAATTGAGGTGCTTAATGAAGACTGAAGCAGTTTAATTCAGATAAAAACAGTACAACAATGCCTTCAATGTTTTCCTATCTCAATGGTGAATATATATAAGATATGAAAGACAGGCAAAGACAAGTTGCTTTGCTTTACATTATTAATAATTAAGAATGATATCTGAAGGAAAAGGGATTGTACAACATGAGGACAATGAAAAATGGTAATGTTGGCTAATCTTGAATATCATTCAGATTTGTCATTGAAGAGCATGTAACTTTCTTTGGATTAGACAGAAACTATTCAAATGGGCTAATCTATGCTAAACACTCTATTATTTTTACTTATCCCAATACATAATTTTTTATAACATTGATAAGAGCTCTTAGGGAGGTTTTTTGGCCCAAAGAATCATACATACAGTTGTCAGAAAACATTTCTTTTGCTTATTAATAATATATTCTACAAAATCACTAGCCAAAGGGTATACCCAAGCATTAGCTTTCCCATTGATAGCAATTTCAGATCTATTAATAGAATAGGAAGTGCTCCATGGAAATGTACTTTTACAAAAATTGTTTAACAGGAGAATGGATGTGAATTTGAACTTTATGCAGGGTCAGACTATCTATGATGTGGGATATCCAAGCACCCTTTTCTTTGGTGAAAAGTAGTTATGGGAGGAGGATTCTCATTTGGATGAATTCCATTTTATTTCAAGAGGGGAAATTAATTCTTTGCCTCCTGATGTTTCCATCATATAAATTATGCCCTTGACATGCCTCTATTGGACAGGTTTGGAAAGTGCATTCCCTGGATCACATGTACTCCCTATTCCTTTATGAAACCCTGGAGGTCCTCCTCAGCCCCCAGCTTCCCAGCCCCATTTGTTAAGAGGATCATTCATCAAATTCCACAACCATTTCCTAAAGCAGTGTTATCTGTTAAAACACTCCCCACCCACCATTACCTGGTAATACTTCCTCATTTTTTCAAAAATCAAATTGGCAGCAATAGAAAGAAAGAACTCTGCAGAGAGAGAATTTTACTTCTGCGTTTATTGTTATTAATATTGATCAAACTCCCCAAAATCTGCACCTCTGATTAAAATTGATGAAATTAACTGCTGATTAGGCTGAGCTTTAAATCATTACAATGATCAGCATCATATCATCATCAAATAATAGAATTTTTTTTTTAAAAAAATAAGCGAACAAAAAACAGTGTGACCTTTGTGTACTTGAGCAACATAAAAAGTTGCCCTAGCCTTTTGCAGTAACCCACAAGTGCTGTATTGTACTTCTCCACAGTCCTTCATGGTTAACAGCAGTCTAGGAGGCAATTTCCTTCCTGGAAACAGCGTGAGAGAGAACATCAACACTCTCCTTGATGACTGCTGTTGTAATCATATTTGGGAGGCTGTCTTCATTCCTTTTAAGGGCATTTTGAAATCTAATCAGGAAATCTCCCACTTCATGTTTAGTTCTACTCCAAGGTTCATATTCCTGCAACCCAGATATTGGTGGGGAGATCTCATTTCTGATTGTCACTAATTCACTTTCTGGTGTATGAATGTCAAGACTTCATCTGAAGGAACTCAGCGTAAAATACTTAATTCTCCTTCTCTTTGTATCCATAGTCCTTGTTCTATTTTGTTATCCCATCAGTTACAAATGTATGGTCAACTACATCATCAGAGAACAGATGTCCTCAGAGATACTTTGTATGAAGGAATGATTCTGCTCCATAAAAGTCTGTGGTTGTATTCACTATGGTCACAGAAAGAAGAAAGTCACTGATGCTAAAGGGCCTTCTATTTTTGCATTGTCGAGATCCTTGAGAAAGCTCAGTAAAAATAATTATACACGTACTGCATTCTTGTTGGCCACAAAATGATGCGATTTTGACCATTAGCCTCTCATTGCTAGAAAACAGTAATTAACAAGGGAGCAGTGGACAATATCTGTGTACTACAGACTATCAAACTAGGGCCAGTCCTACTATTAGGCCATTAGTTATAACTGCCTCATCTGGCAGATTCTGGGAAGTATCAGCAGCAGCTCACCAACAGTTCCTGAGCCCATTGGCCATTCCTCTCTGTTGGAGAAAAGATTTATATGTGTCACATGGTTTGCTCTTTAGCTCTAGAATTAGCCTACTTCTTTCAGATCAGTAGAGGCCACAGTCTCATTGCCAATGTTGAATTAAGATTCAACTGCTAGTCTACTTTGCTTGTATACAGACAATGGGGGCATACTACCTTGTGCTTTTTCTCAGACAACAAAAAGCCTAGGTTCAGCTCTTTGCTGGGCCATTACTTGATTTAGAGAACCTGTAGACCTAACCTGAACTGAATAGAGCTAACATGGTCCCCATGAAAAAACATATTAAAGACTATATGTCTGCATTTAAAAAGTCTTCATTAGAAACAAAAATGTTTCGTCATATAAACACTTATACAGCTGGCCATGTATGTATGTATATCTCTATATGGTATGCATACTTATAGAACTGCTAGTCTCTTGGAGGTCTAGGTAGGTTGGCATTCTAAAAGTTGTATATTATCTGTAGCAAATGCAATATAATTTAAATTTTAAATGGTGTTTTAGAGATTTTTAATTGTTGAGGCTTTCGGATCAGACTGAGCTGCAATCTGAATGAATAACTGCTAAAATGTATATGTTCTTCTGTTATACTACACTTACTGTTATGTTATATTATACTGTTAAACTATTTTGACTTTCCATCTTTTTTGTTCTTATTACAACATGCAGTTCCATCATGACGGTAACATAATATTATATAGTTGCTACTTTCTTTTATTAGGAAAAAAAAATGCAGTATCCTTTATACTAACATCTAATTATTGCCATTCATAATCAATTAATAAACATCACCAGGCCTCTGGTTTGACTGAAACTTCATTTCATATTCAGTGAGGATATTCTTGAGTATCCATGCTTATGAGCTTAGAAACTAGATGGGTACATTTAGAAATGGCTGGTTTTTGAATGTAGGTTCCTTCTCCCCACCCTCAAAATGTTGATTACCAGTTTCTACACTTGAAGATTAAAATGAAGCTGGTAGCAAAGCTGTACTTGCTTAATATCTGAATTCATTATGCTGAATTATGTGAATTCCTTTTCTTTCCTCAATTCCCTCAAGTGGAAGCCATTAATGCAGTGAGTGTGTGTGCTGTAGCATCTGTGGGGGTACTGATCTGAGTAGTCATACTGAGAAGAAAGCTTTACAGGCTGAAGAGTGAAAAAAGTAATGGCATCATTAAGAGAGTACTTCAAATATATGCTCCTTAATGACTGCGCATCTGCAGTATCAGTTGCAAGCATAGAGCTGCAATGGGGGGCACCCAGAGAAGTTGTGTTATTTAACATAGAAGGAACGATGTTACTGAACAAGGCACAGAATCAGAAAGCAAATCTGCTGAAAAGATGAAACCCACTTTTGTGGGATCAATAGCCCTCTTCACTTATTTATAAAGCAGGTTGAATGAACATGCAAAGCAGGGAGCATGCTAACTTCACCCCTTCTGACTCCACTTCTGTCTCTCTTCTCATGTGGAGATTGATGAGTCTGAGCAGAAGAGCTTCCCCTGTGTGGGGCTGCTCTCCTTATGATTCAATCTCTCTTCATATATTGATTCATCATGATTTGCAAATAGACGAATAGGCTTCGGCCATTTCCGCACTAGACTCTTATAGTGCTATTATTCCACTTTCAACATCCTATGAAATCCTGGATTTTGCAGTTTAGGGAGGGACCTTTTGAAAGTGGAATAATAGCACTATAACGGTCTAGCATAGAAATGGCCTTATTTACAAATAGGCAAATATGCCTTGTTTAGTCTATTCCAAATTTATTTTTAAGCACATACACAATAAAGACACCATATAAAATCTAAGTGATCATTCTTTGTGGGTCTGCTTTTGTTAACTGTAGGTAAATGTGGATAGGGATAATTCCATACTTTCTGGGCAAAAGATGCTCAGAGAACATGATTTTTGACAAAGGAAGAAAATTGGGAAAAGAGTAAAAAAAGTGGGTATTTGGACATGGTACTCATTCAGAAAGGTCCCAAACTGAATACAGTAGAGTCCTGGTTATCTGACCCAAACGGGCGGCCGCAGCATCAGATAACTGAAAGGGTTGGATTACCCAGACGCCCGTGACAGCCGCCATTTTGGGGGCATGTCAAGGCAGGCCTGGGGGCATGTCTGGGCATGTCTGGGTGTGTCTGGGGGTGCAGAAATGGCCCCAGGCCGTCGCGACGTCGGTTAATCCGGATGGTTGGATAACCGAGCGTTGGATAAACGGGACTCTACTCTATTCTGTGAAAAGCACACAATTTTCTCATTTTTCTCCATGGGCCTGAAGAAAAGTTTTGAAATTACCTCTTGTTTGGAAGAATGAAATACGTGAAGATTTACATCCCTTTATCTCACCAGTGAATCAGTTTCATGCCTGAGTGGTTTGCCAAGCAGCTATGAACAGACTGGTAATGTAAGACCAATTCCACCCCCCTCCCTTTTAAAAAAATTATACAAAGTTTTGTTTGTGCTTCCAAATCCTGATACCCAGAAGGGATTAGAGATTGGGAACATTCTTCAGAATATAATCCCTAGAATTCCCAGCGACCATGTGTGCAACAAGCTTTGCAAGCGATTACTGGAACAGAGAAGTCAGGGCTGGCATTATTACCTAGAATCTTTGGGGCACTGCCTCAGAATAGGATCCACTAGTAGCTCTTGGCATACCTTAATTTATCATGCTTATGATCATCATCATTGGTTTCACAGTCTACCTGGTGTTACTGGTGTTTTGAACCATCCATGATTTGGATTCTACCCAAAGAGCTAGGAATCAGTGAGGTCTGTTGGATAGTGTCACTTTTTTTGTGCTACTGTGACCCTGTCTGTAACGATTCCATTCAGATGTTTTGCCACTCCATTTGCAATTGCTTCCAGCGTACCTATCACTACTACAACCACTCTTGCTTTCCCGGAGATGCTGAATCTCGGTTTGTACATCTTGATAGGTCTTATTTTTTCCCCTTTCTTTGTCTTTGATTCTGCTGTTCCCTAGGATTACCATATCTATAATCTGTGCTTTATTTTTCTCAACAGCGTACTACACTCTAATCATTTATCAGTTTGAATGTTGAAGTCCCATAAGATTTTTACATCACCATTCTCAACAACTTTTTCAGGCTTATGTTCCCATCAATTTGTTGCAGATAATATATATATATATACACACACACACATACATATATATATTTGCATGTGTGTTCTTGTGAGACAAGGAGCTATGCTCATTTCCACTGATATGTTCTCCCCTCCCAAACTAGACGGGCTTCAGCCTAGGATGCCAAAACCTATTAAATAAATGTGCAAACTCCAAAAACTAATCCTTTATCATATCAATGCTGGTCAGCTGGTCAACAATAACTGCATCAGATGTTGGAGTTCCTGGACATCAGACAAAAAAAGTGGGGGGCTATATGACTCAGTATCATTTGCTAGACAACCAGGGCAAATTAGCAACCACAGTGGAAGAAATGGATGACAGCTGAAAACAGGTTAATGATGAAATCCTATCTTGAAGCAAATCTATCAGCCCTAGTTCACCAAAAGAGGAGATGATGGTGAGGATGAGGATGAGGATGATGAAGATGATGAGGATGATGGTTAAGTACTCTAGCCAGCACTAGGCACCTGAATCTAGGTGCCTTTTCAATTTCCTACAGCACTGAATGAAATTTCATTCCAGGACATTGTGAAAAATTTAGATGGCTACTAGCCTCAGCCAGCTGGGGTTCCTCAGAATGTTGCTGCCACCTTCTGTAGCCTCACCATCAACACAAGGCAAGCTTCTCTGATGTCATATTGTGAAGGACCCCTCCTCCAAACAGACTCCCCAAAGTAGCGTACTGATATGTAATACATTTTGATTATTGATGACAACATGATTTTAAATGTTATTATTCACCTTAACTATCTGGAACAGCATGAGTTAACATTCAAATAAATAATACTTTAAAACCAAGGGCCTTTCCACACTACACTTTTATAGTGCTATTATTCCATTTTCAACATCCTGTGGAACTAAGGCCAAAGAGCTTTCTGGTTGAGAATTCTAAATGCCCCTCCCTAAACTGTAAATGCCAGGATTCCACAGGATGTTGAAAGTAGAATAATAGCACTATAACAGAGTAGTGCAGAAAGGCCCCAAGTCCTTACTTTTAAAAATCCAGATCCCAATCTTAAATCTCTCCTTTAGCCTAGACAACCCCTCCCCCCATTATTTAAGAATCTGTTGATGAGATGGAGCTATTTCTGTGTTAACATATTGACCACTGATCACCCCTCTTTCCTACTGCTTCTGCTGTTTCTTTACTACTGTATTGTATCATGACCAGGTGCCATATTGGTACACCAAATGAAAGAGCAGAGGGATAACTTAGAAGTAAAAGCTGGGCCAATAAGCACTGCTTCCTTCATTTCCTGTCTCCACCACCAACCCTTTCATTTGCGTCAGGGGTGCTAGCAGCCTTATCAAACGTAGATCCTGTATCAGTTTTTAGCAGCGTAGCTAATATGTGGCATCTTGGATGACAGAAGCTCAGCTTTATACATCATTCAGCTTGCAAAAGCAGTATAGCTTCAGTTCCTTAATGGTGTCATTTTGGCTGAATGCTATTAACAGATTACCCCTGCCTAGGGCAGTGGAGCATGTGCAGCCGAAAGATAACCTTGTGTTCGTAATTTAATATTAACTGTTTTCTCTATAGTACCTCTTTCCAGTACATTAACAACAAACCAATATGGTCTTGTCCCCTGAGGTCATATTCTTGAGCAAAAAATAATAATAAAAAAATGGATTACATGATAGCAAGTTCCTGAAGATTTTCCAATGGAGTATTACAAATTGCTCAATGCCTTCCTGGCAGAAATTTGGGGGTGGGGGCAGGGAGGGAGGGAATAAACAGGCTTAGATTCAATCAAATTTAATTCCTCCAATTTAGCTTTACCACACTTCAAAGGGTGCTCTTATTAATGTCTTGGTGAAAAAAAAATTAACAGTAATTTCCCTTCCTTATACCGAAAGCTTCCAGTTGTGTTCAACACAGTGAGATCAAGAAACTCCTCTCTCCCTCTCTCTCTTTTAAAGTGAATGCTCTGACACAGTTTGATATAAAAGTGTAAGCCATTTACAGAAAACTCTTTATGGAATTTTCATCCTATTCCATTCCCGGGAGCTAAATTTATATCATGCATTAGCTATCATAGCGCGAGAGTATTAGTCTTTCCCCTTTGCAAGCCGTTCCGTGCAGTCGGAGGGCCCTATCGCTCTCTACCACTCACATACACAAGCATTACTGGTTTATCTCATCTTCTGGAGCAAGTACTTGGCCCAATTCATTCCTTTAGGCTACTTTACTAATAACCTATTTCTTATCAGGGCCTCTCCACCTCAGCTTGTGATCAAAGACCCAATTAATGGAACGGAGAAAGGTGAAGCATTCAAATAATGGAGACAGCTGTTTTTCTCTGTTAGAGAAAATCCATTTGTATTGTTATCGCCAGCTCCAAGTTCCGCAGCCCCTGTTTAATTCAGTCGCTGTCTATTTCTGCTGATGATTAAAAAAAGGAAGGAAGAAAGAAAAGACACAATGAACTCTGAAGAGAATGGCAGAAATATCACTGTATTTCAACTTGGCCTGGGTGTTATCAACTTGAAAGTGAAAAATACAAGCAGATAAGAAGAAGGAATGTCCAATAAAGACCACGTCAATTTTTTTTCCACTTTCAACCTTGCATTCTTTCGTCACTTTCTCCGTAGCTCTTCCCCCCCCATCAATTCTTATACACGGTCTAGGTCAGCTGTCAGAATCAGAGGAGCAGAAGCTGATGGTATCTTGAGTGCGACATCAATTGAAAAGTAATTACAGAAGGGAAATAATCATAATTGGTTGGCATGAATAATATTTGGGAAGAGGCAGAGCCTTTTAAACATTTTTTGCCTTGAAAAGCTGGGGGCTAAGTCAGCTCTTTCAGTTTATCCATTCCTGGATCAAATAGCTTCATGAAATGATAAAAAAGGACATATGCTCAGTAGATGGGACCCTCTGAAAATTGTGTTGCTTTGTTAGTAACATTTTCATAGCCATGGTTTTTTTTAAAAGTCTCTGGATTATTTTTTGGTTACCCTAAAACAGAGTAGGGATTGTGTAGTCCACCAAGTGCAATTGGATCTTAAATGGCCCCAGCCAGTATAACTAGTGGTGAGAAAGGATGGGTGTTACAGTTCTATACATATTCTCCATCCCTGGGGTAATAGGTGTGCAGTCTAAGAACCCTTCACTGAGCCTTGCATACACAACTGCAGAACTTTCTAGCTCACAATATTTTTCCTAGCCTGGCAAGCTACATATAGCACTGTACCCAGTGTTGTCAGTACCTGCATGAAGATGGCTTCCACACACACAAGTGGCAGGGGGACAAACCTGCCTCCTCCTTCAGTCTTCCCCACATGTCCTAAGAATTTCAAAAGCCTACTCCGTGACATAGGGAGTTGGAGGATTTGCTGCTATTCTTGGATTTCAACAGCTGTTTCTAGGATTGCAAATTGATCAAAGAAATACGGCCTTTTCAAATGACACAATTATAGTGCTACAATTCCACTTTAGCTATCATGGGGCACCATCCTATCGAATCCTGAGATTAACAGTTTAGCAAGGGGTAGTTAGAATTCTCAGGGTGGAATTTGTAGTTTGTTGAGGCACAAGAGGATTCTATAGGACGTAGCCATGGCTGTTAAAACAGAATCATATTTTTAGAAAAGACGTGCC
This sequence comes from Ctenosaura bakeri, assembly GCA_948474755.1. Classification (NCBI taxonomy): domain Eukaryota; kingdom Metazoa; phylum Chordata; class Lepidosauria; order Squamata; family Iguanidae; genus Ctenosaura; species Ctenosaura bakeri. Next base: position 81,282 of record CAOLHI010002028.1, read on the forward strand.
CTTCTAAATTTCCTTTGTATAATGATGCTTGCTATTATGTGTTCTTATAAATTCTCATATAGGGGTGGAAGAAATATTCAAAGTCATTTGTTTCCAGCTTGAAAAATGGGTTTCCCACCTGTCAGGAACTCCCACTGGGAAGAATTATAGACCAGCGAGAATTTTGTGCAAATTTCTTTTGGTATTTGGGATCTCAAGTGCTGTGTAGGAATTATTCTGCAGAGAAAACCATGTGGTTTTAAGCAAAAACTTCAAAATGGATTTCCTATGCAGAAAACAGAGAAGAGAGGGTACACAGAAAGACACACAGTTTTTCTGTGTAGAGTAATTCCTGTGCAACACTTTGGTGTCTTTGAGTCTGAGAAGAATACTTCAGAGGAATATTTCTTTTCTTTTGCATCAGGGAAACAGAAACAAAAACAAGCTACTTTAATTATTCATTTTTGCATGTGAGGACAAACAGACAAAGAAACCCCTGTTCATATTTACATTTAAAACAAAAAACCTCTGCTGTAAGACTTATCTAGAGAATCCCCGTTTACTCAGGAGCTGTTTGTTTTTAATCATCTGACCAGTTAATATTTTTACATTAATCCAACCAATTTATTAATCAGTTTAAAAGAACAGCAAAAAACAAACTCTTTTTCATTTTTCTGAAACTTCTGTGCCTGGGATCATGGAGATTATTCAGGGCCAAAATAGCTGTGGAGCAGGTGTTCCATGTTGGATCTACAAACATAGGACCTTTCTGCCCTATGTTGTAGTGCTATTATTCAACATCCTGTGGAATTCTGGGGTTTGTAGTTTACTGAGGCCAAAGAGTTCTCTGGCTAAAAAGTCTAAATGCCCCTCCCTAAACTGCAAACCTCAGGATTCCATAGGACGTTGAAAGTGGAATAATAGCACTATAACAATGTAGTGCAGAAAGGCCGTTAGTTTGTAGTTTATTTGGTGGCCTTGTTCAATACAGGCAGCTGGCTACTTATAAACCTGGATTAGTTTATATTTTTATGTGCTTCCTTTGCTAAGGAAACCTGTGGTGGGACTTTTGAACAGTCCAGGCTTTGAAGATGCTATGAATCTGTTGGATCTCTACAGCTCCCGCCTAAAACTCCACCACCACACTGCTACTTACCTTTCCTAGTGTAGATTTCTCTGGGCATACTAGTAGGTCTTCACCAGCATGAGTGTTGCTTTGATGTTGGGCTTTTCACTGATGAAATAGAGTGTATAATACATTCTAACATAATTCGTCCAGCCTTCTACTGTCAATAGAACTGTGCCCTAAATAAGTATTTTTCTGTACTTCCTTGACCAGTTCCCTTCCACTGTGTTGGTGGGGAAAAATCACAGATAATTTGTGATAATTGCACACAGTGAGGCTGGTGGAGACAGGTCAGGGATTAAAGAAGGGAAGATGTTTTATGCATTTGCAAATGAGATGAAAACTGGGATGGAAGGAACCATAAATCAGTATTCAGAACACTTTAGACCCTAAGTCATTTTTTGGGGGGAAATCAGATACATGCAATGTGGTTTTCACTCCCTTTAGTTTATAGTCCTTGAATATAAATTTAGTTGAATTAAGTGACATTATCTGCACTCTACAGGTGACTGTGTTTGTATGTGTCTTCAAGTCACCTGTCAACTTAGGGCTCATGAATTTCATAGGGCAAGGAATATTCAGAGGAAGTTTTGCGAATTCCTTCCTCTGAAATATAGCCTCCAGCAGCTAGTATTCATTGGCAGTCTCCCATCCAAATACTATCCAAGGTTGATCTCACTTGGCTTCGAAGATCAGGCAGGATCTGGTGCCTTTATGGTATTTAGGCCTAATTTTACTGTATCTTCCTATTATTGAAGGTATGCCAAGCCAGTAAAGCAAAATATATGCCTGATCTCAAAGAATATCTACTGGAGTATCCAGGTCTAGCTGTAAATTCCCACAGACACAACAAAATGTATGGAAGCAAACCTGATTTTATGAAGCCTGCAAAATGGAAAACAATGAAAATGTTAAAAACCAGAATTAGGAGCTTGTCATCTCCCCTGAGATTCACTTGTCCAAGCTACCGGAATATTGTACCTTGATATATATATATATTGGAACATTGTACCATGATATAAAACATGGACTTCTTCCAGGGTGCAATGGCCCCTGTTTGAGAAAAAAGGGTCTCAAACAATGTGCAGATAAGAAAAAGGATGCTTAATGTGCCTGAAGATAATTTGAGGTAAAGATTTTGAGATGTAATTTCACTTCATTTGCCTCTTTACTAGATAACAGTATCAGGGACTGATGTTAGATGCCACAACTCATACTCTATGTGCCTGCTGTAGCAACAATATTCCTAATTGTCAATTTGCAAACATGCATGCACAGATGCAAAATTAACAATTCAAGCACACGTATTTTCTAGTAGCATTCAAAGAAGAATAATTAAGGTATTTTGAAAAATATGTCTCTATCTGTGCAGGCAAGTGGAATGTAGTAGACAGGGTATCATGATAAATCTGGACCACACATACGGCCTGGGGTAATGTAGCAATCATGCAGACCCACCACTTCAATATCCAGGTAAATAAGGTTTGCCAGCAGTAGTCCTGTTCACATGATTCTCTCTTTGCAAAATCAGACCACATGGACACCACTAGTTTTCATTTACAGCTCCCAGTTGAAACTACTCAAAAAGTTTTGGTCACACCCACTTGGTTCTGGGCACCACAGTTCAGGGAAGATATTGACAAGCTGGAACATGTCCAAAGGAGGAGCCTATGGAATCCTGGGGTTTGCAGTTTCAACAGCCTATGGAATCCTGGGGTTTGCAGTTTCGGGAGGGGCCACCTGGCCCCTCCCGAAACTGCGAACCCCAGGATTCCATAGGCTGTTGAAAATGGAATCATAGCGCTATAACAGTCTCGTGCGGAAATGGCCTATGAGATTCCCAGAAATGCTTAAAGAATGTAAATTGTTACTCATCAATGCTTGTTTAGTAGCCTTGGGCGTATCATTATCTCATAGCCTAAATGAAAACCTATGGTGATTTTGTGCTAGATATAGAGATTAGGTCATAGCTTCCACAATCTGAAGAAGTAGGGAAAGTGCTTGTGAACAAGAAATGGCAAGAAGCAGTCAGTGATGAATGTGGCACTTTTTGCACCTTAACTGTTCCGGGCAGTGTCTTGTGAGGATCCTGGCAGTGGATTTGCCAGGAGGAGAGCATGATGGGAATGCTCCCCTCTGCACCTGCTGCCTCCAGGATCCAGGAAGCACAATGGCTCCACCTCTTTCTACTGCAGTGCAGCCGGATACTGTTCCAGACTGCACTGGAGTAGGAAGCACAACCATTGCACTTCTGGACCCACTGCACAACAGGTAAGTGTGGGATGGTGGTGCAATCACGGGTCATTGATGGGGAAAACTTGTCAATGATTTAATCCATGATCATGCTGCCTGGGGACAGGAGAAGGACAGGACCATAACAACATCATGTGTAATTTTCACTATAGTTTCCATCCTTTCCCCCTCCCTATGCTGGGATGTCAACATCCTGTGAAAAGGTCCTATATTAATTATTATACACTAAGTATCTTCAGCATGTTCCTCAGGAGAACCAGACACTGAAGAGCCATATTTAGGTAGCCCATGGATCACCTGTCTTTCTGATTCAGTTGACCTACATGTTTACCTCTAGGCACATCTTCTTTGAGGAATAGTTTAGTTCCTGCTTCTCCTTTACTGTTCTAGTGACTTAAGACAGCGTGCATTCAACAAAATCCAGACCAGAAGATCTATGGCACATTCATAATTATGAGTAACAAACACTGGTTTGCATCTTCTTATAATGTGGTCGGTTTATGTAGAGAGTTTCTATCTTGGGAATACAGAAGTCATGATTTAGTTAAGAGACTTGCTAGGTGTTCACAAAAAAGTTCTTTATAGGCCCTGAGTATCGCACACATGACATTTGTGTCTGCACAGAATGTGTTCAGCTCTTTCTCCACACCATTATCTGTACCAAACTACACGTTACATAGGAGATAATTAACTTGATCTCCTCATTTTTGTTTAAATAAAAATGTATCTCTGTGTCAACGTTTTACCTACTGTGTCAGGAAAGAGTGTGTATTTAACCCCCACACTCCCTGTAGCCTGATCAATAGCACAGGATGCAATCAAGATGGCAAGAAATGCCTCTCCCTTCTGCTCTAGGCAACTTCGTAAAACATTCTTTATCCCTATTAGTAGAGCATCCAGTTAAGGATCTCCCCAACAACAAGACATTTCCTATCGTCCCTCTCAATTTCCCATTTGTATAAAAGGAATTATCAAGAATTAATCAAGAGATTTTGGGGGAAAGTAGTAACAGAATAAACTGAGAAGTCTACTGCAGATTTAAAAATGCTGTATGCCTGATGAAAAACAATAGCAGTGTGAAACTTCCCAATTTCCACCCCAAAGGCAACATAAACATTAAATAGTAAGGCACCATAGGTAAACAATTTGTGTATGCTTGCCACTGGCATATCTATTTTAGTACAGAGTGCAGTAAATTTTGCTATAATCCTCTCAAGTTCACCTCCACTGAGTTCCTCTGGTTTCTGTTGGTTTCACCTGGGAGAGCTAGGAATTAATAGACAGAACTGTTGACTCTTATCTATTTTTTTCAGACTAGGAAAACTGAAAGTTAAGCTACTTCACTGGCATCAGTGAAAATATATTAGTATGAATGCAGACCCAGTTTCTCCATTTAAAAAAACAAGATGCTGGCCTTACCGGTAGAACACAATGTATGCAGATATTGAGTCACAGCATAGGATTGGCTCAGACATTCAAAAATGTTACAAAAGAGTGGCCCAGATATACAGGATCTGTTATTATGGATCCCTTGTTAACTCATTACTGAAAGCAAGTTGTGGTATTTTTGGTTAGTGCGTTGAACCTAGAGTTGGGAGATATCATTTCAAGTCCCTACTGAGTCCTGGAACTCACTGGGTGACTTTGAATTACTCATTCTCTCAGCCTCTCTCATGGTGTTCTTCCAGGGATAAAAGTGATGGGAGGAAGAGGCATGTTTGTAGTTTGTGAGCTCATTGGATAAGAGGCAGAATTGAAATTTGAATAACTACCCCATAAATAGAACAGCTGGAAGATGGAACACTTATTGGTTTTCCTCCCACTGGTGAAACCAAACTGGAATGTTACTTTTTGAATAGTGATTCATTGTGTTACTTGTCAAAGCATAAAAAAAATGTTAATGTGAAATGAATGTTTTCAAGACATAATTTTTGCGCTGCTTGTTGCACTGCCTGTTACATTGCATGTTAGTGCTTAAGTATTTTCCTTTTTTCTCTTTCCCTGTAGTAATGGTCTCATGATGCTCATTTGGATGCTTGTTTTCAGTGTTGAAATCCATGATGCCTTTTTCAATCTTTTCTGGTTACGACAGGGAATGTAGTTACCAGCCACCTGTATTTCCTGGATGTGAGTGGCTGCCAGTCCTGTAATCATTTGAAAATGTGGCCTTGCTAAGTCAAGTTAAGGATTTTGACCTTAGCCTACCCTGCAACATTTCACAGATGAAACCCAGGACACATGTGGCCAAGCAACATCAGAGTATGGACAAGATGGCAAAGGTTATCTATCAGTGAGGAAGAACACACAAACTAGACAGGCTGCTACTGGGAAGGGCGAGACTCCACCCCCTCTCTTCTGTTGTCCCTGCTGATGCTTTTGTACTTTGAACTCACTTTGCAGCAATTGAAATAAGTGGAGGAAAGTGGGAGGAGAGAAGGTGGGACATTTTAAAGGCAGCTGAAAAAAAGGAGGATGACAGAGCAGTAATGGGATTCTTCCTAACAAATTGGGACAGTCGGAGGGGTAAATTTAGAACCAGTGTTCCCTGCAATTTAGAGCAATGGGAGACCCTTGTTTTGCAGCAGATTAAAATCCCATGATAGATTTGCTTTAGGGTTGCCCTAATTCAGAAATGATGTGTAGGCACACCACAGCAAAAATAAAAGAGAACAGAACAGCACAGCTACCTTGCATATTAGAGTAAGCACTAATGAGTAATGAAGAGTATCTCTTGTTACACCAAGAGCCTGATAATGTTTGTAGTCATTTAGTTAGCTTCAAATTAGAGATGGGCCAACTGAATCCTCAAGTCCTCAAATCCTTGACTCCTCAAATCCTGGGTGAGGATTCGAGATTTCCGAATCCGAATCCCTGTACCAAAATGGGCAAACGGAATCTTTCGAATCTGCCAACCAAATAAATTATTGGAGACCGGGATGCCTGAAAACCAGGGAGATCGGGATTCCTGAAAATTCGGAATCTACACCTACAAGGGAAGATAGTAAGATATTTAAATCGCACATTTCATATTTAAGTTCAGTACTTGACTGGAAGCTACAGGCTTGAGATTTCAAGGACAGCTGAAACATTCCTTTGCCTAGCTCCTTTGCAAATCTCTTTCAGACACAATTCTGGGATTTGGAGTTTTAGCCTTCTCTGACAAAGTGTACTGGTGCATCAGCAAACTACAAACCCCAGGATGCCAGAAGGAGCTATGCAAAGAAAAGCCAGTTTTGACCTGGATTATCCCTTTACTGTAGTATGTGGCTCTGTTTACACAGGCAGGAAAATGTGGGATTAATCCACATTTTCCTGCCTATGTAGAAAGGGCCTTCATGTCATTTTCAATCTGGGGAGATCCTGAGGCAAAACTATGACAATTGTCCTGGTCAGATTTCTTCAGAGGGAGATTTGCCTTTGCCTAGGCTTTTGTTAAGGCTCAGAGAGTGTGTCTTGCCCAAGATTATTCTTATTTCCCTTGCTTTTTAAAATCTTTTTTAAAAAAAGGATTCGAAATAGTAGTAGTAGTAGTAGTAGTAATAATAATAATAATAATAATAATAATAATAATAATAATAATAATAATAATAAAAAATAAAATTTATTTGTATCCCGCCTCTCCACACGGATCGAGGCGGCAAACAACATAAAATGCATTATACATTAAAAGACATTAAAAGACATTGAAAACATACCCAATCTTCCCCACCCACCAACCCACCTAAACCAATCCCTTAACATACACAGCAATTAACAATCCATCAATTACTGTTAGCAAACCAGCAAGGCAATAGATGGGAGGCAATGGAAATGCTAGTCTGGGAAGGCCTGTTGGAAGAGATCAGGCCTGTCGGAAGAGATCAGTCCTGAAAGATTCGAGATTCGTGAGATTTGTGGATTCCCAGAACCTTCCAGGGATTTGGATCCAGATTCGGATTTGGAAAATTCTGGATTTGTCCCATGCCTACTTCAAATACATGCTGTTGCCACCCATTGCTTGAGAAACCAAAGAAGAATAAGGCAATGGCAATATTTTTAATTCATTACTCCCAATCTCTGGCTAGTTCTTACCTCATTTGCTTCACAGATCTGCCTCTGCATGGTTGGTCCTGCTGTTCTCAGTGGAGAAAAGAAAATTTCAATGAGGAATGGAAGAACTGAGTGAGCCATTTTTTAAAATAAAATATCTTTATTAAAAGTCAATTCTTAAAATTTTTACATTAACACTTTTTTGAATATAACATATAACATTCAAGCCAGATTAGCCTGATTAAAAAAATATATAGCAATTTACAACAGAATAGGGGGAAATGTAAAGAAAAAAAGATTAAGATCTTTCACGAGGACAGATTCCAGATAACGTGGGCTACCATCAATATAGAGATCCTGAAGGCCAAAATGGAAATATACTTGGTAGCTGAAGATCCAAGAACTAGAATGGAAGGGATTTTTGCAGATTGGAAGAGCTAGCTTTGACCCTTTCCACAGGATGCTGTTGTCCTGGCATGGGGATGGGAGAGGTGTGGGACCGTGACAATGCTCCTGCATGATGTCATTGTGATCCCATCCTTCTCCTGTTGACAGATGGCACAATCATGGATTAAATCATTGACAGGTTTTCCTCATCAACGACACATGATTGCACCACTATCCTGTACTTCCCTGGCCTGTGGAAGCCCTGGAAGTGCAATGGAGGTGGTTCCTGCCCCAGCATAGCCTGAAAAATTGCCCGGCTTCACTGCAGAAGGAAGAGGCATGTCCATCACACTTCTTTCGGCAAGGAGCTGGTCTGATGTGGAGGGGAGTGCTCCTGCTGGATATTATTAAAAATCACTTGCAAAATGCATAAAATAAGCAAAATTCCACATATATTAGGGGAAATGTGCAGAAGAATGTGTTTAAAAGATTTCATTTAAAATGTAAACATATATGCTTTACCACTGAGTTCTGATTGTCCCCTCAAACTCTCCCACTTGAAGATGGGAACCAGGAGTCTCCTTCCTTCCTTCCTTCCTTCCTTCCTTCCTTCCTTCCTTCCTTCCTTCCTTCCTTCCTTCCTTTTCCTTCAATAATGATTATTCTAAGAATGAATTTTCTTAGTGGGATTCCCATGGAATCTGAAGGTTTCAAAAATGTATCTATTGCTAAACTAAAAGCATATTAATATTTACTGCATTTGGGTGCTCTTACATGCAACTCCCCCTTGCACACAGTATAGCTTTAGTTGTCCAAAGGACTGTTAACATACACTTGGGACAGTAATTAGCTTTGCCACAGGTCTGAATCCCCTCCCCACTCCTCTTAATGCTTAACATTTATGCTTCATCCAAAGTGTTCTAGCCTTGTAAGAGGGTCAGTTTTCCCGCTAAGGTCAGTATATGCAATGCATTTTTAAGTGCAGTCAGTCTGAGCTGCTCACTTAAGAGACTTTGAACATCGTTTTGCAATAACCTAGCTCAGAAATAATTTATACAATCAATTAAAGAACATTATCAAGGGATGATTTGACAACTGTTGCCATGCCAACAAGCACGGCACATAGCATTTCAATGTTCAAAGGCTGCACCTGGTGATAGACGTAGCATATTTTGAGGGCCCTGACAGAATCGCAGATGTCCAAAGGTGTGGCAGAGACATGATTTAAAAGCCTGATGTGATGCCATTTTTACTGGCGAAAGGGTGTTGATGGCATGTTGTTCACTCCCTCATTACAAATTCTGTCATTTTTTAAAAAACTCCTAGCTGAAATCTGGAAGTGAGAATGCACTTTGCAGGCTGAGAAAATATGATAGCAAAATGGATGATGCTCATTTACAGTCTGAGATAATTAAAAAAAATGTGTGTGCCAATGTGTTTATGCAAAGCCTGTTAATCAACCAAAACTTCACCATCTTTAAAGGGCGCGTATTCCACACTTTCATATTAATATCTGAAGTTCTGGCTTGCAAATAGTTTTGGATGCATTAAACTAAAAAACCCGGGGATGGTTGTTTCAGTTTCTTTTCCATCAGAATTAATTAAAATTTGCAAAATTAAATGTGAGAGAAAGATGATTTGACAGATTTGCCTATCCCTGCAAGAATATTTTCCTCTCAGCATAAGACTGTTTTTTGGAGTCTGCTTTACTGAATTTGTTAATCCAGTCTTGTTTCCTAGAGCATTTAGCTACCACTGGTGAGTTATGCATGAATTTAGCATTCTTTATCACTGATTCTTCTTAAAGATAACTTTCCAGTGTCTGATCTTCATGGATTTTTTTTTTGTAATATTTTAATCTACTTCAAACTTAATAAGAAAGTAGAATATCTAAATAAGTAGATGGATAAACCATAAATGTGCATGTCTGTATATTTTAAAAGATCCAGGCCTCAGTTTTAATAATAAATTATATATGCCCATACCAACACAAAGAGAAAGAAGAAATGGTGCAGAGTTACTTGATACATTACACAAAGGTAAACCAGCAGGAGACCCAACATACTGTAGTGGTCTGAGTGTTCAACTAGGACACCTTGTATATTTAAGCTAAGCACTAATAAGTAAAATAATAAGCAGTGCAACAAGGAGCAGAAAAGTTACCTTTTTTAAAATAGTAACATTCTAATGTGTCTACATATGAGATGACCACTAGGTGCTTCATTTCCCAGCTGTTATATTTACTAGCTAAGAATCATTGCTGTGTAGTGGACTAAGATTCTGGGAGACCGTGGCCCTTTTCGCACGGCGTTTCTTAAGCGAAAGGACCCCTTCAGCGCTGTGTAAATATGAGGAGCGGTCTGCATGACTCAAGAGCGTGACGCAAATGCATTTTTTTCTTTTCAGCTTCAATCTGAAAATGCCACACTGTTGTGCAATGCTCAGGGGCGTGGAGAGCACTTACCTGCTGTGCGCAGCCTTCTGAGCCACGCCGGTCATGCTTCCTGTCTCAGCGTGAGCCTGCAACTCCCAGGCTGCGCTGCAGTAGGAAGGGATGGGGCGTGGGCAGGGCACTTGCGAGACCAGGAAGCTGCTGTGAAGCCCAAGCAGCAGGGATGTGAAAGAATTCCTCCAAAGGCTTCTCACGCAAGCACCGCCCCCCACCTCGGCGAAAAGGTAAGGTGCGAAAAGGCAACAAGATTCAAACCCTCCTCAGTACTTGGAAACACACTGGGTGACCTTGGGCCAGTCATACTCTCTCAACCTCAGAGGGAGGCAAAGGTGAAACCCCTCTGAACAAATATTGGCAAGAAGATCCTAGGATAGGATCACTGTAAGTCAGAGCCAGTTTGAAAACACATTAACAACAAGATACGGTGTTGCAAGACTTGATTGCATACAGAAACGATAAAGATAAATGAAGATGCCCAACAGGAATTTAAGTAGCACAGCATTTCAGAGAGTCTTCTTCAGACACGGTAATGCCCAAAAGGAAAAATAAAATGGCCCACAGCTGTGTATGGCATTGGCCACAAGCTCAGAGAAACCTTCTGCTGCCTATAAGAAAAGAGGTATTACTGTGCTAAATCTCTTGAAGGAACATGAGGGTTTGAATATCTGAACATTAGTCCAGGACTAAAAAAATAAGGTAACAGAGGCTCTTTTGGTTACCCCTCTGTTGGAGAATATCCATAGCTAGAATCTATTTTGTTTTATTTTACATTTGTTAGAGACAAAAAAAAAAAAGCCACATCAATATAGCTGGAATGATTACGATCTTTACAATTACAATTACTAAAGGAGGCAGAATAGATAGATTCAAATTTGGAAATATTTTTTCTTCAGGGCTTGAATTTGGATTTTGAACTCGTACTGGACAACTGTGCCGGAGACAAAAGCAATTATCCCCCATAGCCCTTAGCATTGCTTCCCAAAGCTACATCATTTTTGGTTGCCATTTTGGACCAGTTTACAACTTGAAATAGGTAATCCCCGGATGCTGAGAGGAGGTGGATTCTGGAGGAGAGTGGAGTTAAAGCACCACCTTTGCAGGTAGTTCATTTTCGGGCTATTTTGGAGAGAAAAGTTGCCTGAAAAAAGAGACTCAAGATAGTATCAGAGAATGGTAGAGGCAACAAAAGTGGTTTGGGGGGGCTACCTGGAATGGTTTCTACTTTCCCCAGGCCTGCTCTCTCTCTCTATGTATGTATGTTCTGCTTGTTGGAGCGGAGATCACCCATGGAGGAAAGTGGAAATGGAAGTCAGTTGCTTCCCGAGTGACAGGGGAACAGACCTTCATTGATTCACAATGTAGCACCATAACTACGGTGTTTAGGCATCCATAAATCCCATACCGGATTCTGGATAACCATATCACTTTTCTTTGTGGGATTGTTCAGCAACTTTTTAGGTAAATGCATACTATTTTTTCCGTTACCATTGACTGTGTTGGTTGCTCTTATTATATGTACTTTAAAGTTCTCTCTCCCTCTGTCTGTCTGTCTCTGTGTGTGTGAGAGAGAGGGAGGGAATGTTTCTTTTCCACTGAGTGGGCACATGACATTTGTTATGAAAATAAAAGCCCATAACATTTTAAAATAAATTGGTATAGTATAATTTGTATACAAATTATACTTCCTTTCACACATTGATTTGCCAGTTTCCTTCTTTTTGATTTTGTCTTCAATAAACAACCAATTGAGATTTTTCAGATTGATCCATAACTCTATATCTATAAGATATTGTGCATTTCTACTTCTATAATGACAAAATCTGCTTAAGGGATCCAAGGGGATCATGTTTTAACTGTGCTCCCTGCTTCAGAATTAGCTGAACATTGAGGTCCCAAGCCGTCTAAGGTTTTAAATATTATTGTCATACTAACAATATATTGGCAGCCAGTGCAATTTGTTCAGAAGAGGTGTTACATGATATCTGAATGGCATTCCAGTGAGCAGTCTAGCTGCTGTGTTTTACACTTCTTATAGTTCCCAATTATCTTCAAGGACAGTCCTGCATAGAGTGCATTGCAAGACGCTAATCAGGAAGTTACTGGTTCACAGGCTACTGTGCCTAAGTTATTCTTGTCCAGATAAGGCTGTAGTTGGTAGATCAGTCAAAGCTAGCCTCAAGATCTCTGAGCCACTGAGTCTATCCAGGTCTCTGGTGATCAGGATAGATGTAGAAGTTCTCCCAGACTATGTACCTGCTCCTTCAAGGGGAATGTAACCTCATCTAGGGCAGGTAACTTATCCAATTCCCATACTCAACAACCAGCAATCCACAGAGTTTCCATCTTATCAGGATTCAGCCTCAGTTTATTGATGCTCATCCAGCTTATTACAGCATCCAGGCACTGTTCCAGTACCTCTGCAACCCTAGTTGATTCTGAATGCATACTAACATACAGCATACAGATGGCACTCAACCCCAAAATTCCTAATGACATTTCTCAGAGGCCTCATACAGATGTTGAACAGCAAGGGAGACAAGATGGAACCCCATAGTCATCGCACAACACAATAGCCATGGGGCTGAAGAGGAGTCTTGGAACTGACCTTGCAGATAGGAGCAGGGCCATTGTAAAATGGTGCCTCTTACTCCCATACAACAGAGCCAGTCCAGTGAGATACCATGGTCAATGGTATGAAAAGCTACTGAGAGATCCAGGGGGATCAACAGGGTAGCACTCCTCCTGTTTTTTCCCCAGGTTGTCAGTCAGAGCAACCAAGACTGTCTTGGTACCATAGACTCACCTGAAACTAGACTGAAATGGGTCCAGATAATCTGGTTCTCTGAGAACATCTGAAGCTGCCCAACTACCACTCATTCAACCACCTTGTACAAGTATGAGATATTAGTGATAGGATGGTAGTTATCAAATATCTTGGGGTCCAGGGAGGGCTTCTTCAGGAGACGGTGCACTACAGCCTCTTTCAAGAGAGCAGGCACCTCCCCTTGATGTAGTGAGGCATTTACTACCCACTGGACCCACCCAATCAATCCACATTTGCTAGATCTTAAGAGCCAAAACAGGCAAGGGTAAAGACTACATTTAGTAGAATAACCAATGCAACTGTCTTGTCCACATCATTAGACAATATCAACTGAGACTGATCCCAAGAAAATTGACCAGATGGTGCACTTTCTAGACTCTGCTATAACTGTGCCATCAATTTCTGTATGAATAGAAATGACTTTCTACTTGAAGTTCCTGGGAAATTTATCACAGCAGGCAACCCACTGTTCTAATCCTGTCTTTTCTGAGCCTGATCCCTATAGGCTGTTTGCCACCTGAAAAAGGTCTGCTGGATGGTGTGCTGAAGATAGAATAGAGGATGCTGTTTCTGCTCATTGGGATGGGAATCACTCATAAGAAGGGTGAAAATGGCAGTGAGCTGCTTTCCAAGCTAAAGGGAAACAGACTCCCATCGACTGCAGTGGCTGCATCCTGCTAAGTAGGGATTGGAAGAGGTCACTCTGGAATTCTGTGTGTAGCACCACACCTTTAGTGTTCGCACACACATAAAGACCATATAGGATTCTGGCCAATGACTTCAATTTCTAAGTTGGAATGAGTATAGCTGTCCATCTATGGATGCAGAAGTTTGCCAGTTTCATCTTCTACATTCCTTATTGTCTAAATCTCGAATTTGTTTCATCTTGTTTATGAAGAAATTCTCAAATGTCCTATCACAAATTAATGAGATAAAAGCCTTCTGCACTAGACTGTTATAGTGCTCTTATTCCACTTTCAACATCCTATGGAATCCTGGGGTTTGCAGTTTTGCAAACCCCAGATTCCATAGGATGTTGAAAGTGGAATAAGAGCACTATAACAGCCTAGTGAGGAAATGACCAAAGTTTTCCCCCATCTGCTCAGGCCAAATGCCATTGGTACGGCTATTCTCAGCACAGTGAAGACTGCTGCACCTGTCTATCATAGAGCTGTTAAAAATAAGGACCTGCCAGGAAAAAGCTGTAGAAACGCTAATCCATCACCACACATGTTTTTAAAAATACATGGATTCAAACCAAAGTTTTTAAGAGCTGAGAACTCAATAACTTCTGCTTGAACTGATGAATCTTTCCATTTTACTGTTCCTTATATTTACACTTTTTTGAATTTTTTGTAATTCAAAAATTGTGCCAAATGAAATTCTCACCCATCCTTACTAAGAGTGGGAATGAGGTGTGATACACTCAATGCTGTGCCTTCAATTCTCTAGGTGCTTGTGTCCCGGGAAGGCTTAGTAATAATCAAGGATTCCTTTAAAGCATACTGTATTTTTTGCATCAATACTCCTAAATTTTCTCATTGCGCTACATAATTCAGGTAGCCAAGCCATCCTAAATCATTGTTACCCTGATATCTGGGGGTCCCATGAGGATCACCTAAGTGCGCTCCAAATTACAAAGGTGGGAATTAGTCAAAAGAGCACAAGCCAGCAATACGAGAGGCAGGGCAACGAAGCGATATCTTTTACCCAATGTCTACGGGGTCAGGCTGAGTCGAGGAGCAAACAGAAGTAAATAATAATTGTTTTTCTTAAAACACAATCAAACAAGTATATGCAACACACTCACACAGATAACTATAGAAATAAAGGTTGGAGTTGGATAGAGGGGTTTTTAGAGGAGGTTTTTGGTATGGGTAATACTACACCTGTCCTGAAGCCCGGGAAGTCTGAAGACGGAGTTCGTAGATATGAAGTTTCTCAGCATGTGGGACTGAGGGGAAGGCTCGCCAAGCAAAGCGGCAGCAAGATGGGATGGAAGTAAGGAGCGATCCAAGGGAGCTCTCAAAGTCAGGGTTTTTTTATAGGGGAAAATGTGACTGTAGGCTAGTCCATATTTGGGGAAAACAATGAGTTTCGGGCTGGAGACAAAGCCTCCAAAAGGTCAGAATTTTACATGATTGAGTTAGGTCCGAATTGTCAAGAGAGTAGCCAGTATGCAAATGCAGAGTGCTTGACAGATGAATATTCAGCTAATCAAGCTGCCTGCTCGGGTCAGGGAGTCCTTTGTAAGTAGCATGCATACATAATGTGGTACTTGCCTTGAGGTCTCCTGAAGCGGTGGATCAGCTATTTCTGGCCTGCCTGTATTTGTGTGGAATATTACAGCGATTAGTGGCCATGCCTGTCTGTGAGCTTGCCCCTGCAAGCACGTGGAGAACAGAGGGGTATAGTAGGCCAAATTCTTGATATCAAATGATATCTAATATCCCACAGGTCCGGGCTAGTAACTGCGGTAACATCATGTTTCAGTTGGGCTGTCCCTTCCCCCACTTCATCTGAGATATACCGCTGTGTGAAAAGAGAGTCAGAAGGAAGGAGACAGGCAAAGACACCAATAAATGCTTGCTCTCTCCATCCAACTCAGAGAGGTCATGCAGGCCAGGTACTCTGTCACAGGAAACCAGAAGCAGGAGGGAAGCAAGTAAAATCTCAAAATCACTTCCGGATCAGTTGGAGCAGTCTCTCCATACCCATGTAAGATTTAAAGGCCAGTAAAGAAAAGCTGTGTGTTTTAATTAAACACAATGTACAGAATTAATATTACAATCTGAGGCAACTGTAATTCTACCAATCACTCGTGGACATTATCTGTTTCAGAGTTCATTGATGGGACACGGGTGGTCCATGAAGCAGGACATTGAAAAGCCCATTTTTCTAAAGAAGTGTCCCATAATTGTCATCATGTTCTTTGACCCCAAAAAGATTAAGAGACATTGACATTGTATTTCTTCCTAGTCCTTTCTCAGAAGAACTTGTATGAGCACTTCATCTCTATATGATTGGAATTCCTGATATTTTCTTTCTTTTCAGACTGTCAGTATGAAGAGAGTGATGACAGAGGAATGAGGCTAGACTGCTTCTTCTTCATGTGTTTATATTAAACCCATTTTTGAATGCCTGAATAGGGCCTGTGTGTGTGTGTGTGTGTGTGCACGCGCGCGCGTGTGCACCATTATACCATAATTTGGAAAAAGTTCATTCTGAATTACATTTCCTCTATGGTAATTGAGGATGTTGGGAGCTATAGTCCAAAAAGTAACTTTTTGAAGCTCTGGGTATAAGTTCACACAGAGAGATAGGGATCAAAACAACAGCCAGCATTTGTGCAGGGGCTTGGCTATGGGGATTGCCACAATTTTTTCCACTTCAAAATTTATTACTACACAGCTGAATGTTAGGGTAGATTATTTGATGGTGAGGCTACTCCATGTTAAAGAGGCAAGTTAACAGTATTATTATTAATTAACCTAGAAA
Source organism: Ctenosaura bakeri (assembly GCA_948474755.1). Classification (NCBI taxonomy): domain Eukaryota; kingdom Metazoa; phylum Chordata; class Lepidosauria; order Squamata; family Iguanidae; genus Ctenosaura; species Ctenosaura bakeri. Next base: position 97,830 of record CAOLHI010002028.1, read on the forward strand.
GTGGTTCTAATATTCGGTACATCTTTCTTCATTCCTATTCTGATATATTTGTAAGCTATGATGGATATTTCTCCCAGAAGAAACATAGATGAAGTCTTGTATTTGCCTATACAGCTATCCTACGATTTTAGCTAACGGTGTCACTAATACCTGATCCTGTAGTAAATGCTTGCATTTCACATTTTCAGTACAAGCACTGTATGTTTTCCTGTTGCTCGTTGATCTACTATGAACACTTTTTCCTTTTAGGGGTTTATTTTTTTAAAAAAGGTCTATAAATGGAAGCTATTAAAAAGCTATTGCCCAAAAGTCTCTGATAATTAACAGGACCTAGAAGTATTTATGGATTACTGGTTGGATCATTCATAAAACAACTCAACTGACAGAAGAGGTGTGTTGAGGAAATGCATTCATAAAGACATTCTGGAGGAAAATACAAAAACACTAGATGTCTAAAATAAAGGGCAGTAAAAGCAGTGAGGTCAGCAACAAGGTAGCAACTGCATATACTATTTTGTACATCTGACTCAATGAAGCAAGCCACAGTGCTTAGTTTGCAAGGCCTGAAAAAAGCTGTTAATAACAGGATGTCTCTCATTCATAAGGTCTCCATAACTCAAAGTTGGCTTACTGGAACATAATTGTGACCCAACATCTACCTATCAAGAAAAAGAAAAAAAAAACTTGTCTGATGGAAATCATAAGATTCCTATGGGCCCCATGCTGGGAGTAAGGTATCATATAAATAAAATAAAAATTCCATTGAACAAGTGCCAACACAGGTAAGGGCAATGTGTACTTTTCTCCCTGATGCCATTATAAGAACATTTCTAGGAAGTGAGTCCCATAGATTTCTCATTGGTGGCATCAAAGCATGTGACACTGTGGGCAAGCACTCCTCTACTGTCTGCAGTAGGTCATTTCCCAGCACTCTGGACTCCCCTGCTTACTTGAAGGAAAGATATTTTTCACATGTAGCAAGTGTGGGGAGTCTGTGGCTCTCAGATATTACTGACTGTAGCTCCCATCAGCTTTAGCCAACATTATTGAAGCTGAGAGATAATGGGAGATGAGCTTCAATATCATCTGGAGGGTCATAAATTCCCCATCCCTAACCATAATGATCAATGGGAAATTAAAGCTGAAATCATGCTTGACATTTAACTCAGTTAAATTCAATTGATCTAAACTTGAGAAAAAACAGATTTGGGATGGAAAAGAGAGCATGAGTGATTTTCCAGAGCCTGTTGAGATTGTAGCTTGGCCTGATGCACTGATAATCTGAGGCCGAAATGAGAACAATTTAGATATTACATTAAGTAGGGTGCACAGCTCTAGTGGATATAAAAGTCTACCATAAAAATAATATAAATAATATTATTTATAAAAAATAATTTATAATTTATATTATTTATAAAAATATTATAAAAATAATCTTATCTTGAAAATCTGTTATTTCATTGGTCCATGCAATCTGACCATTGATGCAGAACACAACTATGAATAGTTGCTTTGGACAGTTTGTTACCGGGTGGTCATTCTTCTGATAACAAGCTCCTCCATATTTAGCTAGGCTGGTCCACAGATGTGCAATATAGCTGTTGACCCATACTTGAAGTCTTTCCCACGAGTCAGAATCTGCCAAACATGATGCCTCCATGGCATAGCTTTTGAGAATCAAAGTCATATTTAATAAATGGGGCTTTGAAAGTAAGAAATTGGACATAGAAAAAATAATATGTAAGGAACAAGACCATTTGATAGCCAAAATTTAAAAATTAATAGTATACTACACAAATGAGGATGAAGTAGTTAAGCAGTGTATGATAAAATGGGCAACCAACATAAAGCTAGTGAAAACATATTTAAAAAGCTAATAATAAATGCTGGAAATGCAGTATACAAAAAGGGACTTTCTATCATTTATGGTAGACATGTAGGAAGCCTAGAAGATTTTGGTTGTGTGTAAATGGCAAAATACAAAAGATTTTAAAATCAAGAGTTATGCTTAGACCAGAATTAAACCCTTTGAATATGCTAGATTATGAAGACAAGATTGAAAAGGAAAATAAAAAATTGTTATATTATTTGATAATAGCAGCAAGGATAATATTTGCAAAGTATTGGCGCCAAAAATCTGTTCCATTAATTCATGAATGGTTAGTTAATGTGATGGAAGTAGCAAAAATAGAGAAATTATCAGGATAGTTGAAGGGGATATCTACGCAATCACGTTTAAAAAATCTGGGAACCAAATATACTTTACATGAAGAGTAGAATGGGTGACAATTTTCAATTAGATTTTGATATTTAGAAGATTTAGAACTTTAGGAAATAGAGTTAAATATTTATATATAAAGGAAAATTCATTTTCTTCAAAGTGGGGGGATATGTATTAATTGGATAATTTAACTGATGTCAGGTTATGTGGGAAGCCAGAGGGTGGGGTAAGTAGTGGGTAAGTAGATGGAAGAGTTTGTGTGTTTTTGTCTTATGACTGGTATGTTTCTTCTTTCTTGTTCTGCTCTCTTGTCTTGTACCACAATCTTTCTTGTCTGTCTGGATAGTTTACTTTCCTTTATGTAATTTCTTTCTTTTTTCCTCTCCTTCCCTTTTTGCCACTTTTTTTTCTTTTTTCACTTTTAGTACGGTAAGTATAATATGTATAGTAAGGCTTTTTTAAATGTATGTTATGTTACTGGGATGATTTTTCTTTGTGTGTAAGGGCCTAAAATTATGTGTTGGTCTGTTTTATGTAAAATTCAATAAAATATATTTACACAGAGAATCCAGGGCTCACTTTCATGCCTATGATGGGGTGAGTGACTAAGATTCTATAGAGGACCATGAGCTAATATCTTGTTTCAAATGCAAACTATAAAATATTTTCAAACTGTATTGTTTAAAATTAGTCATCTCCCACCCAACCCCCAGGATTTTTTTAAATGATAAATTTTCTGACTCTGGTATATAGGAATTATGCCCATAGGGTACAAAAATACATAATACTTTCTAACCATTGTATTCAGGCATAGATTGATAAACTTTAACCCATTTGCAAAGTCAGTCTGGAATCTTCTGAAATTAAAACAACATGTGCATACATGAAAAGTCAGGGCACATAATCTCCAAAGCACATTAAATGCCAACAAAGCTGGGGAGAGATGGAGAAATTGCCACAGTTTTGCATTACAGAACAGGAGATTCTGTCAATAGAATTCATGGTGAAAACAGATGTTCTTTTGCTCACTCAAGCCATCTTTTCCACATCTGGAAACCAAGAGCTGGGGGATGGGAAAGGTGGCAGATCACAGCAGTAACTGAAACATAACCATCCACTTGTTCACAACAAATTATCATTTTGCCTTAGAAAACCTACGTGTGCTTTGTCAACAAACTTTATGCAAACTTTGTGGCAATAGTACTGGTCTTAGTTTGCAATAAGGTGCTATAACTGAGCCTTGGGACAAACGTGTAAAGGTTTTCATTAGGCTAAAGAGACATAGGCAAATCACGTTTGGAATAAAAACGTTGGCAGGATGTCTACAAGATTCATAAAATTCTCAAAATAACAATTTTGCCATCACAACTTCAGGAAACAAAAAACAGATGTTGGAGCTCTGGTTACTTTTCCAGATCTCTTAGTATTATAGAGCTAGGCAGATTTCAAGTTCTTTGTCAAGAAATTAAATGAGTCTTTCCAATGATATACATGTCATTCTCATTAGAAAGGTGGGCGTTCCAGACATTATAGTTCTATCTTCACATTAAGGGAAGCTATCCAGTTCAGATTATTGTATTTTGACTTAATAAACCAAGACATCAATGGACTTTTTGCTCAGGCACACAATTCTTTCTTGCCTTTCTCTGTGGCATGCCTTAATAATATAAAGAAGGCTCCATTCAGTTTGAACCAGGAAACTGTGGTTACCAGCTTTGAAGCAAGCCAAGATCTTAAAACCGCAGTCTCAAGGGGTTTGGTTTTTTTTCCAGATAACATTGAGTCGAATCTCTCTGCCCATCCCTAAACACTTTAGTAGCATTATTTGGCCTCTCAGAAAAAAGGGTACATTTTGAGGAATACAGTCCTCCCTCCACATTTGTGGGTTTGATTGTTCACAAGTGTGCCCCTGCCCATTCCCCTACTCCCATTCCCTGGTGCAGAGAACTCTGAGGCAAAATGGAAAGTAACGGGGAGAAGGTTCACATGAGCTCTCACGGCCATGGCAAAATGCATAAGAATAGCAGGGGGAGCTCTGGAGGGGGAAAGGAAGGCTTGTGTGAGCATTCCCTCATTCTCCATTCTCTTCTGTTTTACATGGAAAGAGAGAGGAGGGAGGTCCTGAGGGGGAAAGGAAGACTAGCACAAGCTTTCCTCCATCCCTCATTCCCTTCCATTTTGCAGGGAATGGAAAGGGAACAAGAGGGAGAGTGGAGGGGGGGCATGTCATGAGCCAGGCTGAGCAGAAGGCTGAGCAGGCTGCCGATTCAGACAGGGACTCTGAGTTGGGCTTGGACTCCCAGCCGGGGGAGGGAGAGGGGGCTCCTGCAGAGGCAAGGGAGGGGCCTGCCAGCGACTCCCCAGCTGACCCAGGGTCGATACCTACAGCAGATGAGTCAATGCTTCTGGCTCGACAGAAGCTGCTGCTTCTGACTCCAGCCCGGAGCTTGCAGGGGACTCTCCCCCCACATTCCTCCAGAGGTGGCTGGAAAAGGTGGTGGTTCGTAAATCAAAACGCCTGCTAGAGAAGCGGCTGAGATCAGAAGGCCTTCAGCAGTGGGCCAGGTTGACGGACACTTGATCAGCCCCAGCTGGGCTAAAGACTATTTAAGGCAGACGCTGGGGAGTGGGGGTTACGGGGCAACAACCGTCATTCGTCCGTGACTCTGATACCTGTTCCATTGGCTTGCCATTCCTGAGTTCTACTATCTCCGCTTGTTTTGGGTGATGTAACCTCTTAATTACTTTACCTCTTTATTTATTGCCTCTGTTTGTTTTGGGTGCTGTAAACCCTTGATTATTTTACAGACTACTCACTAAAAGTCATAAAACTCCTGTTGCCTCTGTGGTTGCTTGGCCTCTGCCTGACATTGACAGGGGAGTTAGTTGTGCTTTTTCCACTTTCACGAAGGTTCTGTGCCCAAAACCCTCTCGAAAGTGGAGCGGCCACTGTATAGCAAATGCTGGGAACATCCAGGGGCTTATCTTTAAATACAAGGCACACAAAGGGGTTTCTGGTTCTTGAGTATTGAGAACTGTGACAAGACGAATCCTGAGCTGTGACTGATGAGAATCTTTGCAGTTCAGAACTCTTTCTATATACAACTCATACATGATAGTTTTGAGCAGAAAACAATACAGAAATATTATTTTCTGCTCAGGAAATGCTGTTTCTCCACACAAAATGCTGTAGCTGGGGGTATGGAAAACAGCAGAACAAACATGTATGTATTTTGCACAGAATAAATCCAAAACTGTGACTAGTCATCACAAATGTTCAAAGAATCTCATGTAGCAAGAAGAAAATTGCTAAAAATTTCCCATTACTTCCTTTAAGAAGAAAGTTAGCAAAGAATCATGTTTCCCTGTGGAAATAATGCCTCATGGGAATGAAGCTATATTATGTCATTGTATTGGTCTCAGGGATATTTTTGCAGCAAAATGGAGGGGAGAAGAAAGCCTGCATTGATCTGTGAGAGTAGCTAGTCCCCCTCCTCATATAGGCCCGAGAAAGGACATCACATCATAACAGTGTGTTCATATGGGGCACAGTGCCCAGTTCCCAAGTTACAAAGGGAAATTTGCTAGAAACACCCAAACTGTTGAAGTGGTAGTCATATGTTGTTTTATTTTCTTGCTTTTTAAAGATATTTTTAAAAAAGTCTCTGTCACTTTATCCTTCAGTGATTGCATGTGCAGGCCCAAAGCATTGTTATAGCTCAGATATGTCTGAACACAACAATAGTACCACAGTTATTATTAAGATCAGATGTCTCATATTTGTTGCTTTGGTCTTTTTGTGCGTGTGAAATTTATATCAGAGAGACATACACACACACACACACACACACATATACACACACAAACACACACACATATACATATACACATATACCTTGAGGCCTTTCTTTCTTGGAAGGTGGTCATTTTTTAGAGAAATGAAGAAAAATAGCAGCTGAGTGAGAGAAGATTGTGGAAAAATAAAAGGAAGTACCTTTCTAAACAGCACGTAGTAAAACTATGTCCTAAGATGTACTTAAAGATATAATGTTTCAAGATGTCATGATGACTACCAGTCTGGACAGCTTTAAATTTAGATTCAATAAATCTATTGAGGATTATTAGTGACTACCTACTCTCATGATGGCTAAATATTACAGTATCTGGATTACCAGCTCCTGAAGAATTTGGGTAGGATAGTGCCCTTGTGCCTATGGCCTGCTTGTGTTCTTCCTGTAAGCCCTTGATCTCATAGAAACAGAATACTAGATTAGCCTAGTTTATAGTAAAGGATGGAGAAAGCTGCAGTCCAACAACATCTAGAGGTATTTATAATTCTCATTCTGCTCAGGACCAATCTACAATTTAAATGGGAGATGATGACAGGGACAGCACTAAACATTCTGCCAGAGATCCAAAGAAACAGACAGCAGAGTAGAGACAAACAAAGAACAAGGCTGGAGTTGTCTGAGGCCATTTCCGCACTACACTGTTATAGTGTTGTAACTCCACTTTCAACATCTTGTGGAATTCTGGGGTTTGCAGGGTACTGAGGCCAAGGAGCTCTCTTGCTGAGAATTCTAAGTGCCCCTCCCTAAACTGCAAACCCCAGGATTCCATAGGACATTGAAAGAGGAATAATAGCACTATAGCAGTGTAATGCAGAAATGGCCACAGTTTGGTGGGCCAGCAGTTGGAGCCTGTTCATACCCCTTGTCCCTTTTAGTCCAATATTATTTTCTTTGGCTGACAGGAGCTCCACAGAGTCTCAGTGCAAACTCTTTCACCTCCTGCCACCCTGATCCTTTAAAATAAAGCTGACTTAGATCAGGGCTGGGCAACTATATCAGGTCCAAGGGCTACCTTTCTGACCTGAGAGCTCCATGGGCTTAAGAAAGATAAAAAAAACCAACAAAGTGACTGGAAGCCAGGAGCAGTAAATAACTCTCTCTTTTTGGCACGAAAAAAAGGTTAGTCCAGGGACTCTGGGGGTGTTGAGGGCCAGGAAAAAAAAAAAACATTTTTGAGAGGCTGCATAGGGCTCCAGCACCACCCTGTATCTATCTGTGCTTTAGTCTGAACCTGATTCAGCTACATACAAAGCATGTTCACTACCACTGAGCTACAGTCCCTCTCTTAACTGCCATGTAAAAAGACAATGCCATTTAGTTGCTTGCCACTCTCCTGAGAGCCAGACAGTTACTAGCACTGTGAAATGGAGTGAAACTCAAAAGAGGTGGAATGGGAAGTGGAATGCATGGAAGACAAGGGTGCTTTTATGTCACTCATAAAATATCTCACCTGTTAGAAGAACCACAGCTAAATGTTGCTCTTAAGTGCTTAGCTAATGCATGAAGGAAGGACGATCAAGAGTACTCAAATTTTGGAAAGGAAGGCTTCCAAGAATTAAACATTCCTGCATAAAATGAGAATCAGTAGGTGTTCTTAATTAGCCTAAAACCCATGCAATCAATATTTTGTAGGAGGAGAGTAAAGATGGGTTCTATGTTTCAAAATCATAATTCTGCTAAATCACTTTGATCTTTAAATGTGATACTCAGTAGATGATTACTTTACAGGACTTGCTACCAGATGTGTTGGAACAAGGGTGCAAGTGCTCTTAGCAGAATACAGTTTTGAAAGGATCAGAGGAAAGCTTATGTAGCCAAAGGGCTTGTTCTCAGGTTTCCATGAGTAGGATTACTCTTGTAGGTTTGCCTTAAGAGAGGGATGCTGAACTTGGAGATCTCTGAGGCCATAAATATGGCTCTTCAGAGGTGCCCTCAACCCTCCCCACCCTCTTTTTTCTCCCTAGTCTCCAGCCAATTTCATTCTTTCTGTGGAAACCCTTCACTGGCAACATTTCTTCCTGACTTTCCCTGAAAGCTCTTCTTATGTTTCTATTGCTCAATTCCAGTAGCTTGTTCGCAAGAATAAAAACACTGTGATAATGAGAAGAGACATGTTCGCAGCAAAGGTAATAGTGCTTAGGGAGCAGCCATCCAAGTCATACAGGCTAGAGGGAGATACGCAAATGGGAGATGGTTGCACTATCCTGGAGGCAGAGTTTGCAATGGGCTGTTGGTCACTCCATGGATAGCCATGGCAGCAGTCCTCCTGGATTGAAAATGCTGCTGCTCAATGTCAGCTTGGTGAATGGTGGAACAGCTGCCATTCAAGACTTGATCCTGAATGAATATGTTGACGTAACATAAATTTCAGAGAGCTGGTTGGATGAGTCTGGGCTATTTAACATCATTCAGCTTTTTCTACCCAGATTCTCTGGGCAGTAGCAGGAAAGACCTGGAGGAGTTGCTATGGTCTGTTGGGATAATATCCCCCTGACCAGGAACCCTATCCCTCAGTCTTTAAGGTCTGAGTGTGTTTATTGGAAAGTGAGTGGCTGGGACAAGTTAGGGATTCTGTTGGTATACTACCCATCCCACTGCTCAACAGTGGCCCTTTCCACACGAGGCATCCTGGCACAGAGGTCGTCCGCACCTTGGATCGGACTAGGTGCAGACTATTCAATTTAGTTCCGCACCTCAGTCCAATCCAACCCTCCCCCAAGTGGACCTCCCCCGCATTAAGTAAAGACCGGAAAAATCAGGTCTTTACATTTTCTGGAACATGCCATTGTGTTCCTACTTACCTGTGCAGATGCGCAGGCTCGCACCAATGCGAGCCTGCGATCAGTGGAGGGCGGGCTGTGGGTGTGGCCAGCTTCAGCGGTTGGTCCACTCCCACGAAGACACTAGAAGCCTCCATTTTGAGCCGGAGCAGTGCAGATCTACAGACCTCGCACTGCTCTGGTTCACTCTGTATCAATGGAGGGGCCCTGCGGAAGAGCTCAAGGGACAGTGTGCGTTACTTCGGACCCAAGAAGAGCCAGTAAGTAACGGCACGGAGTGATTCACTCGCCTCATGTGGAAAGGCCAGTGTCCCTTCCTGAGCTTGCCAGGTTGGTCTTGGTGGTGGTGCTGGATCCCCTGTGGCTTGTAATGCTAGGATATGTCAACATACTTGCTGAGACTACTTTATCAGGAGTGGCTCAGGACTTCATGTCCATCATGACAACCTTAAATCTGTCTCAAGTGATATTGGGCACCATACATGCTGCCAGGCACACCCTAGAACTTGCTTTCTCTATGGGAGGGGATGATGGTGATCTTGTAATGGAGGACCTTTCTACTATCATAGACAGATCACTTCTTGGTCAGATTTACACTTGCTAGGATTTGATCTTTGCAGGTGTGGGAGACCCATTAAGATAGTCTATCACAGGAGGCTTATGAAACTGAGGGATCCCTGATGGCTTTTGGGGAATTTCCTGCCACCTTGACAGGTGAACCTGTTGGAGCCCCTATTGATCTTTGGAATGGAGAAGTGACACAATTGCTCTTAAGCACTTCCTCTCATGGAGTGGAGTGAAACCAGTCCCCTAGATTTCTATGAAAATGTCAGCAAAGAAACAAGTGAGAAGGACACTACAGTAACACTGGTAGAAAACTTAGGCCCTTTCCGCAACACACCTTTACACAGAGCTGAGGTGCGGGGATCACGCGAGCAGCCTCTAGTGAGAGGCTCTCAAGTCCTGGTTCATTCAGCTCTGCAGCTACTGCCTGCTCACGCAAGAGCCCCTCCTCTTCCTTCCTCAGTGCAGCCTGGGAGTTTCTCAGGCTACGCTGGGGCAGGAAGTGTGAGTACCATGGCTCCAGAGCTCTGCATGCACAGCAGAGCGGTGAGCGATCACACACCATTTTCTAAATGCCACTTCCTATACTGCAGACCTCAGGATTCCATAGGATGTTGAGAGTGGAATAATAGCACTATAACAGTGTAAAGCAGAAATGGCCAGTGAGAAAGGAGAGTGATTAATGCCTCTTTACAACAAGGCAGCATCCAACATGCCTGAAGGAGGCTGTTATTTAGAACCTCTTCTGAAATAATCTTCACTGGATCTTACTATACTGGATAATTATAGGCCAGTCTCCAACAACCCATTCTTGGTAAAGGGCGTGGTAGCTGGGCCATTTCAGTCTAGCTTCAGGCCTCATTATGAAAAGAAGACAGCCTTGGTTGTCTTGGCAGACAATCTACTGGATAGGGTGTGATAATGGGGCTTCCCATTATCTAGACTTGGCTGAGGGGAATACTTCCCTCTTCAGATAAACCAAGGGTTAATGAGGTGTTGGGGTTAGGTTACACTTTTATTGTGGGTCAGCCTCACAGGTCACGGGGAAGAATTGCCCAATCAAGGAGAAAGAGGTGAGGATCTTCGAGATGCTTCGAGATGCTTCAAAGGAGAAGTTATAAAAATCCTTGAGAGGCCATGTGGCAGAGAGAGAACAAAGGAACCTCCTGGAGATGGGATCTGTGCCAGTCGTAGGCTGCAGGCCCTAGGCCTCGCCTCCTGGCCTCATTCCTCTCTTAGACCATCTAAGCCTGTGAACCCGAATGTGAGTAACTAGAACATTAGGTAGTTAGTCACGTTAGGGCTTTTTATTATTTTGGAGGTTGGCTGATCTTAAGAATTTATCTGTTTTTATAACTACTTGTAACTTAAGCATACCTGGGAGGGGGGAGCCTCTCGTGTGTATTATTGTCTTGTTTACTTGCATGCCTTAAAATAAATGCTTTTCTGTAACACCTCTGTTTCCTTTCCATTTCCACGCCATTCTTCGGCACACGCTTAGATAGGACTTCTCTCATTCATAACGGGGGAGGTGAGGGAAGAGAAAGGTCCTTAAGCATAGAGATTGGCAATCCACTGAGCAGGGTCCCACTGTCTTGTTCAGTTACAAGTAAACTCAGTATATTCAGAATTCAGTGGGTGGTGGCAGCATGAGAATTAGTGAACGCTGGGAATTTCCTGCTCCTTTTCAAGGGTAGAAGTGAGGCTTGGGCGGGGGGGGGCTGGAAGTAAACTCAGTATGACATAGGGCAAGTGTGTCCCTGTTGGTACTCTCAGTAGCTTTCAATAACATCAAAGCTGTTACTGTGCTAAACCTGGCAGCTGTAATGGGCTGGATGCTGGATGGGGCATTGTCCTATCTCAGCCTTGGTACAGCTGATAAATCAAATACAACAAACTTAATATTTCCCAGCTTGTTACTTACTTTGAGGCAGTAAGGAAAGAGTCACAAATAAAGTCCACATAAACAAAGTCCAGCAGGGTTTCATGGCAAGGGAGTGTCCAAGGTCAATCCAAGCATTTGTCAAGGCATCCAGCAAGGTAGCAGGTCAGATAAACTCTGACAACTCCTGGAGTGGAAGGACGCCAGCTAAATAGACCCAAAGCCTAGTGCAGCAGTGCCTTGATTGATTGTTGCTGGTTATAAATTCTGTGAGAGTGATGCTGGGTCTCTCTTTGCTGCCTATGCTATGTGAAGCTGGGTCTAGGTACGTATACTTCTGTATCTGAAGAGGCAGAACTCTCTGTTGGAGCTGGCACCACCTTCTGTTCTGTTTCTGGTACTGCAACCTCTCTCCGTACAGCAGGTCCCTGCTTCAGTCTCTGGCATGCCCTCTGCTTTAGACTCTGACTCAGAGTCCATGCTCTGGAAGTAGGGCATGACAGGCGTGGCCATGGTGCATGGAAGTGTGGCTATGAGCTGGGATGCCCCAAAAACATTGCCGCTGGAGACAAACTATCCCCATCACCCCCCTGTCTCTATGTGAACGCATTCCACCCAAAGCCACCTTTCTTTGAAGAAAGCTGGCAGTGGCCACACTGTGTGCCTTTGAGTATGCTTCCAAACGTCTTTTCTGTATCTTCCATATAAGACATCCAACATTACAATTCCCCTGCAAGGTAAGGTGTTTTTCTCTCTGAATATTCTTCTTTTGTCTCAGCAGAACCTCTTTATCTCCCACTGCTTATTCTGACTTATTCTAAGTTACCTGAGATGCACGTTCTCCTTCTGAACCATCTGAACAACTGCTAGTTAGCATTGTCTTGTTACAGAGAGAATTCCTGTGCTTTCCACTTCATCTTCCCACCTTACTACATGGCTTATCAAAGTGTAATTAGCACTCTATGTGGAGAGATCAAGGACTAAAATGCAGTTCTTAAATCTGGAATGCAGGGAGGGTAAAGCATAGTTCTACATAACCTATTTAAAAAAAGGAAGATTTTTGATAGCCTGGAGATATTTATGATAATAAATTCAAACCATGCCTATGGGGAATAGATATCCTGAACATCTGAAAGTAGAAAGGAAGAGGAACAAAAGATCAAATACCAAAGTATTTTGCATTCTATTATACGTATTAGCAAGATGTAAGATTATCAGTATCTATGAGTTGAGCTAACACATTCTGTAGTGTAATATATGCTTGCATGTTGGTGCCAACAGATGAGTTACATCCAAGTGGAAAGGCTCATGTATGTGGGGTAGGAATGGAAAGAATATTTATTATTATGGGTTCCCAGGCTGAAAAACAGGTTTCCTGACAGTTGGAAAAGCTTGTTAGGAAAACTAATAGATCAGTGAGAATCTTGTGCAAATTTCCCCCCAATTCCCAATACAGTGTTTCAGAGGAATTAATGTACATTGAAAAGATTAAATTTTTTTTGCCTAAAATCCTGTTGTCCACATAGAAAATATGTTTGCTGCACAAAAAGACCTGTTTCTGCACAGTTTTTAAGTCCTTATTTTTTCTGTGCAGTAAACAGGATTTTGAAGAAAAAAAACATGCATTTTTCTAAGCAGAATAATTCTAAGTAGAACAATTCTTACTCAGAATAATTCTCCCAATTATGGGGACCATACTGCAGAGAAGTATTTGTTTTCTCCTGCATGAGGGAGAAAACTTTTATAAATAGCCAAGGATTTAGATCTCTAAGTGGAGTATCAGAAAAAATACTCCAAGGTTCATAAAAATCTTCCAGCAGCATGCATTGCTAAGCAATTAAACCCAGTCTTAGTGATCCCAGGCTTTCACAAGGCAGATGACTTGATGAACAAATTGCTAAACTGCAGACTCAAGATAGGTACACAGGTTTGAAAATTATTTCTGGTTAGACACAACTATGCCCCTGCCCATTGAAATCTACCAGGTACAGGAGAGAATTCAGTCTGAATGCTTCTACTTTTCTACAATGAGTTTCTGTTTTAATTTTTTGGGGTGGGGTACACATCCATTTTTGTCACTGATTGTTTTATTAGCTAGATTATTATTTACTGTATTTTATTGTTTTATTGGTGCGCTGGGATTTTTATGAAGGGCAGTATATGTATGTAGGAGTGTCTGATATGAAAAACAAATAGGTTGTGAAGGAATCTTTATGAATCAGTCTTTGATCTTTTACTGGAAATCACAGGGTTTCTTTTCTTTACAGGAGGCTAAGTTCAATTTTAGTTCCAACTATTGTAGAGCCATTGAAATCAATGGGATTTATTTATATAAGAAATGATGAAGAAGCCCCATTGATTTCAGTGGGTCCACCCTAGTTGGGATTAAATTGAATTTAGCCCAGTGTCTTCAGTGGCAAAACTGGTCCAAATAAATATTTCATTAAAAAGGTGCACATGTTTTGTCAGTATATATTAATGAATGAATTATAGAATATACATATTTCATTACTGTGTGGGGAGTAGTTTGGAGAAATTAACTCACAAATGTCCACAGAGTAAGAATTGTGACTCCTCCAATAGGTGTAATTTCTTCTCTTTAGATTAGATTATGAATGGGCTGGAGGAAGGAAGGGCAGTCAGTATTCCTAAATATAACAATGACCTTTTCACATAATTGTGCTGCTCTGCTTTGTGTTCTGTCTGTTCCAGCACCAAGGACTCTGTGATTGTTGCTTTCTTTAAAAAGCAAGACTAAAGGTGAGTTTTCTGTTTAAATGAAGGCTCCTCATATGACATCTGAGATACCATTCTGTTGTATCGTGATCCTGCCTTACAAGTTTAAAACATCAAAGAGGAGGAAGAATTAAGTTTATTATCCTTCTTTTTTACAAACAACATTTTTCAGCTCCTCTGGCATGCTTCTAAGTGCATCAGTGCAAACTTGTATTTAGATCTTCACTTGTGCGCATACACACATATACACATTATATTTTTTAGTGTAAAGTAAATATTTCCATATGTGAATTGATTGGTGCTTCAAGACGGTATGAAAGATTTTATTTCCTCGTCTCCTTTCTCATTGTCATCTTATGTAGTGTCTTTTGTATGACCTTTCATTCCTCCTCTTCTCTATTGTCTTTTTAGATGACCATGAGGATTGACTTGAGGGCTGAGCCTTGGAATGGCATGGTTAGTGGTGACACATTTTCCTGTCTTACCATCTTTCACTAGAGAGCTCCATGAAAAGAGGAAGATGTATTCCCCTGCCCCGCCCCCCATAGCCTGAAAGGGGAAACATCCATTCAGCACATGGCATTTATATGTTAAAAAAAACATTTAGATTAGAGGACTTCTGAGTCACTTTACATTTGTTAGCACTTCACATCTGTTGCCTTGAGATAGCATCTCTTTCAGTTAAATAAAATGGTTAGTACAAGAAAGGTAAAATATTTAGAAATTGTGTTCTTCAGAACAGAGTTTTATGTGGTTCCGCCTCCCCCACCCCTAGCAAGTAAATCTATCATTCTTGGAGTTTTAGGGTGCCTTTAATCTTTGGTGCAATTTCTGAGAATAATGGTCATGGCCATTATTACCAAAGCAACTCAAAGCAAAGTTGGTTAGGAAACGGCTGGATTGGGTTTGCAAAACAAAACCAAAAATGGCTAAAAATATTCCAGCTATCTGACATTATTCATTTGCAAGAGAGATGAAACGGGTCAGATAATATCTTTTTGCTGGGAGTGATGCATGCGGGTGGATTGGAAATGATACTGAGAATCTAGAGCCCTTCTGGTAAGCCACATTCTAATTTTGGAAGCAAGCTCCTAAACCAGGCAGGGAGAGATCTGGGCATCATCTCATTATGTTGAACTTCTAAGGGTGTCATATTGGCAAGTGGAGGACAGAAATGTACTAGGAAGCCCAAAAGGAATAGTGACATGTAAATTACACTCTCTTCAGCTACCATGACCTATTTATCAGTATGGTTGTTCGGTTTGGAGATAGATAGTTACAGTAGATAGCACTATTTCTCTGCCAAGGGAAGAGCAGTTGGGGTGTAGGTATGGAAGGGGGGAATAAGGGCATTTAACCCCATATAAGAATTGTGTCTCTGCAAATGAAATTTCCCTTTGCTTCTCAGGTTGCTAGCAGAGGTCAGACACTGAAAATCACTGATCTCTAGAGCTTTTGCATTTGCTGTGTTTTGGTCCCTTTGCTTGCCTCTTTTCTTTGTGTGCCTAAGCCATATTTCTAGATACTTAATGGAAATGTTAAGTTTCTGCAGTGCTTGAAACTTGGAGACTTAATGAGGGAGATTCCTATTTGGGTGGGAAATGCACTCCTTTTTTTTCTACATCTGAGGCATAAGTCTTGGAAAAATTATGTTTAGACTACATCTCCAAGAATCTTCCAGATAGCATGGACAGTGGACATGCTGGCTGGGGGATTCTGGGAATTGAAGTCCAAAAAATATGCTTCCTAAGCTGTGGAGATGAGTCCATGGTGGTGGCTCATTCAGCACTCATGATGTGATGAAATGCAGTCAAAGGATCCTATAAACAATACTGCTGGATAGAAAATGAGGAACTTTAAGGAGGGTTTCTCTGAAACATTATCTTTCCTTGTAGATGATCAACTAGGAAGAGATGAGGGGTCACAATGCATTTGTGAAAACGGATGGGAGAGAGATTTGCATTTGTTTGGGATAAAATGGGCCTTTACTTGAACTGAAATGGAAAGGTCCTAGTAGCCCTTTGTATCAGTTGAAGTTGGTCCTGGGGAAAAGCTGATAGGAGCTAAGGGGCTGTTTTGTTTGGGACAAATCTTCTCAAAAGGTAAGGATAAACATGATTCTGGTCATCCATACAGTGACAAGGTAGAGCTATACAATGAACATGCAGTGGGATATAACAGCTCATCAAAGGAACCACTGGGTCATAGAAGAAAAACAGATGTGCCTGAAAGACTTGGAGAGGGTAGAAATGGAGAGAAATTTCACTGGACTCTGGGCACTGAAATTCATTGGGATCATAAAATTCCCTAACTAAAAGAAGTTACAGTTTTATTTTATCTGATTTTATTTCCATTTTGTCTTTTCTGATTCTCAAGCTCTTTCACACTACACAATTATAGCATGATGATTCCATTTTAACAGCTACAGCTACATCCTATAGAATCCTGGGGTTTGTAGTTTGTAGTTTGGTCAGAGGCATTAGAGTTCTGTGGCTGAGGAATATAAATACCCATCCCATGGAATCACAGTACTATAATTGTGAATGTGAAAGTTCTTCTTTGGATGTGAGATATTTGGAAACCACACCATATTGGAGTTCTCATTGCTGTCAGAAAACATCCAGCAGCTCACATAATATAAGCTGGTTCTTTTAAAAACCACCTTTAATCACAGTGTTGGTGAAAAAATGGTATATGATTAAAGATGGTGGTGATGATAGTGGTGGTGGTGATGATGATGTCCTAATATTGAGGTACATTTGTAGATGTTTGCTTTGATAAGACCTTCTAGCAAATGGGCAATCTCTTGGACAAACCAGGGATTGGAAGTAAGAGTTGCTATTAGCACTATTACCTGTAACTAGATACTTTTTGGATAATGAAAGTAGAACAAGAGAACAGTTATTTTATTGCTGTCATGAGCAACAATGAGTTACAGCTATGCCCCTAGCAAAAGGAAGAACAAGAAAATGGTAGGCCTCTGTGTGGAGAAGATGGTGAAATGCTAGTAGGAGACAGAAAAGGCAGAACTGCTCAACGCTTTCTTTGCCTCCGTCTTCTCTCAAAAGGAAAACAATGTTCTACCTGGGGAAAATGGAGCAGATGGTGTGACAGAGGAAATGCAGAATGGCATAGGTAAAGAGGTAGAACAACAGCTACTCTATGGCCCTTTTCGCATGGGCCTTTGCGCGCGCGATAGCCCCGTGAGCCTCGCGGGAGTGTGAGCGTCGCTCCACACGACGCACTCCCACTTCCGCCCGGCTCACGGGGCTGAAGCGGCGCGAGCGCGGGTTTTTGATTTTCGCGTACAAGCGAAAATCACCCCGCGCTCGTGCAACGCTCCCGGAGCCCACCCGCACTTACCTTTCGTGCAGAGCCTCCGGGAGCCGGCCGGGTCGCGCTTCCTTCCCTCCGACCCTGCGGAAGGAAGGAGCGGGGTGGGGAGGTAGCGCGACGGACGCGCCGCCTGCTTCGTGCGCACACGCGCGCGGGGGGACACGGCGACGCCCGCTTCGCGTTCGCGGGGGGAGGAATCCGGTGCGCGCGGGGGGGAAGGAATCCGGCGCACACGGGGGGAGGAATCCAGCGCGCGGGGGGAGGAATCCGGCGCCCGGGGGGGAGGAATCCGGCGCGACGCCGCCCGCTTCGCGCGCGCGGGGTGGGAATCCGGCGCGAGGTCTCCCGCTTCGCACGGGGGGGAGGGCGGCTTGCGCGACAAGCCTCCTTCGGTGCCGCTTCCCCACTGGCTCCTTCGCCTGCGGAAGGAAGGAAGGGGGAAGCGGCAGCCTCCCGGACGAGCCTTTTTGCGCTTGCCGGCCTCCCCCGCTTGTGCTAGAAGCCTCAGTGCGGAAAGGGCCTATGATTCTAGTTATTCCCAAATGTTACTTTTAAAGAAGCAGAGTGACTGGAAGCTTGCAAGATAGATGCCATTTTCTTATCAGTCCTAAGAGGTTTTCCCATCAAGAAAGAAACAGAAAATCAACAAACAGTGGAATAAGTAATCTAAAGTGTTAACATTCCTCCTCCTCCTCCTCCTCCTCCTCCTCATTAGTAACAGGATTGATTACACTGTAATGAGTAATAGAACAAATTACTTCTGAAAAGTAACTTCCCAAGCTCTGCTCCTATTTTATAATAAATGGATTCTGTCAGAATCCCCCCTCTGGCATTGTTACTTGTAGCTGAGCAAAATCAACAACATCAAGACCAGACCGTTTCCATCTTCTCATAGACGTTCATTGGAAGTATTCAGCCTGTTATTTGACTTGTATTACACTTTTGTGGATTTCCATTTTGGGATCTAAATAACTCTGTCTTGGAGCCTTTTATTTATTTTTTTTTTTAAAGCAAGACTTACTCAGAGATTTGCCATGGCCTCCCTCTAAGGCTGGGAGAGTGTGACTTGACCAAAGTCACCCAGTGGATTTTTCTATGGCTCTCTAAGGATTTGAATGCTAGTTTCCTGAAATCTCAGTCCAGCACCAAACCACTATATCATGCTGGCTTACATACAATGTGTACTAACTCTCTTTACTTATTTTTACAATATTTAGGCAGTTGCTACTTTTGTTTTGGCTTTAATCATATGTTTCCTAGAGAATAAATGTTTCTGTAGTGTAGTCAGCTGTTGTCACAATCCAGAAGGAAGCCAGCCTGCTAGGTGGGTGGTATCTGGGGTTTTGTTTTATGGGTAACATTTAAAAATAAATGCTCTGAACAGTGTTGCTACAACATCTGTACACTCATTCATTTCCAAAGTACTGATTTTAATTTCCTGGTTTTAAGCAGTCAGGTTTGAACATTTCTGAGGGCATCTGTTTGTGTATGCTAGTTTGCCTATTTTTAAACATTTAGCACATTTCTTGCAGAGGAAAAAAAAAGATTTAAAACAGAAATTGAGGACTATGATTTAGAAGTGAACATCTCAGAGAACAGAGAGCAGCTAGACAACATTTCAGATGCAAAAAATCCATGAAATTTCTAGTTTTGTTATCAACACCCCTCTACTCCCACAAGAACATATGGCCCCTCTGTTTGTGCAAACAAGCAACTATTGCTTAAAGTAGATGTTTCTATTAACACTGTGCCTAATTACAGAAAACAAACGGGTTTATGCATGATTTCCATTAACTGCCTTTCTCATCAAGCTTTTGTCTTTATTCTGGTCCATCATAGTAGGAGAGTCGCTTTGCTGGATATAAGACAAATGGACATTAACAGGCAGAGAAAAATCAATTGGATACATCTAGTATTCACAATTGCATTTGGTCCATCCAGACATGCAATCTAGTCTGTTCATGAAGATCTTTCCTTCCCAATCCAAGTGTGTGAACTGAGAACAGTTATACCACAGGCCAACATGCTCTTCTGCATGTGACAACAATAGTATGGACAGAACATTTCTGTGATTTCAAACATTGGGTATCTCCAAAAGGTTTTTATTTGGTCTTTCCTAGTAAATGAAGTGCCTTGGACTATCAGCAGTGCTGTGGTGGTAAATGTTGAAGCGAAAGTGCTCATCATGAGCGTCCCCATAGTCATGATAACAAGGAGAGTCCAAAATTTCTGCTGTGTTCATTCAAGTAGCTATCAGTAAACCATTTCTAGCAGCTTTCATCTCTCACAAAAGTAAGTCTTTTGTAAGGTTAATGGATCTTCACTACCTATCAAGTCTAAACAATTCTTTTAGCTAATGTTTGTGTATTGTTTCTGAGAAAATCAGTTTTCCCTTCTGTTCAATGTAGGGCTCCTCCAGCCAGCTGATAAGCCCAGTAAATATCGAGCTATTATGCTCCTGGGTTGCACTCTTGGTGGTGGTTGCTACCACCCGCACATCCCACCAAGCTGTAAATATACTGGCATTTTGTGCCCTGCTTGGAGTGTGATGAAAAGGTGGTGTGGATGGGATTTCCTTCCCTCTCTATCTTCAGCTATGCAACACAAAATCAGTGGGATACACAGAGGCGCAGAAACAAAGAAGATAATGGATTCTGACATGGGAAGTTACCTCTGCCCATATTTCCTGAGATTTCTAAAGTCCCAACTGGTCCCAAAAATTCATGGGAATAAATTGGGTTAAGAAGTACATCACTTGGACATTCTAAAAAAACCCAACCCTGATCCATACAGGTGCAACTCATAATATCTTTTGCCAGTCCTTATGATTCCTCAGAAGGAGAGGACTTGGGATGGCAAATGATGCCACCATCTCTTGTCAACCAGAAAGCCAGGGTACTGCAACCCTTTGAGCCCCATAACCACACAGTCAGGCAGCTATGGTACCCAAGAACCCAAGTACAACTCTGGGAGTTGTACTTAAGTGCCTAAATTTAATTGTAGATCTGTTTGCTATGCTTCAGTTAGGACTACTAATTAGACTAAGGGCCTCAAAAGTAACTTTTCCAAGCTCAACTTCATGCACTTACATTAGAAGACATGATAAGGAGACATACAACATCCAATTCTATTGTGTTATTCATCCACACAGAAAAACAGATTTAACAACAACCATAAGCAAAGTCTGTCAACACATTTTGAGCAGAGAATGCTGCTAAGTGCAGTAGAGGGTGAACTGTTTCCCACTGAGTCACACAAAAATCTTTGGGTCTTGTATGAGAGGCTCCAAAACTACTTTCAGATGACTGTGGCTGGTATAGCTTGAAAATGACCTATTTTTAAAATGAGATTTCAAGCATAGTCTTTGAAAAATGGCATTTTCTTTGTAAAACAAGTGAAACACAGAATAAAAAAAATCATCCTATAGAATATGCAAGAACAAGAAGAAAAAAACACACCATGAGCTAAATTCAGTTATCTCCAGGTTGGGTAGATTCATTAAATCAATGGGACTTAGCTAACTGTTGACTTAATTAACAATCTCATTCATTTTTCATTGGATCTACTCTAGTTGGGCCTAACACTGATTCAGCCTGTGACGTACAATGCAGCACTCAGTGTTCCCTTCACTGGAATAGTTATGGGTGCAGGATTTCTAGCACAGGGATAGGAGGCTGTTGTATCATTTAGTACTATAATGAACATAGGTGCAGTCCTAAAAAGAGTAGATATATGTGAGAAATAGCTTTAAGTACAGATAACAGTCATCTTAATGCCAATATAGTAATTGAGCCCAGTAACAACTTTAGGTAATCTGGGCGGCTAGCAAATCATTGTTAGGAGTGTAAATCCACTCCTTTCATTAGGAAAGGGGAGGTGATTGCCTCAGGCAAGAGATACTGGATTACAAAATGACAGGAAATGGTTACTAGTTTAGCTTCTTATTATGAAATTTTTTACTGCCAGGGTGAGATGTTTGTGGGATTTACTACTTCATGTGCCAAAATAACTTTGGATACAGTATGGCTTTGGATACAATATAGTTTGGCTTGACTAGGGACAATTTGCTGCTTTGCATAGGCAGCAAAATGTCTTGGACCTTTCCTGTATGAGTGAATACACTACAAGCTCCAGGGCTAAAAGAAGTTAAACAAAACAGACTCTATATACATAAATCAGAACTCCTGTAGTTAAAGTGTTTCTGTACTCTACCATTTCATGGTTAAACACTGTCCCATAGCATATATGAGAGTTATTTCTCTCATTCAGCATACAGTATGTCACAGAAACAGGTGTTTTTCTCAACCAAACCAGCAGCTGATCTGTTCCAGTGTTCTGCTTCTATGGTGGTCAACTAAATGCCAATAGGGAGCCTGTTATTCTGAGGTAGTACCTTCTCACCCAGGTTCCTTAGCAACTTGAATTAAAAGAGACACTGACTCTAACGTGTGCATATGTGCCTTCAAGTCATTTGTCGACTTATGGCAATCCCATTAATTTCATAAAGTTTTCTTAGGCGAAGAATACTCAGAGATGGTTTTGCCAGTTCTTTTGTCTGAAATGTAACCTACAGCACCTGGTATTCTTTGGTGGTTCTCCCATCCAAGCACTAACCAGCATTGACTCTGCTTAGCTTCCAAAATCTGCTACCTTTAGGGTATTTAAGCCAATTGACTCCGATAATTGTTCTGCTGTGTGCTTTCAAGTAATTTTTGACTTATGGTAATCCTAAGGTATCCCTCTCAGAGGGTTTTCTAGGGCTGAGAGTGTGTGAAGCTCTCAAGTGGGTTTGCATGGCCAA